>VXAK01020113.1:12030-37348 GCA_013399435.1 Arenaria interpres | reverse complement strand
AAGGAAAACAAAACAAAGCAAAGTGATCCCATCTCCTAAAATTCTTGTCTGGGTAATGTATTTGTAACAAGGAGAGGAGTGAAAGACAACATACACTTGTAAAGAACAAAACACTTCATCCTAATTTCTTTTTATCTCAGGTTAAGAGACCTTTTGGAGTGAATAAACAATAAATGTGACATTTTTTGACTTTTCAGAGGTTTCACACTCTTCTCTGACACTACTATGAACAAGGCAATGTGATTTAGGTAGAACTTCTATAGTGTAGATACAAAAGCAGTTGTAAAATTATACTCAAAGACTATGGACACATGGTTGTCACTATGTGTTCTGTGTAGTGATAGAATTCAAAGCCATTTAGTTATCAGTATTGTATGATCAACAGTATGTGGTGTGCCAGTCATGTTCTGAAGGTAGTAGACAGCGTACTTGCAAGGTTTACTGTTGATACCAAGGTGAGTGGACTATCAAGAAATCCAGAGGAAAAGAACAGTTTTATACATGACCCTAAGAATTTGCAAAACCTGGCTAAAAAGGTTGTTATTCAGAAAGTACCAATTAGTAAAACTGAAGAGCTGCAGGAGTACAGAGCGGTGAATGGTGATCTATGCAGCAGGTCTGCAGAGGAGGGTTTGTGCATTACAGCAGACCATAGAGAAGATGGGAATTAGCAATGATGTGCAGTGGTGGAAGAGTTAGTCTTGAGCACATAAACATGAGTGTCATTTGTAAAACTTGTGAGAGAATTTTTTGCCTCTTTTAAGTGGCTGCTGCTAGAGCAGTATGATTTTTTTAGTACACTGTGTTTCAGGAAGAAAAATAACGATCAGAAGACTTGTAAGGAAAGAGTGAAAGAAAGGGATTATTTACTTGGGAAGGTTATATGAAAAAAGTGCTCAGATATGTATAGACAGAGGAGATAAATTATTTTCCAGGTCTACTATGTATAGGTTAATAAGATACAGTCTTACAGCACGAGAAAAAGTCCAGTTGCAGACTAGGAAAAAAAAAAAAAAAAAGATAAAAATAACCAATTACTGAAATAGAGAGCAGAATATCCATTACACAGCTTAGTCAAATATCTTTCTGGAATAACATGGCTATAGCTGACCCTGCCATGAGGCAGAGAAATTATCTATATGGTATCACTCCTCTCTTTCCCAGCATACTATAAATCTCACTGTGGACGGATGCTTTAGAAAAAGATTCCATCTCCTGTCTTTCTTATCAGACATCCCTGATCTCCACAGGGACAGGTTTCTCTAGTCTTTTTCTATGCACTCTTTCTTTCAGTAAATCATCTAAATAATGTTCACCTGTCATCAAACACTGGTTCTGCTTCTTTTGAAAACAAATATCATAGCAAAAGACATCCTAAGTTTACCTTGCCATTTCAATCCATGACACGAGTTAGAAAATTCACCATCATGAGATACTGTTGCTAGCAACATTAATGTTGGATTTTTTTCATTACATTTTTTCATGAAAACACTCAAAATAACCACTCACTTCTGCTCACCTTTTCCAAGCACTCCATAAGTTATTATACCTATTGAGACTAGGTCTCTTAAGTCCATACTCACTCATCTGTTTTTCCATTAATTCCCTCTTGTTCTAAAAGCATCAGAAATAGGTCATCAGCGGATGTGAAATTATGACAAGCTTTTTAGAGACTTACCTTATGGTCAACTATATATATTATGAGTGGACCTGCAAACTAGTATCTTGCTGATGTCTGTTGGCACAACTAAAAGATTATGATCACTTGTGCTCATGCTGAAATCAGTAGACTTGCAAGAGCTCACCCTCAGTGCCAATAGAGGACAAAATTTGGTTATGTAGTTTGCTGATCAAGGGCTGAAGGTGTCTGCTTAAGTAGAGTTTGATAATGCATTGAGTTCCTCACAGCTCTTGTCTGCTTGGTACAGAATGAGCAGCAGTGGGATGCCCTTAAGATCACCCTTTTATTTTAGCTCGGATATTTAATTAGCTCAGAGGACTGACTCCTTTTCACAGCCAGTTTCTCCTTTTAGCAGATAAGAATAACCAGTGGATCATGATTCCCACAAGGTGATGCTTCCTTATTGTGCTGGAAACAGGATTTTGAACGAAACATCCTGAACTTTAAGGATATTTTGAATCTATCAGTGATGTTAATAGGCTGCTTTCCGCCTTTAATTTCAATCTAGTTTTACTTTACTTTCTTGGTGACTTTTTAACTATTAGTAATGAATAATGCAAGATGACTTTTTATCCGTTTTCTTCTTCTCCATGGTGCAATCCACCTCTGGACAAGCAAATGACAAATGCAAAGCAGGCAAGTTTTTCTACCCTACCCTAAAATAAGTATTTTTGGGACCATCATACTATCTTAATTGTCTGTTTCTTAATTTGCATTATGTTAATCAGTGAGGTATTACACTACAATGCTCTAACATAACTATTTGAAATAGCTGAATAGTTTTACTTGTAGTAATCAGAAGTAGCAGCAAATAAAATTTTTCACTATAAGACATTAGGCAATTATAGTAGTGTTTTGTTTTTTCTTTTCTTAATGTCACATTTTCAGTCCTTCTATGATTGCTTATTTTACTGCAAAATCCTAACCTTCACTTCTTAGCCAAAAATAAATAAATTAAAGCACTGGCATTCTGTCACTGCATTAATAATAATAATAAAAAAAAAGATGCCATGCTATTTGGCCTAGAAATATAAGCAAAAATCTAAATGTACTATTAGCCTTTAAGACACTTTTTTTCAAATGTCATTCTTTGAGGATGAAAACATGTTTGCTTTGTAAAGCTCTTAACGTTTCAAGCTGAAAGGCTTGAACAAGCTTTGAACTCTGGAGTTTGTGATGCCTATAAATTAAAGGGAAAAATAACATTAAATGGTACTGTAGCTTGTGAGGCTGCCTTCTTTAAATCTCTAAGCATCTCAAAGTCCTCAAACGTACAATTTTTCCTGGAGCAGCCTGTGAGCCGAAAACCCCCATGTCTCCCATGGAATGTTACTGGTTTATTTGGAAATACCCTTATATGAGGCATAAAATGAAAGTGAATTCTCTGTAATGTATCAATAAACAGCTGTCTATCTATCTGAACAATTTGCTGTCCATAGATACTGAAACATTCCAGTGGAAACAGAGTGAAGCACTGACTCAAAACACCTTTGTCCCTGACCTGTGTGTCTGCCACCTTTGACTAGGGCCCTCCAGCTCTTTGAGGTGTTGGGATCTATGGTCAAGATTTAGCTGCTTGCAACAAAAACCCTCATGTGCTTGATTTTCTGCCCTTTGAAAAGTCTATTTCATTTTGGTCTTGGTATTTAGCCCTCTCACCCCATATCTCCTTCTCTCTTGAACTCTGTCCTTTTTTCCAGGATTGAGAACATAACTTTTTCTTTCTTTTAATTGACACAAAATGACTTCTAATTAAACATATATACATGTGACTTCTCAGAAAAGCTGAATGGAGGCCTGTAAGTACGATTTCGAAGGGAATGATTACAACACAGATTTATGGATTATAAAATTATTTATTATTGAGAAAACAAGAGAGACAAGAACAGACTCCTTTCCTTAGAGAATATTTTCCAAGCAAGGGGCTGCTTCACAGACATAGCACAGGTAGTTCATAAGTTTGTGCAGACTTTCCTACTAGATCTTCAGACAAAAAAAATCCCTGAGAAATTGTATTTTGTCTTATGTGTCCTTCCATCACAAGGCAAAGTAATAAAATACTAATAATGGCTCACAGAGGCCATAAAGAGACCCTAAATCCTTTAAACAAATGGTTACAGTCTAATTGTCTCATCCACTGATTGGTATTATAGTCTTCCATCAACAGTGTGCTGTTGAACTTGTAGACTCTCCAAGTCACAGATAGGCTTTAAAGAGGGAAGATAACTTTTATTTGTTATGGGCAATAAAACTAAAGTCTCTACTGACTGTCTGACAAGGAGGCGTCTGATACCGTGGATCCAGTCAGGCAGAACACAAATCGAAATAGTGTCTAAAGGGCAAGGTAATGGAGGAATGAGAAGTATAAAACCTACACAATAAAATTATATTGCAATGAAAGAAAATTAGAAAATGAGGAATAGAGCCTAAAAATAGAACCAACCTGTCCCTTGAAGCCCTATACAGTAGGCATGGTTGCTACTGAAATGTATCATGCTGGTTTGCCTTTAGTTTAGACTCAGCAGTAGTTATATATCGAGGCTGGGTTGAAACAACATGCTGGTGTGTGTGCACAACTACACACACACGCAAAGGCTGGCTCTGTTCCTCTAACTCACTCTGTCATTAAGATGTTTCTATCTACTATAAAAGGTGTTTATGAACAGGCAGCTGTTTTAGTTTATTTCTGCATCTTCCATTAAAAAACTCCACAGATCTTGGAAATGTGCCTCAAGTTATTTCCTGATTGGAAGATGTTACACAGAAAGAAAGGTTAGCTATTAAATCAGATAGCACAGACAACAAAGATATTACATATACATGGGTACACATGCACACACAGATGCATCTCTTCCCTTATGCAGCTTTTGCAGTTTTTCCTCCAACCTGTCTGCAGTTTATTTGATGGCACTATCTTACAATGACACCTGCTAGAAAAGCTTAGTGGAGCCACTGACAGCTCCCCTGGAGTTGCTGCCTGTCAGTGCCTAATTCTCAGTCAGCAGTATGTACTAGCTCTAACGTATTCTATATTTCTAATTTCCCTTTCTTTCTCCTTGGGCAACCTATGCTTATTATCACTGTGGATAATACTCCTAGGCCTGTTTTCCTGCCAGCCCTCCTTCTCCTGAAGTGAAGGTGCGAATGAGATCTGGAAACCACCACATTCTAATTGTGCGCTTAAATTTTAAATCCCTGGCTAGAAAACAATTCATTGTTCCTATTCCTTTCATGTCCACAGCTAACCCACCCAGTATTTCAACAGAAGTGTTTTTCCCTTTGTTTCAGTTTAGCTTTTAAAATGAACTTTTTGCTAGTTTTAATATATGAATGCACAGCTTTTGATGGCCATTTTAGCTTAGTCTCTCTGAGGACAATCAATAAATATCTCACAGTGATAAAGCAATTTTTTCTTCTCTTACTCTTACCACAAGGTCTTTTCCCCTCTGGGGTAAATGAGAACATGCTTTTGCACGTGTTTGTCAAGTTAAAGCTTGCACTGACAAAATAAATGAGGTGCTCAATTGATTTTCATCCACTAAAATCAATAGTGGTATATGGTATATCAGTATGAAAATGGTAAGACCAGAACAGGATTCAATTCTTAAACTTTCAGTTTCACTGGCTTTTGAATAAGGCTCTTCACAGTATCCATGAACAGCTCTACAGAGATTGCAAGGGGAAATTTGGGATCTATTTATGCCAAGTGCTCAAGACACACCCAGCAAGATGATGCTGGACTATTATATATAAAATATTGTTTTGAAGCCATATTCTAAATGTTGAATCCAGAATTCCAATTTACTAGGAATACTGTTATTTGCCTTAGATTAATGAGAAAATTATATTTCCATAACTAATAACTAAATAACAATGCTAGAAAGAAAAGCAGCTCAGCAGACATTGGGGATCCCATTTGTTCCCATTTATCTAAGAAATTATACGAATCAACTTCCCTTAGAACTTGCTTGAACTACACTCAGAAGAAGCTTCACATCTAGATGGAAATACCTTACCTTTATTTTCCCCCTCAGGTATTCATATCCAATACTTAGAATTCACTTGCTACCAAATTATTTCCATAGGTAATTTTACAGAGTTTTGCAGCAACAAAGACTCTAAGCTTATAAAGAAAAAATAATAGTATTCAGATTTTTCTGTAAGAGGGTTTCTGATCCTCTTACCTGTAGTAAATGAAGATGTAATTGGCTTTTAGAAAAATTTCATTAAATTAAAAAAAGAAAACCCAACACATTAAACTTCTGACCATATGCTTTCACAGCAGATTTCTGCTTCTCCTCTGGAGAACTGATCATGTATGCACAGAGCTGCATCTTTAATTTCAGATGGAGCAGTGTCCATACCAAGAGACTTGTCCTACATAGATTGAGCACTTTGACAACGAGGAAAGCAAAACAAAGCTGCCTGATTTAGATAACCAGTCACAAACTGATAGGTAAGTTATAATTTCAGAATCTATATTGCAACCTACAGAGTAAATAAATTCACACACAAAAAAGACCTGTCAAGTAATTTAGAATAACAAATATATGCAAGAAAGTTGTGATATGTTTGTAGACATTCTGCAGACAGAAAAAGAGGCTAAACTCATTTAATAAATGATTCATAGCGAATCATTCTCTCAGTATGGTAGCAAAATAAAATGCATTTTTTACATGACTTCCATGGGAACTTGTAAACCTGGGAAAAAGTCTTTAGGTAGAAAGTTTGGCTTTCTTACAAAACTGTCTATAAAGACATCCAGCAAACTGGACTCCAGCTTTTCCAACTTAATTTCACCACGTATTTGTCTCCTCATAAGCAAAGCCATCCCAGGAATAATAAAAGCTTTCTCCTAGTAATCTGCTAACCTTGCACAGAAATGGTTCAGCAGGAAATACCATCTACCAAGTGTCATGTAAACTGCTGTCAATATAAATGGTGAAATCAAACACTTTGTTTCAATTGGTTGGGGAGAGCCATCAGAGACCTGTTTTTCCCTCATGCCGCTTTCATGAGCTGTCCTTTTTCGACAGACCTGGTTTAGCAGCAGCAAATTCTGTGTCTCTCAGGAAAGTGAGCATGAAAGTTTGGCACCTTGAGCCTTTCCCTTTGACACTCTGCAAGCTAGATCCTTGCAGCTTGCTGAGGTGCTTTTATTTTTTCCCCTTTTTCTTGTGATAGGGTGATATGTATGCAGTTCAGAAAGCATTCCCACAGAGAACCCCCGAAGGACAGGCAGCCTGTGTATCTGACTGCAAATCAGCCAACTACCTGATTCCTAGAACAGCGGAGTAATTGGCTGGGGATTTTATCTGTTTCTCTGGCTGATGCCAATAAGCAGGCGTGTTTATTAACAATTTATTTACAGAACACAGATTGATTTTGGGAGAGAAACATCACCAGCCTCTGCAAAGTGCAAGCAAACGATTTCTTCCGGGCCCCCAAATAATCTATTATTGTCAAGCTATCTGTTTGCATTGGTCTTTATCTCAGGGTTTTAGACCTAAAGACTGAACATGCACAGGAGAGACAACATGGAGTGAAAAGGTTCTTCTTATTTCCTGAAGAAAACCTGACAAACAAGTGCTTCGTAAGTAACACAATTAGCTGAATAAATATACCCCACACCTGCCTCAGGCTTCCTGTACAACATCAGACAACTCCATGTTGCTCACTAATTCACGCAGCTCCTCCCTCACAGGTGGTCAAGAAACAGATGCGTATAGTCAAGAATACATCAAGATGGCATTTATGCTGTGAAGCATTCTTTGTGTTAGTCTCAGAAATCACCAGCTCACCAAATTATAATGACAAATAATGAAGCACAACTCTTCAAATCCGCCTTTCTAGAAAATTGGCTTACTTTTTTTTTTGTTTTGTTTTTGTTTCCTTCACTAGAAATTATGCTTTTTTCTCTTTCTTCTCTTAAAATAGCTGAGATGCATCCAAAGATTTCATAGTATTCTATTTAGAAGTAAAACTGATTTTCCCAATAAGATTACCTTAGTCAAGAATATTCCCTTTCATGAAGAAGAAAATAATTATATTAATATTATTTGGTTATGCTCAGGATCTGATTTAGAATCAGGTATTATTATCTGAACTAAATCCATTTTATGAAGTAATACTGGTAGATGTCACTTCTGAAATACTTTTTTTAATTTTTTTTTTGGTAGTTCCACTGAAAGTCACGCTGAGCAACTTAAACATATTCTGCCACAAATAACTTGCTATCATTCATATATAACTTGCTAGCCATTTAAAAGACTTTGGGGCTAAAAGGCACTAGCTAAATGATGATGATAACTCAATTTTAAGGTCAATATTTTTCTTAAAAAATTGACGACTTGTACGTAAAAAGGAATTGCTACAGGAAGTGGTTCATTGCTTTTCCTGTAATAATCTATCTCAGCCTGAAGTGTAGGTCCTCTCAAAATGTGATTATCACAGATGCAGTATTAAATTACAATGCAGAGCACAATTTACCTCTAGAGAAGAATATGAATAATAATAAAAATAAATATCTGAGTAGGGTCTTCATCAAAGAAAATAAAATTCTAGGTAAATCTGTTTCCATGAATAAATGATATCTAACAAGTTCATAATTACCTTATTGTGATAAATATTAAATTAATGGAGTAAATGATTTTGTGCATAACTTTTGATAAATCACAAAATAGCAGCATGTTATCAGTTTACTTGAATGCAACCCAAACAAAACCTTCATAGTCTTAGGTCTGCAATGTTATGCCTAATGCCAATCAAAACTCAAGTTTAGTGAGATTGCTCACTCAGATACTAATTTCTTGGAAAAGAAAGAAACACCATATGCATTTAGGCACTTTTTTTTTTTTTTTTCTTGTAGTACCTTTAGTACCTTCTGCTGAAAGGTTTTTGTCTAAGCAAGATTATAATTAAGAAACAGACTCTGACGTAAGACGTTCTTTTCTTAACGGGCCAAGAAAATCCATTGTTTATCACACTGAAAGAGTAAAATTTTTTTCCACCAATATGACAGAATTTTACCTTAACGATACAAATGTATGGAGTTTTTCATACTTCTCTATTAGTTGCAGATGCATAAATTGCTCATTGCAGACAGAACAGGAAGCTTACCCTCCCTAATAAATGTGCATTCTCGTATCCTCAGGGAAATGCAAATGTAGTTTCAGCCCATTCTTGTGCAGACTAGCCACCTCATTAGCTGCTCACAATTCCACAGCATCTCCATGCTTGTATCTCATTGCTTTTTTTTTTCCTTTTTTCCTAGCGGGTAGTGTTCACATACATGGAGAACTCTTCACAACATAGACTAAAAATCTTCTTTCTCCATCCAGTCTGTTTTCCAGTCATATTGAGTCATAAAGTCCTTACAATTTGCATCTCCAGTGAGGGTAATTCCTGCCTAGTGGAACCTAATTATGAGGTAAGAATTAATGTTAAGTAAGTATAAGGCTGTAGAACTCAAAAGTTCTAGAATACAAAATTTGAGGCTGTAAGAAGACAGGCTGGAGTGTGCCCATATTGATACTTCACCATGACTTTGAGACTGTATCTGTTTGGTGAAAAAAGCCAACCAAACAAAACAAACCACAAACCCAAAAGTGTTTGCAATATTATCCAAAGAGGTAAAGGTACCTGAAAGAGGTATTTTAAAGAGGTGGAATGACCACAAGTTGAAAGAACACAAGGCAGAAAAGAAAACTGTGAAGTTACTTTTGCCATTCTTGAGCACATATATTTGTACATACATATGCAAAGACATGTATCTTTGTCTTTTATAGTACTTTCATATTTTTATTTCAAAACATGAGCTTTTCATTAATTTTTTTTGAAAACGAGTGCGTGTCCTCAGTAAAGGATGTGGCATGTGGACATACAAGCAAAGAACCTCTGCATCCCTGTGTCAACAGAAAAATGGCTATTATTAGAAAATTATTATTATCAGAAAAAATTAATTTGTTATTGCCAATGGGGAAACCATATATGAAGTCTAAATAAAGAAGAACTTTTGGCTCTGATAGTATCTCTGTGATATCCCTGTGTGCCTGCAATTCTTGCAGCATCCAGTGAAGACATCTCACTGCACTGGGAAATTCACTCAGGGCGAGTGAAATTTACTTACTGTTTCCTCAATAAATGCTCTTCACAGTCCTCAAATTTTCCCTTTCCTTTATTTTAATTTCTTATATTTCATTGAGTTATTTTCTTTCAATTGGACACTTATCTTCCCATATTTTCACCTCCAGGTTCTTCCACATTTTCATTCTCCCATTTTTCATGTGTTTCTCTTCTTGCCACACTAAACTGATGCCAGAGGCACAAAAACCAAAAGAGAATGGAAATGTACTGCAGGAAAAAGACATCTGTCATCCTCAGGTCCTTTATGACAATCAGCATTAGGGTCTTGTTTAACACAAATGTCCAAGAAAACATTGAACAAGGCTGTAGAGTCATAGTTTGGCCACCACTTACATTGAATCAATATATCTGCATGTTCATATTGCACCTGGCAAACTGGGAAGTAATACCAGAAACCACTAGATGTTGTTTAATATGTCTTAATCCTAGCTGGAGTCATGTAGAGCTGTCTGCTATGTAAGTAATTGGACATGATACAGTAGGATAGCAAGACAGTCCATTGGCCTTGGAAAAAAAAAGCATCTTATTTGATGGTATTCAAAGAATGGTCAAATTACAGTTATTAAACCCTGATCTTGACACAAAAATAGTTTTAATCTTCTGCATCAATCAAGATAATTAAGCAAGGAGACTGTAAAGACTGGTGGTAGAAGAAGGGATGCTGATTTGTTCCCACTGTTACACTGATTTAAAACTTGATGAATCTGAGCTGGGGTTTGAATCATGCACAAAAGTGGCTGCCAGGGCTAAAATTTGGATAAGGTCATGAATGTAGAGAGTGTTACTACTTGGCATTTCCACAAATCATCCCTCTCAAAGCTTCATTCTCTGGCTGACTCTCATGCAATAAAGCTGCAATGCCTTGTGTTTGTTTGCTCAATAATTTACAGTTTCACGTTCATAATTCTGAGGGTTTTCTCTTTCTTCTGGCTCTGTCTTGCTGAGAAGAGCTGGAAATCTCTCTCTCTAATAACACCTGGGAAAAGTAATTGAAAATATGCCCTTAAAAAAAGAATCAAGTTGTTATTTATTCTGCAAGACAAAGCCAAGGCACTCATCCCAGATATTTTTGACAGTGAGAATGATAGAGGAAGGATGATATTTTATTGGGCAGTCTCTTGCTTGTGTTCTGGCTCTCACCCCAACACAATGACTACAATCAAGAAGGGGAAATTGCATGTGTCAGTGTCCTAAGGAGAAAAAGAAAACAGGGTTTATAATAGCAATGTTTTGAAATTCAGTTATTACAGCGAGGTTATATGCAACTCTTCAAGCCCAGCGGGACTGGTTGGGGGTGGGGAGTGGGAAGTATGACTATGCTGCCCAGGTAAGCAGCTGTAGTGCCGGCATAATCTGCAGCAGAGCACTCCAGTGAACAGAAGGACCAATATGTACACTGGACTCACCTCTTAGGGAACTTTGCTACCTCCCTGGGGCCTGAGTTTAAGTTGTGAGGAGAAAGCTTTCTACACTGGTATAGCCCTCAAATCATTACCCATTATTGATTTTTCAGGTAGGCAGCAATGAAGTTGCAACAAGAAGTCCAAGGGCAATCAAGAGAGACTTCAGGGCTTTGAAATGACTGGTTAAGGGATAAGGACTAGAAGTAGTGTTCTCGTCTATCCTCCCAGTTGCAGGAAATGATGAAGGCAGAAACAGAAAGATCCAGCAAATCACTACATGGTTCCAAGCCTGGTGTCACCAGCAGAATTTTGGGTTTTTTTGATCATGGGTCGTTTTACATGACACCAGGCCTGTGGACAACAGATGGGGTGCACCTGTCTTACGGGGTAAGAAGAATCCTTGCACAGGAGTAGGTAGGGGTCATTAAAAGATCTTTAAGCTACATTTGAAGGGCAAAAGGGATAAAACCAGGCTTACTAGAGATAAGTCTTGGGCAGCATTCCAAAGTTTGAAGAATAGTGTGCTGGTGAGATCCTTCAGTCTGCCATCTCAGTGGAGGTAGGAGATGGAGATCCATGCAGCAGCAAAGTCATAGGCATTTTGATGTGTTAGAAACCATGGGAGCACCTGGGAATGGTCACATAGGAATTGGGGCTTCTACCCCCAGAAAGGAAGGATCAATAGCCCAACTGAAGTGCATCTACACCAAGGCATACAGCATTGGCAACAAACAGGAGGAGCTGAAAGTCACTGTGTAGCAGGAAAACTATGATATAGTTGCTATCATGGAAATGTGGTGGAATGACTGGCACAACTGGAGTGCTGCAACAGATGGCTATAAAGTCTTCAGAAGGGATAGGCAAGGAAGGAGAGGAGGTGGAGTAGCCTTGTATGTTAGGGAGTGCTTTGATTGCCTTGAGTTTAATGATGGTGACAAAAGGGTTAAGTGTTAATGGGTAAGAATCAGTGGGAAGGCCAATAAGGCAGATATCATGGTGGGAGTCTGTCACAGACCGCTCAACCAGGGTCAAGAGGCAGAAGAAATACTCTGTAGCAGCTGGGAGAAGTCTTACAGTCACTAGCCCTTGTTCTTGCAGGGGACTTCAATTTACCAGATGTCTGCTGGAAATACAACAGAGAGGAAATGGTTTAAGATGTTTCTGGAGTAACACACTTGATAACACACTTAATAACTTCCTGACACAGCTGGTGAGGAAGTCAACTAGGGAAGGTACCCTGCTGGACCTGTTTGCAAACAGAGAAGGACTTGCAGGTGATGTGATGGTTGGAGGCCGTTTATGGGCACAGCAATCACTAAATGATAGTTTTCAGTTCTTGGAGGAGTAAGGAGAGGGGTCAGCAGAACGGCTACCTTGGACTTCCAGAGGACAGACTTGGGCTTGTTTATGAGACTGGATGACAGAGTCCCTTGGGAGGTGTCCTGAAGGACAAAGGAGTCCAGGAAGGCTAGACATTCTTCAAGAAGGAAATCTTAAAGGCATAGGATCAGGCCATGCCATCTGCCAAAAGACAAGCTGGTGGGCAAGAAGACTGGCCTGACTGAACAGAAAGCTTTGGCTGGAACTCATGAAAAAAAGTAGAGTTTATGATCTTTGGAAGGGGCAAGAGACACAGGAGGACTACAAGGATTTCATGAGGTTATGTGGAGAGGAAATTGAAAAGGCCCAATACCAATTAGAACTTAATATGGTTACTTCCATAGAAGACAGTAAAAAATGTTTCTATAAATACATTCACAACAAAAGGAGGGCTAAGGAGAATCTCCATCCTTTACTGGATGCAGTAAAGAAGAAACAGGAAGAAACAGTGACAAAAGATGCGGAAAATGCTGAGGTACTTAGGCCTTCTTTGCCTCAGTCTTTATTAGTAAGACCAGTTCTTCCCTGAGTACTCATCCCTCTAAGCTGGAAGACTCAATAAATGCGCTAGTCCAAAGCACTTAGACATTTCTGTCACTTATGTAGTAGAAAAAATATTGGTCTTTAGTCTTATTCAGACAATGGTGGATTAAAAATGAATCACAATGTAAAATCTGAGGAATAATGCATAAACAAAGGTCATGATCTGACATGGCATTCAAGACAGAACCGATAATAATTTGGCCTATGTAAGAAACTAAACTCCCCTTTAAGGATCTCATCTGCTGAAAGAAATGATAGTGCACAGCAGGACTGATATTATAAAACTAATATTTTAATGTGATAAACCTAGATTAAATATGAAGGATGTTGAACTGTCCTGTGTTATTGTGTCTGCCTGATACCATATTTCTTTTTTTCTGAAAGTAATGGTGAAAATGGAAGGGTCCTCTAGCTACTTTCAGACTTCATCAACAGGTTGTAGCTGTAAAATTTTTCCCGTGTTAAGTTGTATAAATTATTTTCTGTGGAAGTTATAACCTCCACTGGATAAAGGCTCTCAGAGTTGGACAGAGAAGGCCCAATTTCTTTGGATCTGGCTTAGTAAAAAAATCTAGTATGTCTAGTTTATTTTTCCTTGGGATGGGAACATTTGTCTGGACAATTTGGGAGACAAGGAAAATGCAGGGCTTAATACTCACAGCCCACTTTATTATGTATGTAAAATCATTTGTTAACAAACCATCAAATGCTAAAGGTAACACTAAATTGGTCCTTTTTTTCTTATGCCTTTAAAAGTGGAATAAGGACACACTTTAGGAGGAGACTGGAAATGTAATGGCAGGAAATTGCTACAGTGGAATCTAAGCTTTTAAAGTAGCCTAGTCCAACTTATAAATAATATAGCTTCCCCTTTTTGGGACTTTTTTTTTTTTTTTTTCTTATACCAAGAGTACACACAACAAATGAACAGCCTTCTGTCTTAACGCTAGTATACTCCTTCTTTTCTTTTCTTTCCTCATTTTTTTTGACTATTGCTTTTCTTCACTTATACTTTCCCCCTGCATCTCCTTATTTACTCTCTCTCTTTTTGAGAATAACCTGTATAATATCTCATTAAAGAGTGTTATAATTTCTCATATTCTTTTCTTTGTCTTGCATAACCCTGGTCTTCATTTGAAAAAAATATTTGATATAGACATATTGGTAAACCCAAACCAAACCAAACTGCATAGCAAAATGTATTGTTTCTTCCGTAAGTGTTTCTAACACAAAATCTTCTAGAGTGAAGTACCTCAGTGATGTTAACAAAGAACTTGATTTGAATATTTTTAAGAAAAAAAAACATATAGTTTCTGTTATCCTCTGGAATTCAATACGTCTGTGAGAAAGCTGAAAAAAAAAAAAAAACAAAACGAAAAAAGGAAGAGTCAGGAAAAACCAAACCAACCAAACATATAATGAATGTGGAAAACCATCAAGGACAGTTCTTATGAAACTGGAAATGAGAAGCCCCTAAAGAGAAATGATCCAAATGGAAGAAGATAATTGAGTTAGCACTTGAGGCTTAGTTCCTTGTGGACGAATGGACAGCAATCTCTGCAGAAATGAATGTCTAAAGTTAAACTCACTGGAGCAGAAATACAGTCCTTAGTAAGAAAAAGTTTTCTGTGCAGGGAACCAAGGCCTACTGTGTCACTTAATCAGGCAATACCTGGCTACATAGATTTCATAGATTAGTATAAAATAATAAAGGTGATCAAACTCAATGACAGCAAATTCAAAAAGTGTTAAAGAAAAAATACTGTGGACAAAATTTGTTTCCTAAATAGAAATTTACATAAGACATCTGAAGAACAGATGAGATTTTCTGCTAATGTCAATAATGACATACAGGTAGTGCCATGAGCAAACAAACACAGAAGATAGAAGGGAGCAAAAGGTTCGGTATAATATGCTATGTGTATTATTCCAAGAAAAATTCAGCAAAGGCAGTGACAAGACAGGCTTGTAGTATCAGTTTCATCTTACTGCCCAAGTGAAAAACTAGGGAAGATGGTCATGATATGTCACAGCACAAACCTCCTGGCATGAATGTGCTGCACGCACCAGCAGAACAGTTCAAGGCATGCAGTGGGATGTAGCTGTAGAAGCAGAACTCAGCAGTAGTAATGTTACATCCTTCTTGGCTGCAAGGCAGATTAAGAAACACATAATGATGAGGTTACGTGTTACCATCTTAACACCGTCTTAAAACGGGTCTAAAGGAAAACCTCAGAATTTTCATAATATCAAAGTAACTGCATCCCTGGAACTGAATTAAGAAAAGAGGTAGATCACAACGCACCACTCCTAGCATATTTATTCATATGATTTGGCACATTCATTGAATATTCAGTCTACATAGAGCATTAATAGTATGTTCAAGGAAAATGTTAATAACTAGATATCTATATAATAAGCACCTAACAAAAACAACCCAGAAATGAAAACAGTAAACTAGAAGCCATGGAGTTTACATGAGTATCCAAATGTAAGTAAATGAAAATAAACAAAATAATACTTTGACAAGGCATGAGGTTGTATGGGATATCTACCAGAACAATTACAAGTCAAACTTGCTACACCTCTAGGGCTGGGGTTGGCTGTAATATATGAATTGCCACAAAAAAAAAGATAGGGGCAAAGAGGACAAGGAATTTTGGCATTAAATGTATCTGGGTATTTCTTACTAGGAAAATGGGAGAACCTTCTAGGCAGCTAAGCTTGATGTCTGCAGAAGATAAGTAAGTACTAGATAGGGCAAACCTTTGAAACAAAATAATTATAAGAAAACTTGACAGTCCTGTGTTACATTGCAACATCACTCCCAAATTAACAAGTTAATCAGAGCCAAAGTGTAAAGATAAATCAGGAAGACGAGAGTAGCAAGGTAACCACTTTCACCACTCTAAAGATGGCACTTCAAAAAAGTATTCAGCATACAGTACTCAACTGCACAAGAGATATTCCAGAAGAATGACATGTGAGAAGCTCTGATGGAAGTCTAAGTAACTTTTATGACATTTTAGCACATTGCAGCACAAGAAAAGTGCACAACAAAAACTTAATCACAGTGTTTACAAATGCAGGAAATGTCACCTAAAACTGAATCACAACAAAATGCAAATCAGAGTAGCGCATATGAATTACTTTGATCATTCCTTAGAAAAAGGAAATGTAAGATCTGATCCAAAATAGTGAAAACAATAAAGCATTTAATAGCCCTCACACCATGCAAAATAGGTAGAAGTTTTATTACAGAAGATGACCAGTTAAAATCGACACTGAGACTAATGGAGTTCAAAGAGCATCTTTGAGAAATGGAAAGACAGGTGTTGAAAGTGTGCAGGGAAACAAGAAATAAATTTTTTCAGTATAATCACCTGCACCAACTCTGCAGGACACCCTTTCTTCGGAAACAAAATCCCAATATGAAATTTGGTGAAAACAAACTATAATAATAACCAAAATACTGATAGAAACTTTCTACCCATCTATAAAAGAAGCATAATGGCCAACAGAGTTCAAGAGATGTCAATGCAGCAGCACAGAAAGACACATTTTTCTATTTCTAGTAAGCATCGTATGCTACCAGTAGTAAGCATTTTTACAGGTCCAGCTACATACAAATGGCAGAAAAAGTTAAAGTTTTCTTACCAAAACCTCAGTGTTTGGAACACAAAACCCTCATATTGTTGTATGAAAACCCCAGAAGTGCAACTTCAAATTCAATTACAGGAGTGAAACACTTTTGCAGAAGAAGGTGATACAGAAGAGGTGGAGCCTCTTATCGCATAAGTATAAAATGCGATAGTGTTTATCAGTGTCTGACAATAACTCAGGGATAATAGAAAAAGGAGTTACAAAACAAGACCTTTCAAAGACAAAAATAACGTTGGGAAACCTTGCCCCAAGACAAGGTCTCAAAGATTTTCAGAATGAAAAAAGTAGATTTGCCTAAAAAGCATGACTGTGTCTGACTTCTAACAGCATTTTCAGTGGAATCAGTTTGAAAAATATTTGTGAATGTATGGTATGATGCTAAAAGCAGTCAAGAGACATATTTTATTAACTTAGTACGGACATGCAAGCGGAAATGTTGCATTTGTGCAAACTAGCCAAGGCAGGATTGTGAAGAACCCGTGGCAGTCAGTGCTGCACTTCAGGGAGTTCTGACAAGAACTGGCAGCTGCTCTACTTGAGCACAGAGGAAACTGCTATTTGCTGATAGCTTGTTACAGTCATGCTTTTAAATACCTGAACAAAGCAGTATGTTTGTCAGCGCTGCAGTGAGTCAAATTATGACAATTTCCACAGACATGATATTTGCATTTTGGTTCATGGACTACACCATGCTTTGGCATACATTTTGAAAAATGTGGGAGCAACTGGATTTGCACATCTGCCCTCTGCAGTCTGTGCTATCAACTGTGCTATCAATGGCCTAATTGAATATTATATTCACATAGTTAAGCCTTAATCTCTGTTTGCTAAACTCCTTAAGCACAGAGACATATCTTTACTTCTGTGAGTGAGAGGGGTCTAATCAGTGATTTTCTTTTGCAAGTGTTAGAAGAACCAAGAGCTGTAAATCGTTATACAACACAATGGAGCTGTGTGATTGATAGAATGAGAAAGAAACCTCAGACTCACACTTTTAGAAGAGGGGATGCTGTGACACCTTTAGCAAAGGGCTGGAAGGCAGGTCCCATGAGGAGGGGCTAAGAAATTTGGGTTTGTCTATTGTGGAGAAAAGGAGGCGGAGGGGCAACCTGATTGCATTCTACAGCTTCCTGAGGGGAGAAGAAGCGGAGAGGGAGATGCTGAGCTCTTCTCCCTGGTATCCACTGATAGGATATATAAGAATGATTCAGAGCTGCATCAGGGGAGGTTTAGACTGGGCATCAGGGAGCATTTGTCTACTGAGAGGGTTGTCAAACACTGGAACAGGCTTCCTAGAGAGGCAGTTGACGCCCCCATCCTGTGAGTGTTTAAGAGACATTTGGACAACGCCCTTAATAACATGCATTAGCTTTTTGCAGCCCTGAACTGATCAGGCAGTTGGACTAGATGATCACTGTGTTGAAAGAGTCTATTCTGTTCCGAAGTGTGAGTGATCAGTGACAATCTTGTGCTGTAATTATACTGGTAGAGCATGACATATCTTATGGAAACTATGAGACCGCGGTCTTTTCTCACAGTTGTTAAGCTCTGGACAGCACTCTTACTCATGCAGCTATGAATAGTCCATGGAAGTAGAATCTGTGGTCTGAAATATCATGTGAAGAGAGACCCCATTAAGACTACAGCTTTGCTGCCAGCAGCACAAGTAGAATTATCACAAATGCTGATGTACTACCTATGAGGGCAAATAGCAATATTCATTTCAGCTGCAACAGAATTTTAGCTGCAGGTAAAGACAGAATATGATATGCATTGATGCAGTTAATAATTGGAGCATCAATAATTTCATCTACAAAGGTCTTGTATTTATGGATGACATGCCTTGTACACAGCTGGGTAAAAACCTCCATCATTCCTTTACGAGAAGCACAGGTGGTCCTTCCACTTCTGGCTCCCAGTAGGAGCATTATAAGATAGGTTTCTAAGAATATATATTTTGGAATTTATAAATGTCCTATGTCATCTCCTTTGCCTTGTGGGCAGTCTAAGCAGGTATAGCTAGGCAGGCCACCAAAGCATAAGGCAGAGGCCTGAATGTGATCTCCATGGTCATCATGTTCAACTACGTCATGTTATCACACTGATTAATTTATACAGCTTCATTGTGATCATAGTTCAGACTTCTTTTCCTAGAGTTCTTGAAATATAGTATTTCTCCTACCCGAGAAAGTACTGGCAGTGAGTGCAACTCTGGCCTGCCGTGGAAGTGTCAGTGCTGCTCCAAATCACAGAGGCACGGACAGAGTGTCAGGACTATGGCAGTGAAGAGTAATTACCATTACCTGCTTGGTAAGAGGTGTCCTACTTTAAAACTTCCTTGGGCTCAGTCCAAGGCGTAATTCCAGCAGAGGCAGAAGAAACAGTGACAAGTTAGAACGTGTTTTAAAAGCACAGAAAAATATAACTGTTTTGTGGTCGAATTTAGTGTATATATCAGCATAGCCCAGCTGTTCTTCCTTGTTTTCATTCTCTGATTCGTACTTCGAAATTTTAGTTGCTCCCTGTACCACAGAGGCAGAAAGCTGGTTTGTACTGTAAAAGAACCAGTGAGACTACTTTTTTTTTTTTTTTTTCTCCTGACAGCTAAGCTATCTTTAAAAAAAAGTCCAGAAAAGCTGAGAAATTGTAGCAAAAGGTGATGGCAGTTCTTTAATTTGGTTTTCTATTATTTCGAATCCATTCAGTATTCTCTCTAATACTGCCACTCATAATGACTGTATTTGGAATTAACATAGGTTTCATGTGTAATTCAATGGGTATTCAGTGTAACTTAGCAACGGCTAAAGCATTTTTTTTCCTTCTGGAAACTAGAGCACGGCTGTTGATGATTTCAATCAGTAAACTGGGAGGAACACATTACTCCAAATTTCCGATTTTCCCAATTAAAGGTGTAAGATGTTATTTATCTATAATGCAAATTTGTGTTGATTATAAGTTACATGAAGAATAAATAAATCGATCATCAAATCTCTGCAAGCTTTTAGAACTGTCTGGATCATAGCACAAGAATAATATTTGAACGATAAAAGGTTAAGTCCAAAGGCAATTAGAGATATAACAATGGAAAAAACCTTTTAAAATATACAGTGTTCACACATCTCTGAATTTCAAGGCTTTTATATGTGTGTGGATGTATTTGGTATAGCAAACAGGGTAGAGGAGGCTTTTAGTCTATAAATATATTTCTCTCAGGACTCATGCTGTGTGTGGCAATATGTTCTCACTAAATACATAGTCAGAGAAAGCCTTCCTGTATTTACCCAGTTTAAGTAATGAATTAGTCCAAGTAAATACACAAAAACTCTTTCCCTCAAAAAGTAAAAAATTAAGTTGCAAAATCAATGTGCAGTAGAATACTCAGTTATACTCAGAATATTCAGAGGAGTTTATAAAGGTTCAGATTAGCAGGATGAGTTCACCTCTCTACAAGTCATTAATTTGTTTACTGGTTTACTGAAAAACATTGGTTTTACTTTTAGTAGTGTGAAAATAGATTTCATGGAAGCAAATAATAAAGTTGTTCACACATTAAAAACTCAAGAACGATCTGAACAACTTTTTTTCTTCTGTACTGTTGAATGGATGTGATTGCATGATTTTCTGTTCAATTTTTTTTAGAATTTTCAAAAAATTTTAAACTTTATTATTTGAACATTGTTTTACAAGTGCACAATAGTGGGCAGAGTCGCTGTCAATATGATGTTTTAGTGTTTTATACTTACTATTCTAAATGCATCCCAAAAGATTGTGTTTTCAGGGGCCTTTAAGCCATGAGTGCGTATTCTGGCTGATCTTTAGGTCAGCTGACATTGCTTGTCCCTGTGCATCTCTCTAAATATTTTTTTTTTTTTATTCTCAAAACTAGAAAAAGTAAAGAGAAACAATCTGCTAAATTTTTGTACAGTGACTCAGTCAGTAGGGAATGAACTTCAGAAGTATAAGTAGAGCAATATCACCTCAGAAAATTAGTCAGACTTGTTGAGCTTGGCAACTTAATTATCACAGGAAGATTAACAAGATAAACAAATATTCTCAAATATGTGGAAAGTCAGGAATAGCCATATTTTTATGGCCTTAAAGGAATAATCAGTCTTTGGGTCTTTTGAGATCTGAGCTAAGGTGGAGCATGAAAAGACACATACTGATGCAACACCAGAAGTATGAGAAATCCAAGTACCTATATGTTTTCTATTTGATTTGGTATATAGCATTCATGCAATGATGTCTGAAGAAAGACATCACTGATAATTTTGCTACTGAAGTAATTTAGAAAGCACATTTAATATTTTTCCTGTTGGGCAAACATACAATCTCATAAGCATCCTATCTTGTGCTGCAGTTCATGAGGTCTCAAAATGATCTAGAGAATTTTTGTTTCATTTTGCCAAATCATTTAATTAGCATTCAAGAAAAGAAAGAAACAATTGTTTGTACAGAGAGACAAACCATATTGCTTTCTGTGTGCTGCTGGTAAAAGTTGCCTCAATATAGGCTGGAATTTGATGAATGATTGATAAATTTTTCATAGACTTGAGATGAGACAATGCAGTTAATGTTCAAGCATCACCATTTGAACTGGAAATGAGAGTCACTATCGAAAGGACACTGCTATCAAAACCACTTTTGTTGTGAGGAGAAAATAGCTGAGAACTGCTGAGCAGCACCAAGCAAACCTCACAGTATGAAATGGACATGACATTGTTGAAACAACCAACAGCAGCTCTGCCAATTAAGTTGGTGGATTAGGTAATAAAAATATCACACAATTTTGATTAGACACATAGACCTGTATTATGTAGCCCAGTAAACAACCATTTATTTTTGGTGGTTCATCGAACTATGCTGAATTCGGATCTACTGGATCTTTTCACTTTCTAATGAAAGTCTCCAAAGACTATTATCTTTTTTCTTATCCACATAGGCCTCTGGATCTTATTCACTTTTAATGTGTTTCCTACCCAGCTTTTTCAAAACAGCCTTTTTGATGTGTAAGTCTGTGACGTCCCTTACGAAAACTCTTCATATTTTGAATCTAACAATCAATCAGAAGAAACAGGTCATTTTATTGTGTGACAGAGCAAAAACTTATATATAGTGGTAGAGATCTTCCATCATTTTGCAGATAGAGAGTGTAGGCTCATGAATCTTTTGTATCATCAGATCCTAGTAAAATGCCTTTTTTTCATGAACAAATGAACAAATCTGATGGAAAAAATACCACTTAAACAAACTGGTATTATCGTAAGGATTGTCAAAAAATGCATTTAGCTGTGTTAAATACATTGACTGTAATTTCTGAAACAAAACATTACAATCTCACTTATCTTCCAAACTTTTATTTAACGAGAATGGGGATTTATAAAAACCATTCCATATGAATTCTTGTTTTCCCTTTCTCCAGTTTTCTCTTATTCTATGTAAGTGATCATCCACTTTGATATATATCTTGTACCTTCACCAAATTCTTTATACTATGGAATTATGCATTTATCTGGTCATTTTCATTCCTTGATGTTCAAAGATGTATTGAGTTGTCTGGCTTGCTGAATATTACATTACATATACTTTATAATGTATGCATTTGACTCATCTAACCTATATCAAGGCAAATAAATAATATTTTGTTTAATGTATATTATCCAGTACATTCCTTTTGGGTGTGCTGCAAGAGCTCTTCTTTTTTTTAAAAAAATAATTTGCATAGTCATTTAGAAATAATTTTCTGAGTTTAAGTACCTTCCTGTGTAGTACTTTTCTCACATCTGTCTTCTTTAAGTGATTTGTATTCTTTACTTTCAAATGAAAAATCTGGAAGTTAATGAATATCAGCTCATCCTTTACTCTTGTTAAACAGTTCAAAATATTCCCTCAGAAAATATTCTACTTCCATTAGTAGAAATTTTTAATCCTCAAGAGAGAAAGGATTACTGTTGAGTTTGAAAATTGCTGCTCTCTGACTTCAAGTAGTGACACTAGACTTGAAGATGAAAGCTTAAGAAAAATAATAAAATAGGCAAACTGAACCCAAAGGAAAAAAGAAATGATTGAGCCAAATAATGTGAGCAGGATAAAGCCTGTGAACTCACTAGATGCTAGATGTGAAGAGTGGCTACTGGTGCAGGGGTTATATTTTACGCTTCAGCAATTTTCTTCTGTATATTAGCACACAAGTGCCCTGTTAAAAGACAGGCTTTTTCAGTCTTTTTGGCTTTGTGATCCTGCTCAAGTCCCTAGTCTACTACTCTTTTAAAAGAGTCATCCTTCACTTTGCTTATGTGATCTCAGAGTTTTCTAGTAAACAACTTCATTCTTTAATATCTACTTCTGCCAGTGCACTTGTATGTTTTGTCTGAGTGGTATAAATCTATGAATATTGCTTCTTGTGGATAGAGAAAATAAAAAGGTATGATTACCACTGATGGGACAGTGAGAAGAATGATTTCAAATTTTATAAAGCTGCAGTGCTACAGTGGCACTGCAAAGGGACATCACTAGCAGAGTGCACTGTATAAGCAGACATTCATACTTGATATCTCTACTACCAAGAGTTTTCGGTTAAAGAGTGTGTTATTGTAGAGAGAAATCCAGAAAACAACTTGTATTTATCTGTAGGTATCATGACCTCTGAGGCACTGTTCATTTGGTAAATTTTCTCATGGACTAAGTACCATAGGCACAAGAAATCATTGTGATGTTTCTGTAATGTAGTGTACAGTCAGACATTACATTACTGAACTCCTCCTCACAGGTTACAGTCCTGAGGTCTAATATAAGAATGTTTTAGCCCTGAAGATAAATCTGAATACTTTCTTAATTAAATCTGGTCAGCAGAACTGTGGGAATTCCTACAGTGTTCCTACAATTAGTTAATTTCAAAAAATGAATTGAACTGTGCATATTTTGTGACAAATACAACAAGGAGTGTTCTTGGAGACACTCCAAGAACATGCAGTGTTGCAACGAAAAAGCAAGAAGGTAGAAAGACTAATAAATTTCAAAAAATCGTAAAAGTGTTAGTAATATTTCTAGGAATGTCTGGATTATGATAAATCTTCTCAATATCTAGCAATATAAGGACATTCTTAATGGAGAAACAGTCTTGTTATTAAAACTATGGCTCCAGTATTTCACAAGCTCCAAAATTATAGTCTTCCATAGAATCAGTCTTTTCTTTGCAAAGAACAAGCCCGGGTTAGGTTCATAGGTGAAAAAAAATGTTGCAGTTCCACACCGGGCATTATGTGTATCGGTTTTGGATCCCAGTGAGCACATCAAACCTCATCAACCTATTCCAGTCGTCTTCAAATCTGCTTCCTCAAAGCTTCTGCAGATCTTTCCACCAGCCTTTTTGATGGAAATACTGCAGGTGTTTCATCTTCACTCTCCCTGGCACAGGAGGAGGAGGAGAAGAAAGTGGAGAATAGGAAGAAAAGCAGAAAAAGAGGTGCAGAATGCAGAAGTGAAACAAAATTGCTCAAAGATTTGGCAATGTTTTCTGCTCCTGTTCCTTTGCTAATGGTATTTGTTTGCCAGAGGGAACTGAAAGTGCTTTGTTAGAGAGAAAGGTTCAGCCTGCTTTTCCATCAGCAATTGTTACTGTTACTTACCAAAAATGTGGGACAGAAATTAATCAAATGGTCCCTCCAGCCAGGACTAAAACAGATGTGACTTTTGCAGTATCTATTGATAGGTCCCTATTTGTTTACAACTGATACTAAAATAATTCCAGGGTTACAGAGAACCAAGTATATGTTTATATAGTTTATTTATTTCGAATCATAATCCAGAGATAGATTGAAGAAAATGTGCATTCAGGTTATTTGAAACACAACTGTGGAAATGAACCAGAAATTAATGAAATTATAACAGGGTGTGGGAAATTTCCATTCAGTCTTAGCATTTGCTATTTTTGTGAAGATGTAGCCCTGGTCTTCCTTTCCCTCCAAAGTCAGAATAAGGCTTCCTGAGTGCTAAAAGGGATTTTTTTCCTTTTTAACACCTTCTGTTTATAATTTCTGAGACAGACATACGCAACAATGTCACAATCACTGCAGATGCAGATGCCGTATTCTCATTTCAGTAACATTCCTAGTTTGACAGGATGAAAGAGTTTCACATAGTACTTTCCATGTTTCCCGAAGCCCTTAATTCTTGGTCTCTTGTTCAGATGAGTATACTGTCTTTTTCTCAGTCAAAAGAAAGCTATAACAATTCAGAATTTCTTTTTTCTTCTTTTTTTTTTTTTTTTTTTAAAAGAAGACTCATTGAGTCTTCTCTATTAGTGTTATGTTACTCCACACCTCGGAATTTATAACCTAGTAAAAATTTTCTTTGGACAAAACTGTCCTTACCATTTTTTATTTGAAAACACACCCAAGAAATAGAAATTACATCCCACCCTCTTCTCATTATTATCTCACTCCATTGAAATAAGGTAAGGAGGGAGAGATGGTTTTAGCAAGCATTAAAAAAAAAAAAAAAA
>VXAK01020113.1:1632-11964 GCA_013399435.1 Arenaria interpres | reverse complement strand
GCATTAAAAAAAAAAAAAAAAGTCTTAGGGAGAAACTTTTAAGAATGGAGAGCATTACTGTGAAACTCTGCTGGCATCAGGAAGAGGAATGTATGTATTTTTTGTGTCTTCTTTTTTTTTTCTTTTTTTCCTTTTTTCCCCTCAAAAGATGCAAATGAATCTATTCAGTTAGAAAATAATAATTGTTTACTTAAAAAACTTAGCTTGAATCATTTCCAGCTATCTTCTCAGCTATTAACTTTTTTTTAGATCCTTTTCTCTTTCATGAGATATAAAAAGGGTTGTTTTTCATAGGATTTATCTTTTTTTTTTTGAGAAGCAAGGGGAGATGGGGAGTGAGTGGGAGGAATTGTTTTGTTTCTTAGTCTTCTGACGGGGAAAAATTGCTGAAAGATTAGACTTTTAAGAATATATTTACAATTTTCCCTTCATTTCATAACAAAGACCATTGACAAGCTTGTCTTGGAGGTGTTTAATTGTAGTTTACTTGATAATGACTATGCTTTGCCAATTCTAAACTCATTTTAAAATATTGCTATTTAGGTTTAGCAAGAAAGATCATCAGTCCTGTTAAGATTCCTGAGTCAATAAATCAGTGTTATCTTCCAGACATAAATAGTACATTTCAGAGTTTCTTTAAGAATACCAAAAAAGTCATAGTAATTATAAACAACCTATGAAATCTGTTATTTGATAAGCTATTTACTGAATTGTCTATTACTCTTAACCAGTTATAAACTCTATTTTTGCAGCTACTTAATATGAAGCATGACCACAAGTACAATGTTGAATTCTATTCTGTAGAGTATTTTACCTGCTGTCTAGAAGCCACAAAATGAGAAAGAACAAATTATATCACTTTGAATCCACCTCCTACTTTATAGACCTTTTCCTAGGCTTATATGCAAGTCAGGACTTGCATATTTTGATGTTGTTTATATATAAATCTTTTGTTTCTGCCTTTCAGATGAATTTAACTTCTGAGAAACGTGTTCAATGGAAGTGTTGAGGCATACCTTGTCTAGGTTAGCTTGACTTCAGGCACTGGACAGTGGCTAACAAACTGCTAGTTGATTGGTTTTTGGGCCAACATTGGCTCCCTGCAAATTGTGTGCTGGAGAAATTTCTCTTGATTCTTTGCTTGTGCAATATAAATTCCTTGCTAAGCAAGATTCAGCAGTCCCATCACCGACAATGCTTGCATGATCCCTTAGATGCATCATATGGTATCTTGTTTTGCTCATCTTGTTTTAAATATACGGTAAAAATAAAAAATATATCTCACATTTCAGCCTTGTCCAAGAAATGTAGTGATTTAGTTGTCTACTAGCAGCCTCCATAAGGACATGGAGTTTTCCCTTTGTACCTATAGTTTAGAGCTAGTTTAGACCAGTTTAGTCAGTCCTGCCTTCTCCCTTTCAACCCATGAGTCTCCCACCCTTGTGTTGTCTGTCAGTTGTGCTTGGACCACCATCTGTGGTGGTTGGCAGAGAACTACATCAGAGAACAGTCTGTAAAGTAACCCCCCACACCAAAAAAGGAGAAAAAAGCAGTAGGTAATGCCAGTGGGAGAAATGTTCATGTCACATTTATTTACCTTGGTGCCCAAGGGAAAGAAAATCCTCTCCCTCTCTTCTTTGAAAACTGTTTCCCACAGTATTTTTTTAATTTATCTATTGTCATGTTGAAAAGCCATCATCACTAAAAGCTGCAATAGAGGCCCGGTATGCAAGAACCTCCCAAAGGCCAGTTGGAATGTTCAGTCTACATGACACACGCTTAATATTTACATTTGCAACATCTATTCTCATGGTTGATCTCTGTAATTTCCTCACTTTCACATTTTTTTATTTTTATCTGGCATACTGCTGGATGACCTTTTAAAAGTCCAGCTAGTGAAAAATGTAGTAGTCCACCAGCTGGAAAGAACATTTCCAGTATACAGGCTTCGTGGTGTTTCTCTTTGTCACATAATGGTGCTTAACCTTTAAAACTTTGGGATATGGAACAAGGATTTCTTCTTGCCTTCTTTGCCTGGTTCCTAACTGATATTAGGCAGAGGCCAGCTGTGAGCTCCTGCATGAATAGCAGAGTGATACAGTAAAAAAAGTACAGGGAGGCTGAGGGCCCTTTGTTAGTTATAAGACTACACAGAAGGATATGATCTCCCCTGCAACTTTGTGTGCTAATGATAAGGCTAACAATAAGGACTCTCAGCAAAGCATCAGGGCCTCTCTCTTAGTTTTTACCTCCACTCCAGGGTAGTTGTGACCGGAGCTACTGACCTCCCCAGAATGCTGCAAAGCATGTCTTTGGATTTTGGAAAAATTGATTTGAAGGAAAAAAGTGCTTTGTGGAGGTTACAAAATGTTGGTGGATATGGTCACACTCACTGTTGATATTAGCTATAGGTACATGTCATTACCTAAAACACAGGAATTTGTTAATTGTTTCTGAAATTTGAACAGCCTGGATGGAGTGTCTTTGCTCGGTGCAGTTTCCAAAGCTGTGAGTAAGAAGGAGCACACAGAAACTGTGAAAGCAGCCAGCCAGGTGTTGCACAGGCAACCAGAATTTGCTATGCTGAGATTGAGATTAAGTATTTGATGTTTTAGGATGAAAGTGCTTTCCATTTCATAGTAAGAGGGGGGTGGCTTTTGTAAGATTCCTTCTATATTCAGAAATAATTACACATCTTTTGTAAATAAACATAATTTCATTAAAGATATCTATTTTCTATTGCTAAGGAACTATTTATAACGTGGCCCCTGCCCATGGCAGGGTGTTTGGAACTCAATGATCTTTAAGGTCCCTTCCAACTCTAACCATGCTATGATTTAATTGTGTTAATAGGCTAGCAAAGGATTAAATATCTTTCTTCATGATGATAATCTTTTCAGTGTGTTCATCCTGCACTCATAATGTTTGGGAGTCAGTTTACTTGGCAAAGCAGGGACATAATTCATGGATATATCCTCTCCTCTCCTCTTCTCTCCTCTTCTCTCCTGAATAAAGCATATATATTTGTTTTCAGCTGTGCTACCAGCCTGTATCTTTCTCTGCTAAATCCAGCTTTCTGAAATAGCTTTCTGAATAGATCTCCACAGATACCATTCCCAAGGATTAAATCAGTCCAATTATTTTCTTGCCAATAGGATGTTTTTAATTATTATTATTTTGTGACCCAAACAACTTTGAGACAAAAAAAATTGCTAATGCTTTTCCTATGTTCTCCTGTCGCTGGGAGAAAAGCCGAGTGCAGTTGTCCTGTTTTATCCTTTTCTGTGTTGGATACCACTACTCTTCTTGGTGAGGAGATCTTTGCTGTGAGCTGTAGGGCTTGAGGATCACTCTTAGTTTATTGATACCTCTGAGATAGAACTAACTCATATTTTAATGTTTACTCTGATTAACTTGAGATACGTCTTTGCCATCATACAGAGCTATATCTTTAACAATACAGAGGCACTGCCAGACTGTCAAATTGTCATTATAGGGAGAAAAGTTTAAAGGTGTTTTTATTCTGAAGGGTAGAAAAGTTATAGAGATGGCTTTATAACTGTTGTTTATCATCTTAATATATGCTATAACCTAAAAATGACTGAATGCCCAGCAAATCCTTTTCTTACTATTGTTTATTAAATAAAATAATATAAATTGTGGAAAACAGTCTCTTTCTTCAATGGCATGGGATTTGTGTCTATAACTGGACAAATACATTTAAGGATATTGCTTCTGTATGTTTAAACACAAGAAAGAAATAATGAGGCCATTTATGAAGAGAGATGTCATGCTAAAAGCATCAGACAGCACTTCAGTTTGTATGTAGAGCATAAGCATAGCCAATAATATCACCCATAGACACAAATTACACTATGTGACACCCAGACTCTTTAGATCTAGTACAAGCAATCACTCTGAAGAAGTGAAGTCTTGCACACAGATTTCCAGTTTCAAGCTTTTGGAGACTGGAGACGAACACATAAATATACATGTTTCATGTTTCTTTCCAGAGTACCTGTTTTAGATTATCAAGTTGCTGAAGTAAACAAGTAATTTAAAACCGCAGAAGCAGATTTCCAGCAGGTGCAACCTGGCCAGTTCTTATTCATTAAGATGTAATATTTTTTTTGACTATTGCTTGCGTGAGAAGTAAATCCTTGAAGTCACTTACACCAGTGTGGAATCAGAATAGGCCCAACAGGTCCCACAGCCTTTTGAAGGGGGAATTACTGCTGCAGACATGCTCTCACAAGGTCCCAGTAGCTGCAGGAGCGGCATGCCCAGTTTGAGACAGTCTGTCAAAGCCAATATTCTGTGTATATCTCTCTGTCCCAAGGTTTGCCTTCAATTCCTTGTTTTTAAACCACTATGTATCTCTTTCTTTCATCATAGACTACCATTGCTGCTAAAACACATTCAGTGTTTGATTTTCTTAAGAAAGTACTTTCTACTCATGCCCTTCAGTGGAGAACCACAAGTCTTGCACTGAATCTTTAACTTATAGTTCAAGGCACTATCTGATGGATCTAAGTAAAATGGCATGCCAAAAATTCAGAAAACATTGATTTTTCAATTTTTAAAAACCTTTTGAAATTTTGAAATGCGTTCCATCGAATTGAAATGACCTGAATCAACTATTTTGTGATTATCTGAATTTCCAAGATGAGTACAATATGAAAAGGGGAAAATATACTTAGTGAAATATTCAGTTTGGGTATTAGTACAACATGTGCTGGAAACTATGGTGACATTTACCTAAAAGATCTGAACAAGGCCTGTGTAGGTGGAGGCCAGTGTTTAATTTATTTTTTTCCTATTCTGTAAAATAGTATTTTTACAAATATTGTTTTGAAGCTCTCAAACTGGCACTGAGCAAGGCACAGTTGTCATTAGAGTGCAAAAGGAATAAGAAGCAAATTCTAAATAACGTTGCTCAGACTGCAAGCCAGAATTGTAGTCTGTTCCTCTTCTGAAAGTACTGTAATACATTTCAGTAATTATCTTAAACACTGCAGCCTCACTTAGATAAATTGAAATATTTTGAATAATCACCATGTGATATCACAGTGCTTTATTGGACCTGTTCCCAGTTCTTAAAATAATAATGCCTCATAGACAGATCTCTTTGAGTATGTCCACACTAGGAGGTTGAACCAAGAGTCTGTAGTTGCAACAATTAAATATATGCACATTAATTGTGACTTTTCAGCTGTACACTTATCCTGTGCTCACATGTAGCCTCCTCCTTTTTGGTGACCATGTCCCAGTTACTTTATGTCAGTAGCTACAGGGAAATTCCAAAAGGGATTTCTGATGGAAAGGGACAAACTGATTTCCTGGGAATCTTCACCAAAACTGTAGAAATCATTTATCTTGTTAAAATGAAGGCTAGGGTAGAGCATGTCTCCATGTTTGGCATGACAGATTTCAAAGCAGAGCTCCAAGGTGCCTGAAATGGTTTCAGCAAAGCAATAGCTTCCATTTTTCCATGGTATCCACTGCAAGGGTACTGCTCACACAGTCATTGACCTATGTTTGCAAGTCGTTCCCTTAAGTTGCCAGCTTGCATAGCTTTAGAGGGTGGCATTTATCAGGTAGAAGGCTGCTTCTGGCCTTGGAGCTGCAGACCATGAGACCAAATTACTCTGGAATGGAGGGGTGCATGCTTTATAACTCAGTGCCTTCTGCACACCTAGAATTTTACCTGCTTCATCATACCACATGCTACCATTCCTCGTATGCAACCAACTTCAATCCTGCCAACAGCTCTTCACTGATACGTTAGATTACTTTCAAGTTAATGGTGTATTTTTCCAGCCATACTGTCCACTTTATCTCTTCCAGGTGTAAACAAACCAGTGTCTGCTCTTTTACCTATTTAATCAAAGCAGTTTTTCTTCTTTTCTTCCAAGTCTGGTTAAATTAACTGAAATGACCTGCAAGGTCGTTGCTATCTCCAGAATGGATCAGAGAATGTAGGCAGTGCACTGCAATCTACTTTAATCCCATTACAGCCATGTCAGTCCCAGGCCTTCGCTGTGATTAGACAATTAGATACCAATGGCTTTCTAATGGATTTAGTACAAGGCATTAGCTGATGAAAATTCTGCAGTGTTAGCTGCTTCCCTTTTCGTTATAATGAGAAATGAAACACTGTCACAGGAATCTGTTAATTTAATAGCTTTCATAACAATGTTAGGAGTGGTAGTGAAAGAAATTAAACATGAATTGCTGCTGAGCTTAACCTGCTCCATGAGTTAGCCTCACAGCTTTTTGGAGATGCATTTTAGTTATTACATAAGGACAGTTGATTGACTAAACTTTACAATTAATGTATTTGATTTGTGTCCCCAACTAGAATGCGGTGCTTAAGAAACCCAGGTGGCTGAATATTGCCACAGTACCTGAAGAATTAGTTAATAGTTTAGGAGCCATGGAAACAAAGGGGAAGTGTTTTCTTATGGCCTTTGAAAATATTAGCAAGAGTTTAATTTATCAGGTGTATGTAGGGATTGGTGACAGTTTATGGCTATGTGCAAGTCACCTTTCTGAAGAATGTAACACCGAGGTTGGTGTGAACTTTCCTCAGCACTTTCATTGCGTTTGAATGTAAGCACCTCACGTCTTGTCTGAGACATCAGAGCACTGTCAGCTGCCTTGAACAATCATTCAGGCAGCTTCCAAATTGTTTAATTAACTGTAAAATCTTTACTACAAAAAGCCTAATTATGATCTGTGGTGTGTATTGGTAACTAACAGGCTCCAAGCCGATAGTGGGTGAAATCCTCCAGATGTGGTGGCTCTTCACTGTCCTGTTGTTTATGAAACCAGTGGGCAGTTGTATATCACAGTAGAACCAGTCCTTGTTTCCACTCTTGTTGGCAGATGGAGATGAGCCAAAGACAGAATATGCCTCTGAGATTTTTATTAACCAATATATCCTCTTGCCTGATCCCTGTCAGGCTACAGTGAGATTCCCCGGATGGCTGATATGTGTGAATTGCTGTGGTCATGACCACAGACATTTTGTGCATAAAGGCTTTCATACTCTAATCCTGTCTCTTGAGTGTTCTCCACAGGCATTCAAAAGAAAAAGGATGATTTAATGTATACTAACATCTGAACCTAATTAGCTAAGCTAATGAGAAAAGTAAACAAACATGATGTCCATGAATTCACCCCTTCTCTACATCTACAAAGCTCTGAGATTTGATGAAACATTGAGCTTTTCCCCCGTGACTTAAAAGTTACTAGTAACTGTGGGAAGATTGTTTTAAACTGAGACATGCTGACCCAAAGTGTTATTATTGTCATGCTATGTTTTGCAGACATAACTGTCTTGCTGTTTACATGTCTGCAAGGGTTTTGCCAGCATCCATGGCATGAAAAAGGGGCTTCTTGGTGCCACTGACCAGAAATATCAATTTACAGTTTTTAGGAGATTCTACCACTCCAAACTGGAACTAACGACCTTTTTTTTTTTTTTTTTAAAATCTTTTTGTCTCCAGCACATAGTTTCCAGTTGACAACATCCCTAACTTTTTGTTTTGATAACACAGAAATGCTATAATGTCAACAATTCACATAAAGTCATATTTAAAAATATGCAATGTGTATGTACATACATTAGTGTATAAAAACACTGTCTTAAAATTAATATTAGCGTATAATCTAAGTGTCAAATGAAATGAATCAGGGTGATACTTTTGAAATGAAATGTTTTGGCATTATCAGAATGAAACAAGAAAGATGAAATGATTCATTTTGACACTTTCCTGTGGAAAAATTCTTTAAAATCAAAATGTTCCTGTAGAACAACTCAATTTCAACAAAACTGCATTTTTGGAGTTGAACAGTGTTCTGCTGAAACGGTTTTGAGCAGCTGTAGGTGGAGTCTACCTGCGGGTGTCTGCATTTGTAAACTTACCTTTCAGCTAGATGAAGGCTACTAGGCATGTTAAATCCACCATTCACTTCGGAAACTGGCCATGAATTATGCAACTTCATCTGAAGCCAGAGTCACACTGCGACAAGACAGGGTCAAACCACAGCGTGAAATATTTTGATATGTGCCCTCCACTAACAAGACTCCCACACAGAACCAGCACAAACATGCCTCCACACAGAACGATATCAGTACTGGGAATTTTTCCTCCAGGAGTTATTTGTGCATCAAATGTGCCTGACCGTATCATTCAAATGGAGAATTTGGGAGTTATGGCATTTTCTATCAGCTTTACAAGAACATTTAATTGGTAAAACAAGACACGAAAAACCTCTGTTTCATTATTTATTACCAACGTAATTTCATAATATTGATGATCACCGATGGTGGCTCTTATGGTGGGCGGGTAGTTTGTATTACAACACAAAAGGACAAAAGGATACCATTCCAGAGTGCAAACCCCCCAAAAAGTGAAAAGCATTGCAGGGGTGCTTTTATGGCCTACCCCTGGCAAAAATCACACTGTTAAGCTATGAATGCAAGCATAAACAGTCTGTCTGGATCTAATACAAAAACCCTTGCGTTTGGTCAAAACCGCCCGTGTTAAAGATGACTAACTGTAGCAGTCGGAGAAGACCCAGCCAGGACATTGTTTGGCACCGCCATCCATCGCCTTGTGGCACCAGGGTGGCCGCCGGGCTGGGACACGCACCCAGCTCGCAGAAGGTCAGTGCTGGGTGCAATGCTGGGGTCCTGGGTATAGCCTCTTGAGGGTCTGCAAGTCGGGGAACCCTTGCTGCCTGACAAGGGGAGGTGCTTGTGGTGCAGGCGGCCCGTCAGCGGGTACATGTGGGTCTGCACGTGTGCGTGGCTGCACGTGTGTGTGACCAGTACCGCCTGGGTTTAGCTAAAGAAGGTGTTTAGAAATTCATAAGTGTTTATTCATGGTTTGTAGCTGTCTAGCACTGTGGTTTATCTGCTGTATTACATTGATCCTGAATGTACAGTTTACTGATTGCCTGTTAAGTATGTGTTATTAATAATTCAAAAAACTGCTTGGGTTTAAATTACATGAGCAGTGTTTCCTCGTGACAGATATAAACTGGATAGTTCAAATCTAGGCAGCAGCTTTGAGACACAATTTAAAATTTCCTATGATTTCATTCATCCTTAATACCACCAGTCATCAATGCAGCTCATCTATTTAATATTACTGTGTGGATATATTGCCGAACAAATTATTCCTTGACCAGAATCCAAGAGTTATATTCTGGAGCTTACATGTAATATTTCCTTACCATTTAAATCATAAAAATGCAATTTAAAGTCACATTTTATTTACAATGATTTCTGACAGAAATGAACTCTTCCTTTTTCTTAAAGAGTAAAGTTTAATGTAAACACACACACTGTTATTTTTCCTGACTTTTGGGGTTTTTATTTTTATTTTATTGCACATACTTATTAATTCTCTTCACTTACTAAACAAGCTTCCTCTCCATGCACCATTAAAAAAAAAAAGACAAAAGCAACTTTCTTTTTTGTTTTAATCAAGTGATAAGTCTTGTTATCAAGTTTCTTTTTCTTATTTTTGCATCTTGACAAGGATTATCCAAATTCTTCTAGTGAGATTTAATATTTGTACACTATGGGTAGCATAGCAAGACATGACATTCACATGGAGGGTATAAAACTCAAAAATTCATTTAATTCTTTTTACTTTAATTTCTTGATTTAAAGATGAAAAAGCCCTAGCTGAAGACAAGACAACATCAGTTTATTATTTGTGGCATTTCATGGTCAAATAAATGCCTTCTAGCTTTCCACACTATTCACCAACAACTGTCAACATTGAAAATAATGTAACAATCAGGGTGAATCAAATCCTATGAATAAATAATGAAATCTACTTTCAATTTAAATTCAGTGTCACTATAAAACAGAAACAACAACAAAACCCACAAGCAATTTCTCTAAAGAGTAATAATAAAAATATTTAGATTCAGGAGGGGAAAAAATACATCATGAAACATTATCAGCTCAACAGAACTTCTAATAGACTTTGAATAGATGGGAATTTAGATTATTCTGTGCACTAACAAAGCAATGAGTGATTACAGAACTTATTTGAGTTTTCACAGAGATGTACAAGTAAAATGCCAGATAGACTGAGTCAGCATTAGCACTTATTCTGTGAACATTTATAACAGTGTGAATCTTTATAATGGTGTCAAAATAAGGAACTACACAGTTTTGATACTGTAAGTTGAAAATGTATCCATGAAAGCTGCAGATGGACTTTTTCCATGGACAACCATGGAATCAATGAGCTGTGGGTAGAAAAGACACTCTAGGAGAAAAAGAAAAGGACTGGAGATACTGCT
>VXAK01020112.1:250869-276256 GCA_013399435.1 Arenaria interpres | reverse complement strand
GGTTCAGCTAAACAGGGTGGCCCCGGAAGGCGAGGGGGCGGCCGGGTGCCGCTCGCTTCGGAGCTTCCAACCCGGTAGTTCCCGTGCCCTGAGGGGGCGTGAGGAGGGGCCGCTTCTTTCCCTCCGGGCCGGTTGTACCTTGGCTTCCAGGGGCCTGAAGTCCCGGGGTTGTGGGGGGGAAGGAGAAGCGGGAACGGCGCTGAGGGGATGTCCCGGGCTCGGCGCCCAGAGTTGGCGGCGGGAGGGAGGGCCCTGTCTGGCCTGGGGGTGAGGAGCAGGGGGGCTTCTCCGGTTTGGAGGTGGGGAAGCGTGAGGGGACTGGTGATCAGGAGTCCCTTCTCCCGCCCGGTCACTTCCTTGGCAGGCAATGCCTTGCCTTACCTCAGAGAAGATTCCTAAGTTGTAAAACTTGTAAAGTGCGTTTCAGTTACTTAAGACCTGTTGCTTTCTTTCTCTGTTCCGCATTTGAAACCTAAATATTTTTGCTCTTTTCCCGCCCCATCCTGCCCCATTAGCTTTACTTAGCGTCTCTGATAAGACCAGCCTGGTGGAATTTGCAAAGAGTCTGAATGCTCTCGGCCTGGGTTTAATTGCCTCTGGAGGAACAGCCAAATCCCTGAGAGATGCTGGCTTGCCTGTCAGGTACAGATGCTTTCCTATACATCTCCACTGAAAATGCTTATTTGGGTCCTGAGGTTGCTTGAATTGCTTTCTCCATCTGTGAGTGAAAAAAAATTGAAAACTGGTCTGCAGGCAGGTCTTCTTTTCCAAAAAAACCTGCCCCAAAGCAAACTTCAGAACCTTCTTGGCCTGAAGTTGGTTGGCTGAGGCCAAAGAGTGTTACTGTGCAGGTCAGCACACAGAGATGTCAGGAACATTGTGTTGAAGATGATGCCTTGTCTGCCTTGAGCCCGCTTTTCCCCCGTGAGACCATCAGTTTTCTTTTGAAATTCATAATCTGATTCTAGTGCAGCTCTTCACAGCCAGGTGAAATCTGATTTTTGCCTGGTCCTGGGCCAGGAAAGGTGAAAGGTGTCAGGAATATGCAGAAGCTCACTGGAGGTCATTTGTCACAAGTAATTTTCCCAGCGTGATGGTCAGCTTTTTTCAGACAGGGCCTTTAAGTGTTTTGCAGCGACTGTTTAAAGAAGGGGCATGAACAGTCACTGGCTGGTTTGGCCCATGATTCTGGGGACATTTGTTTCTGTTTCTTCCATGCTGTGATTAAAAAAAACAGCTCTAGCCAAATAAAAACTGTTTCTGGTACAGTGATGAAAAATCTGACTATTAATTCAAATCTAATTATTTGGCAGGACAGGTGACTGTCCCTCTTTTTTTGCTTATAGTGATAGTGAGTGCAGCCATAGGCCCCTAGGACACATCAGCACAAACACACACTGCTTCCAGAGCTCCCTGTCCTCTCCGTTATCCAGCACTTGGTCATGTCCCTCCAGCTTCTTTGCTTGGCTGTGCTATTGGTGAAGCCTGAAGCAAAGGATGGTCACAACTCCCCTTCCTTTTCCAATTTATTGTTCCTTTGCCATCATAAACAGTCACAGGGAGTAGTGAAACCTTAATTAATGTTTTGGCTAAGCTGGGAAGAAGAGTGCTGAGGTATTGTGGTCTTCCATTCTCTCATACAAACCGTGTTGACTTGAGATTTGTGTATTTTGGTTATTTCAGCGTATTCAAGAAATAACTGCACTGTTCAGTTGAGTGTGACCCATGAACTTTATTCCCATTCCTGGGAAAAGCAGATGTTGCCCCCTTGGCGTAGGGGAGTTTTGCATACAGTTTTTTTCATACAATTTTTTGTTTTTGGTCACTTCTTAGAAAGCAGTGTCCTTCCTGTCTCCTGTCAGATGTAACATTTGTATAAGATACAAATCAACATCTTGTGAAGAGTGAGGGAGCATTAAACCAACATTTTGGCTGTTTCTGCTTATCCTTCTGTACCCAGCAGCATTTTGCTAAGTAGTTGACAGATGCCAACTGTAATAAAAACAGTCGGATCTGTCTTAATGTAGAATGCCTCATCCTGGCCTTCCATAAAAAGGATGCATCCTAGTCTGCCCCTCCAGCATAGGTTTTTCCTAGCAGTTTAGTAATACACCTTCCATATGTTGTGTTCTTACTGAGATACAAGATACTGTAGTTTAGAGGGATCGTGCATGTGTTTTCTCTCTCATTGATGGAAAGGTGTGGTGATTTTTTTATTTTTTTTAACAGATGGGCCAAAAGAAAGCAAAGTTTATTTCCCCTCCTTGCTGCCTTCGAAACTCCTAGCTTTTGAATCTCCTTCCAGTAAAACCAACATTGCCATTAGATCTAAACTACTGCCCTGATGGGGATAATAAACATTCAACCTATAGATTAAGGTGGTATGTCACATCTATTATCGTGCTGTGTTTTCTCGTTGAGCAGAGATGTTTCAGACCTGACAGGGTTCCCTGAGATGCTAGGTGGACGTGTGAAAACCCTTCATCCTGCAGTTCATGCTGGTATGTTTCTGCTAATATATTTTCAGTCTAAACAAAGAAATCCATGGGCAGTGAGGGTGGGAAGAAGGGGTTGGCAGATGTCTTTTTTTTTTTTTAAGGGTCATGTGGAAGAACTGGGTAATGAAAACAGATTTGTTCAAGCAGAAGCAGGAGGGGTGTGAAAAGCATGGGGTGGAGAAGTGCACAGTGGCTGAATTACTTCCTCTGTTGCTATGCTGGCATCTCTGCAGTTAGCAGAGCTTTTCCTCCCCGGGGCTACAAGTAACAGGCCTTCTCTGTAAATGCCTTTGCACGTTCTTTGCAGAGTCAATTTCAGACCTGTTCAGGCAGAGAGCTCCACTGAATTTAACCTCTGGATGAAACCAGTGTGCAGCATAAGGAATGTTACAGCATAGTCTGTAGTTGGTGATTTCTCCAGGTTTAATCTTCCCTGGCTCCTCTTCAGCAAGGAAGATGTCTGATAATTGGTCAATCTGGACATTAAACCATCTGCTTCATCAAATCCTGTTGCTGTGCTTAAGATCCCTCAAATGGAGCCTGTTGCCCATCATAGCCAAAGGCTGGAGGCAATCTCCTCTGACAACCCAGGATTGTGGTGTCACTTTCTCTGTCCCAGGCAGTCACCTGCGTGTTTCTCTGAGTTCCTAGACCCAAGCCAGCCACCTACACTGCTGAGCTAGAGGCACAGCCTCTCTTTCTTCTGCTGTTTCATAGGCTTTGGGTTGTGGTGGCTGATTTAGCGGCAGGTGCCCTTTTCCTCTCCATCGACTCCTTAGTGACAGTTTTAGTATTTCAAGGGTAGCAACTGAATGCTTAAAGTATGTTTTTGAGGTTGCTGTTCAGCACTTGGAATGCTCTGGGGTTTAGTGCTGGGGGGAAAAAAAACCTGATAGTATGGAATTTGAACAGTCAAAGAGCCAGTAAAATGGAATAAATGTAGAGGAGTAGGGGCTGAGGCCTGTTGCCTGGGCTAGAATCGGAAAGTTCATGATAAGAAGTCTCTGAGGAAAAGCACGGTCTGAAGGAAGATGTTGAATTAAAAAAATATTTGTGATTTAATTAACTTTTTAATAAATATGTACTATTTTTTTTTTGTAACTAGGCATCTTGGCTCGCAATATTCCAGAAGATAATGCTGATATGAACAAACAGGATTTCAGCCTTGTGAGGTAAATGTTGGGGAACATGATGCAATTCATCAGTAATCAAAAATTAACATTGGAGACCAGTCAACACCAGTGAATGGGCGTAGTAGGGGTGGTAACGTCTGCGCGCCAGAAGGTCTGCAATCTCCTTCCCTTTCCCTGTCAGGAGATAGTATGTTTTTAAAAATACAGTTTTCTGCAGATGCATCTTTATCACTTGTAGTAAGAGAAAACTAAACCGAGGAAGTTACATTGTGGTTTCTGCAGGGAACAGAGGTTTTAATTTCTTCTGGTTATCTGGGAATTTTGACACTTTACATTTAGTCAGTGTTGGGCCGTGTTCCTCCTCTTGCAAAGTTGAATTCGGTGCTTTAGAAGCTGGCGCATCTCCCCACGACTTGGCTCTGGATATCTGATCAGATGATAATCCCTGATTTGGAAATGCTTGCTTAGTAAATATACCCTTTGATATTTGCATCATGTTTACAGAGTTTCAACACATAAATAAAGAGTAGACGTGGAAAGCGCATCAGGAACACGTGGCATTTGTACAGACAGAAAACACACAGATAATAGACACAAAGCTTACTTTGAGAGCCACCACGAGAGCAAGTGAGCTGCAGCCAGAAATTGAAGTAACACAGTTTGTGCACTAAAGTAACAAAAAATTTTTCTGTTGTTAGAGTATATTTACTCAGTACCACTCACACAGGGCAGTTTGGGACTATGTTTAACTAATTTGGTTTTCTCATGTAGCTAGTGATTCTGACTAACTAGTTCTGTGTCAGTGGGTAGCTCCTTGTTTAGAAATGAATGGTTAAATTGAACATAGGAAATTGTAGGTATATCCAGGATGGGAGGTATAGTTTGACTCTGATTGGGCCAGAATGTGTCTTAGCTTTTAAAATTACTTTTAAAACCCAATGTGCCCAGGATGGATGGATTTCCAGGCTGAATTTGAACACCTGAAATTTAAAACCACAGGAATCCTCATACATGGCTCAACAGTGGTGGCTCTTTAGAGTACGCTGCATATTAAAGCAGGCTCTGCTGAATTGCAGGGGGAATAACGTGCCTTTACATCAGTGACTTACAGTGTAATTGCATCTGGAGTAATAACTTGGATTTGGGTTGTCTCGCATAAAGCAGAAGGAGCTGATCCTCAGCAGGAGTGTCTTGGCATAGTTGCATAAAATTTACATACCCAAGTCAAGGTCGGAAACCTTGATATTGATTATCTTGATTTCCATAGATAAAAGAATTAGAAGTGTTAAAGTCCACAGATTCCTCATGGTTTGCAACAGATCAGGAGCGTGATTGGATTATGGGGAGGGGGTATTAGAAACAGAACAGGCGATAAAGGACATCATAGGAAGTTTAGAGACATAGGAGGTTCTGGAAGCTGATCATCCCTTCTGCTCAAGTTCATCACAAAGTACAGAAACAAAGGAATGTTATAAATTGGACACAAACATATGCATCACAGTGATTCACTGCCAATACTGAGTATGTGTTGGAGTTTGATAACTTCATATATTCACATCAAGAGAGTAAATTAATTCTCTTGGATTAAAAACATTGTGAAGGTCAAAACAGATCCCTCCGTTTACTAGAATTCATGTGGCAGTAGTAGGATGGGACAGGGCAAGTTCAGGGCTTGAACTTCATGCTTTCTGGAATACAGACTGTGGCTTCTTCCAGATCAGATCAAAAAACTAATTCCAGTAAGGTCCAATCTTACCTTGAGAGGGGAAAGTCAATTCTCCCCGTTGCTTTCATGTGCTACAGAGGCTTTATGGGGTCCAGGCTGTGCACTCAGGTTTCATATGTTGTTGGTATTTTAAAAGTCCAGAAGGTGATACATAGGTCATTTTCTGCTCTTGGAAAAGTTGCAGAAATTAGATTGATTGTACTTTGTTTGCAATGGACCTTGCCCTGGGTACCTACTCTCTTATGAAAGTTGGTGGATGCCTATTTTTAGTACTGCTGAGAGCCCACTTTGAAGTTCTTTGAAATGGCTCGAGTTACTCACCGAAATCACTAAGCGTTTAAATACAGGCCCGTGTTTTTGAAGAAACTCTTCCTTTAAATTAACGGCTCCAAATTGCGGTTCTATCTGCTGTAACATTGTTTAATGCACAGAGTTCAGTTAAATTTCATAATGCGCTATACCATCACTTGGCCTGTGGCTGAACACCCCTGTCTCTTAAGTCTTTTGGAGAAAGAAGCCTTGGCTACAGGATTTTATATTGGTCCCTGATCTGAGAGACAAGACCGTAAAACCACAGGCAGTATCTTGTGCTTGCCAAGCCCAGTTTGACATCTGTATTTCTTTCTGAATAACCCTGCTTTTCCCCTCAATTCTCAGAGTTGTAGTGTGTAACCTCTACCCCTTTGTGAAGACCGTATCCTCTCCGAATGTAACTGTACAAGAGGCAGTGGAAAAGATTGATATTGGTAAGTTAAAGGGAAAGCAAATCTCTTCTCCGGACAGACTTGATGGTTCTGGTCTCTAAGCGGTCTCAGTTCTTTTCTTTTTGTTTGGTGGCCTTGCACACCCATAAAGGAAGTCTGCTAAAGAGCTCAGGAGTTGCAAGGAGCAGACTGAAAGCATAGTTGGGTAAAACTCAGTGCTTTTAAGCAAACCTACAGTTAAAATAGTGACTGTTGTACCAGGTTGGCAAGCCATGCTGCCTAGGTCGGCAAACCATGGCACTGCCCAAAAAAGGAGCTTGATGTACTATAGAAGGCTGTGCTGGGCAAGGTGGAGCATGCTTCCTACTGAAACATGGAGAGCAGATGAAACCTCTTTTGCAGCCTCTGGCAGTGTAATAAAAGTGAATGTGATCTTTGGAGAGAAAAAGCTGAACCACTGAAAGTGATCTGGGGATTGCTGAAAACTTCGCTGCAGGAAGCCGTGACAAGGATGGTCTGCGTATGTAGGAGAGTAGTTAGGAGCTGCGCTTGGAAGCATGGATACCTGTTTCAGCAGCAGTTTTGCTCTTCCTGCTAGTTATTAACCCCAGAAGGCTTGCTGTTGCTTCACTGCAGCATCTCTGCTTGGTGGCTTGTGAACAGCACAGGCAGAGTTTTGTGCCATGAGCTTGGATTGTGATTGAATTTCCTTGCAGTAGTTTATTCCAAATGATGCCCAGCAGAGCTCTCTATTAAATGTTTTATGGAGTAATACTCACTCTGCATGTAGCGGTGCCAGCCTCTACTTTTCCTTTGCAACAGCCTAGTATCTTGTATGATTTAAAGTGTTGTAATAGCTGTGCAGAGTCAGATTTAAGGGGGAAGCCTGGTGTTTTATCTTACACAGAGGGCCTGGGCCGGATTCATTAATGTTTGCAGAGAGATTTGGGAACCTCTGTTGCTTGGCAGCGTAGAAGTAAATCTTCCTGTAGACCCCTCCCTAGCCCAGGGTGGCAGAGGATGGCGCTTAAGCGATACGTGGAGACAGCCATCCTCTTCATGATGTGGCTGTGCTGCTTGAAGGCATTCTTGCCCCAGTTGCTCGTTGCAGCCCGTGACCTGTTTCCTTGCCGCTGCGGCTCTGCCCGTGTCTGCAAAGGCCACCGAATGTGCACCTTCACCAGTGGATGGAGTCAAACTCATCGACCTGGTGTCGTGTGTTTTGAAGAGCACTCTCACAGTCCCTTCTCGCGTTCATTTGGCACGACTGATCGATCAGTGCATGTCCCTTCTTGGCCTCTGATGTGGCTCTCTGCTGTGCTGCGTCCAGAAAGGGAGTCCTTCATGCCTCCATCCTTCCCTTGCAGGAGGAGTTGCCTTGCTGCGAGCGGCTGCCAAGAACCATGCTCGCGTGACGGTTGTGTGTGACCCTGCAGACTACTCTGCAGTAGCTAAAGAGATGGCAACATCAAAGGACAAAGACACCTCCATGGAAACCAGGCGTCACCTTGCGCTGAAGGTTGGTCCTGTTTGCTTGCAGCAAAGGGCTTTTTTGCCTTTCATTCATTCACTCCTTTCAAAGCCAAATCCTTTGGAAGTTGATGTTTGTAAGTTGACGGGTGTCCCCCCATTCTGTCCCCAGGCTTTCACGCACACTGCTCAGTACGACGCAGCCATCTCTGACTACTTCAGGAAAGAGTACAGCAAGGGAGTGTCTCAGCTGCCCCTGAGGTACGGCATGAATCCTCACCAGAGTCCTGCGCAGCTCTACACAATGAGATCCAAACTTCCCCTGACAGGTGAGGCCTAGGCCACGCTGGCCGAAAGGGTGCTCTGGGATAGATAGGAAAGGAGGTGGTTGGGCATATTTGGTTGTTGTCTTTGAAGCTGAAATACCACCTTGTACCTTAGGCCAAGGGATGTCCAGTAGTGCCTTAACAACGGCTTTATTACTGAGTGGCACTAGCTTTGCAATGAAAAGGTTGAGTCAAGCTTATTCCAGCTCCATGTTTCTGTGTTACTGTAAGGTTGTGTGTCCGTACAGAAGAAATTTTGGGCAGCTTTCACATCGTGCACCTTCTGTTTGACATCAGATCCAGATCTTGCAAAGGAAAACCTTGTTATCCTTTTAAGATGCTTTGTTCCTTTCCATTTTCCTTATTTAGATCTTCCCAATCTTTTTGTGTCACCATTTACTCTGTGTAGAAACCAAGCTGGTCTTCTCTACGTTTGAATGGGCTTTGTTTTCTTTTTCTTTTTTTTTCCTTTGATGTTTATGAGCAGAGGGTTATTAGCAAAAGCAGAAAAATAAGGTAATGGTGGCAGGGGGAAGGGTTACTAGTCTTGCTCACAAGAGTTTGGGACTGGCCTGGTGTCTCTGCCAGTTTGCAGGGTGTGCCACTCATCACAGTGCTTCCTCTCCAAAACAGGGGTTTTCCTCACTGCCACAGCAAAGTCTGGCTACTCTTGTTCTTGAGATTGCTTTTAATGTTGGTGAAAACCAGCTCTGCCTTGGTGCAGGTATTGTCCTGTTGAACAGAGAAAGAAGCTTTGTGTTGCAGAATTTCCTTATTTCAGTTCTGGGATCTCATAGGAAGCTTTTCCACACCTTTACTGGAAGTTGTTTGGTTTGAGAGTTGGCCTCCCAGTATGGTAGCAGAACAACACCGTGTTCACTTGAGTTGAGCATGGACTATTGCTAAAATGATCTTTTCTTCCTGTCTCCTGAAATACTCACAGTCCTGCCATGTCAGTATGAGCAGTTCTTCTTGCAGAGCCAGGGCAAAAGGTTTTGAGAGCAGACTTTTGAATGACCTCTACTCTTGGCATGGATTTCGCGTGAAAGGACCAGATGAAGCATTCTGCTAAAAGTTTGCCCTAAATTTCATGGCTGTGAGTGGTTCTGTTGACATCAATTGGAGACAGCATGTGTTTAAAGTTTGGCTGGTGCTGGAGTACTTTTTTGAATCAGAGCCATAGTCGCTATATGAAATGTATTTACTAGAACTGTAAAGAAATCTACCTGCTGAGGAGCAGGTGCTTTTTGTGTTCTTCACTGACAGCATTGTTCTTTGCACCTTGGTCAAAATCAAGCTCTGGTAGGCTCCCTCAGAAAGAGCTAGCTCTTCTTCCACATGGCTGCCAGTTGAAGAACTCAGAGAACGTAAGGGGGAATGTTCTTTTTTTTGTTCCCCTTTCACAAGAGGGGAGGTGGATGGGGTCAATGTGTGTCGTGCTCCAAGGTCTTATCAGCAGGTTCGGGTAGGGAAGAGAATTGTATTGGCATCTCCTGAGTTTCAAGCCGGTGCATTCTTCACAAGTCACTGAAGCTCTTCAGAACACTTAACTGGTTGCTGAGGAGCCAGGGTCGTTTGACAAGAACTATTTGTAGGGATTTCGATTCTTGATGGGATAAATCTCTTCTGTTTGCTGTCCAGACTCTGGGGAGAAGGCTCTTCATGCGTTAATGTCTCTGTCTGTGTGCTGTGTTTGCAGTGGTGAATGGCTCTCCAGGGTTTATCAACCTGTGTGATGCTCTCAACGCCTGGCAGCTGGTGAAGGAACTCAAGCAGGCGTTAGGCATTCCTGCTGCAGCCTCCTTCAAACATGTCAGTCCTGCAGGTGGGTGGCTTCTTGTTGTCTTGCTTTTTTCTTTGAACAGACTATGACTTTTGGCAAGCTCTGCTAGGGATATAACTGTATCCCTTACCTTGGCAGTCTGGGGAGGTCCCAGGGATCAGCAAGAGGTTGTAGTTTGAGTGCCCTGGCTTGTGTTTCCCACTAGGTGCTGCTGTTGGAATACCTCTCAGCGAAGAGGAGGCCCAAGTCTGCATGGTGCATGACTTCCACAAGACCTTAACGCCCTTAGCGGCTGCCTATGCACGGAGCAGAGGTGAGAGAAGCCCAGGAATAAACCAGCGTGTCCAAAGAGCCAAGCTTAATTCTCAGCACCCGAGCAGCATGCTTAGCGCTTCGCAGCCTCTTCCCTTTGCGCTCTACTCCTCCTCTGTAGGGTTTTCCTCCATAAGGGATCTGACTGACCAAGTAAATGAAGAGACTGCCTATCAAAAATGGTTCTCCAAGTGAGCAGACCTTGTTTGAAAGAGGCTAAAGCTACTTTGGGTTTTGTCCCTTGATCTATATAGAAGACCTGTAGAGATTTTTAATTTTTTTTCATTTAAATATGCATATGCAAACGCACACCCATATATAAATCTGTGGGGTTTTGGCTAAAGGATCTGGATAAGCAGCTGTGCTGATAGCACACTCAGCCTCCCACTGCAGATGGAGTGCTCAGGAATACTTAAATTCAGTAGGAAAGTTTCTGCGTAGTATTTGGTGGGTGGTTTTTTTAATGCTTTTGTTGTGCAGAGCTCACAAAAAAAGCTAAACGTAAGTATATAAAAATAACTTCTTCTCTTGTCAGAGATACTTTGCTAATTCTTTCCTTTTTCACAGCATTCCTAGAAATTCTGCCCAGATTATAGGAGGCAAAACAAACTTGATATGGGGCACATTGGCTTGGGTTCATTTTTCACCACTTTAAAGACCACATTTGAGCGTTGCCCTCAGAAAATGATTGCATGATTGGTAGAAAAATAAACCTTTAGAATGGCAGGGACAGAAGAATTGACCTTGCTAAGTAGTAGAGCATCCATGATGGGAGCTGAGTTCACCTTGGCTACGCCACTAAATAGAGAGAATGTTTATTTAAAAAAAAAAAAAGAATTTTAGCTACATTTCTGGGTCTGGTTTCTTGCAAGAAAAGTCAGATGGGAGCACTAGGCATCTAAAAGCTTTCTGCTTTTTCTAGTTGTCTCCCATCTAAAATTTTTTCTGTATGATCCTTGTTTTTCCTTGTCCTCTTGCCACCTTGGCTACAGCAGAGCTGGTTGCAGTAAGGGAGGTAGTCATTACAGAGTTAGAGCTTTGACAAATGCAGTGAAGAACGAAGAATATCTGAACTATATGAATATTTAAAGGTGCATATGTTTGAGGTAGGATTTTCCATCCTTGTTGCTCTCATATGGCTCTTTTTTTTTTATGTGGGATTAAATTATTATTTCTCACAGAAATTGACTGGATTGTAGGAGCAAAGACTTTTCTTTGCATGATGTTGTAGTTTGATAAGTTACTTAAAAATGTGATTTTTGCAGGTGCTGATCGGATGTCGTCTTTTGGTGACTTCATTGCCCTGTCTGATATCTGTGATGTGGCTACTGCCAAGATTATTTCCAGAGAGGTTAGTTAAATAGCAGCACACTTGAGTATGAACCGGAGAATCTCTCTAGATGGAGTCATTGGTTTGTAACAGTCATTCTGTTCGAATTTGACCCGTTTTACTGAAGCCCATTTATTGGTCCGTATGCGTAATTTAGGATTATACAATTATATGTTGCTTGCAGTTTTTCTGCGAGGGGAAAGGCACAACGCAAAGGGCTGACTTGTGCCTTGGGGGCTTCTTTTCAAACGGATGAAAGAGGACTTCTAGCTGTTTTGTGAGGGTAACATTAGGTATACTGTTACTTAAACAGCAAAGAAACCCACCCACGTTGTAGGATAAGAATGTGAAAGGTGTATGTCACTTCATGGCGCTGATGAATGTAAACTCTTCCTCTCAGTTTCGATGCTGTTAACAGCTCTTCTGCCAATATTTTTATCTCATCAGGAGTATCACTGTTGAAATAAGGATTTTATTATATATTTTTAAGCTACGTTTACTATTAGGGCTGAGAAGTGAGGATGCAATGCATAAGCTGTTTCCCCCCTAGAAGGGTATATTAGTATATATTAGTTATGAGTTCTATTCTGCTTAAAGTGAGGATGGGTTTGGGTTTTTTTGTTACTAATTCCTGCCAAGAGCTTATAGCACTCTGCTCTTTCTTGTTTCCAGGACTGAAACCAATATTGTAACAGTGCCTTTGGTATTGTATGGTATATATAGACCTCGAGAGGTGTGCCTTCAGTGCCTTTCTGGCAAGGGCAGGTGGAGTTTTCAGTATTGGGCTCCTCTTTTTTGTGTTTTTGTTTCACATGGAAGCTGAAATGGTGTGTTGCAGGTATCTGATGGTGTGGTAGCTCCGGGCTATGATGAAGAAGCTCTCAAAATCCTTGCAAAAAAGAAGAACGGAGGTTACTGCGTACTTCAGGTTTGTACTCCTGCTCCACTATAGCCCTCTACTGCCTTTCCTGTACCCGCTTTTCACAGATGTTACTGTCCAAATAGCTGGGGGAGAGGGGAGCTGATCCAGGCCCCCCTACAGTGCACAGAAATGTTTCCTCGAGGTCTTTGGGAATTCCTGTATGAGCTGGAATTCCACCAGCAGTGTTGTGGTCATGTTTAGTCTATAGTCCTAGCGGAGAGTATTTATATAGTGCCTTCTTTGGCTTTCAAAGTGATGTGGATTTAAAGTCATTAAATCTATGAGCCAGCAAGAATTCTTCAAAGAAACAGAATTTCTGTGCTCTCTTTCTACTCTTTGCCAGCTTTCCTCTTGCTTTTGCTGAATTTGTTTTCTCCCTGATTTCTTTAAGAAATATATCTAATTCTTCGTATCTGAGATACAATATCAGTGATGTTGTGAGTCTTGGCAGTGAGAAGCATGCGGAGTGTGTCACTGGAGGACACCTCTTCTGGGCACATGGTGTTTGTAGAGCAGGCTCGAGTACAGACAGTGATGAAGAACAGCAGTTTGGACCTGGAATGATGCACCTTTACATTCTGCAACAAGGGTGCTTGTCGAGGAATATTAATATAGTGCGGTCAGGTCAGCATCGGGTTGCCGCCTTAGTTCCCGCCAGTGATTGTTGGGACTTCAAAACCATCCAGTTTTGGTGAACGTGACTAACGGATTATGTAATGCTGTTAGAGCAGCCAAACAGGTCCTATTTCTGCCTGACTCCGAGAGACAAACGAGCAGAGAACTTTACTATAACATTACAGAAAGAAAATCCAAGGCTTAGCTGAAGTTGCAATTGTGGTGTCACTACAAGGGAAGCTGTAGAAGATGGCTTGGGAGCTTCAGGCAAGAAGGAATGAAATTGCAGACAATCTTGGCAGCTGATTACCTCCTGAATTCAATTAGCTTTGCAAGGATGAGGTCGAATTGGTTAAGCCTGTGTCCTCGGGGTCTGTCTGCAGAGGGATGCTAAGGAAAGTTGATCTGAACAAATGTAAATGGATTAGGGGGACCACAAAAGTGTGTGCACGCTCCCATTCAGAGTTGGTAGCCTTAATCTGGTTTACTTCATGTCTCAATAACCTGAACTGGGGCTCCCAAAATTCTGAATAAGCCCATGCGTGGGAAGACCTGAATGCAGTTTAACAGTTCCATTTAACTTTCCCCCTTAAACTGGTGTAAATGGACTGGGCTGCATGCTGGTTTGGAGATGTGGTCCAAGAGGGTGCATCTCTGGAATTAACTGCATTCACTGTTTAACGTCAAAGAGGGTTGGGAGTTGCACCTTGAGGCACTTATGAAACAACTCAAAATCTTTCAGTCTTCCACAGGAAGGTAGAAATAATCTTTTTGTGTGGATGTTTCTCCCTTTATGTGAAAGACTCCAAGACTTTGTAGACTTTTGTGGTTCTCAACATGGATGTTTGTATATAAGCATCTATACCGCGTCACCTCTCTTCGCCTTGTAAATGTCACTTTGTGCTCTGGAGACCTTGCTGCTCCAGTTAATTCTAATTACTTCTGATGATTTGACATCGCTTTCTGTAAACAGCTTGCTGCTTTGGATTCTTTAGATAATGTGCTTTAAGCTATTACTGGACGTTTGCTTTCAAGAGCTCTAAGAGTGTTTTATTGGCCTATCCTTTGGCTTTTAGATGGATCCCCATTATGAGCCAGATGACCATGAGATTCGAACCCTCTATGGATTGCATCTCATGCAGAAGAGGAACAATGCAGTCATCGACCGGTCACTGTTCAAGAACATCGTTACAAAGAATAAAAATGTAAGTGTCAGAAAGATAAATGAGCTTAAAGATGGGTTGGATGAACTGGTGTGCTTTCATTGAGGAAGTCGTCACTGTTCTATTTTAAGAGCTCTTAAAAATATTTCAGTGAGATTTAACCGGCTTTCAGCAGAACAATGCAGCAAACTTTCTGGACCAGCTATATTTGGGTAAATCAGGGTAGTTTGCCTTTGTTTTGATTCCCTGCATAAATAAGAACAACTGCACCTTGCCCTTTATCTCCAACTACCAAAATATTTGTATTTCTTATTTATAAGAAGCTCCCTTGTGTATTTTCTTCTGGTGAGACAGCCGTGTGCTAAGGATCCATTGTGATCTCATTCTGACTCAGTTTACTTCTCCCTTTTGTGTACAGTGTGTTGTATAAACTCTGGCCCTGCTGATGTTGCTCATCCTTTAAGAGTTCACATCATCAGAAAGTTGTCAGTTATTTCTTGGTCACTGATCTTGTTCTCATTAAAAACAGATGTTAATGAGCACATGATTAGTCATGGGCTCGGAAGCAAGTTCAGACGTTGAGGTAATAAAAATAATTTTAATAAATTAGCAAAAGAATGGACTTAAAATAATACTTAATGCAGACACCAGGAGCTATTATTATTATTACTGTGGTCCTGTGCATACTTACTTAGTTTTTTGCCTGTGAGCACATCTGATGTCAGGGCGTGAGTACAGAAGACTTTGGAGGCTTAGGGCCGGTGATAGAGCCTTCTGGACTTGGTAAACTATGAGATCAGCTGCCAAACCAATCACTTACAGTTTTTAATCTAAACAAAATTTGCTGGTAATTGAAGAAAGCGGGATATGTTTAGTTACCTTGTTTTCCCTCTCTGTGATACAGTACCCGTGACGGCTTTGGGGGTTTGCAGGTCACTAGCCGGTTGGCTAGTCATGGTGGTTAGGACGGGCTGTTTGACAGTGGCGTTTTGTTTCAGCTGCCCGAGTCTGCTGTCCGAGACCTGATTGTTGCCAGCATCGCTGTCAAGTACACCCAGTCCAACTCGGTTTGCTACGCCAAGGATGGGCAGGTAACCAAATGGGGCAGCTCTGGGGAGGGTGCTTCCCCAGCCGAGCTGGTTAGAGAGTGCTTTTGTCAAGCACAAGTCTTAAAATCATTCAGCATAGAGGAAGCTCTTAAACAGGTACAGACTAACTGCCCCAAACAGTGCCATGCAGAGTAGTAGCTCAGTGTTTGTTTCTCAAAAGGCTGCTTCAAAACCTTGGTGTAACTTTTTCATGCTAATGACAGGGCTGGTTCTTTCAATGATGAGGTTGGAAAAGCTCTCAAGTTCTTCAAGTTTTGCCTTGAGTCATATCTTTCTAACTATCTGTTGATACAATTTTTTGAGGGTATGTACATATGTTGTAGTCCGTATAGAGCCTTCGGAAGTGACAGTAGTTTTCACGGCTGGATTCTGACTGTCCAAATGCTTCTTAGTTTTATTTTCACTTTTTATATAAGAAAGAAGGGCTGTGCTTTGTTTTTTCCCCCTTGGGGCATTAGAAATCTTCTGTTCTCTCTTGATTTATTTTTCTTTTAATAAACTTAGGTTAGGATTTAAAGGGGCATTTTCAAATGTATAGTTTAAATATGAATCTTGAATTAAAAAAAAAATCCTTTCTTTCCAAGTTATCAGTAGGTATTCAGCTTAATTCAGTTACCCAAAAGTCACTGTAAGTGTCTTAATTGTATTTTTGCCCAACCGCTCATTCTCATAATGCCATTGTTTAGCTGGTTCTCATTCTCCATGCTAACTTTTCATAGGCCTGGATTATTTACAAAACAAACAAACAAAAGAAACCAACAAACAAACAAAAAAAAACAAAATACAGAAGAAAAAGGCAAAGAATATTTTTGATCTTGAGCTTTGGTACATCATAAATCAGCAAAATGGATGGAAGAGTGTACCCTTACAGGTACAGACTGCGAATGAATTGCGATGCTGTCCTTTTTGCATTGGGACTCGCATTTGTGAGGGTGTTGTTACAGCCTGAAAACATCGCAGCGCTGTCTCTTGGTACCTTCTGGGGTCGTGTGCTGTGTGGCTCTTGAAAACACGTCTTGGGAGATCGAGCATTTTTCTTTCATTCAGCTTTAGGGTTATTTTTTTCTTGCTTTTAAAATGGTTCTCTGTGCTCAAGAGCGTTAGTTCTCGTAGCCCCAGAACAAAGGTGTCACTATCTTTGCTCCTTTTCCCTTATTAACAGCAGCAATTTCCCCGGAGCTTTTGCAAGTCTGGACTTAAACGTGGTGCCGCAGATGTTTCTGAAATGCGGGTGGTAATGCGTGTACCAGATGGAAGGGAGAAGGCATGAGGGGAGGAGTGAAAAGCAGCACGGGCAGGCAGGGATTTAACTCGCTGGGCCTCAGGGGTGTTTTTGCATATTTGCAGGCATATATTTTAATAAAACACAAACGTGCTTTGTCTTGGTTTGTTGTACATGTGTCAGGAAAGCCAGAGATGAGAGGTCTGTATACCGCACTAAAAAGCGACTGACCTTTTTAACAGTGAAGGTGAGCAGCCATTACAATCACTCACTCGAGGAGGTGGTGAATCTGTGTCAGGTTCTTCAAATCAGAGCTTAATGCCTTCCTTAGGAGATGCATTACAGTCCAAGGGCAGAAAGAGCGGTGTGGTGTGCTATAGTCAGTGATGGAGGAGCTCAGATAGCAGCTCCCTTCTGCTTTTAACATTTCTAAAAGCTTCCTGAGACTTAAGTATTGAGACCATTGTTCTTATGGTACAGATGGGGAAAGAAATAAGGTCTGCTGAAAACCAGTCTTACTAAGGTAGGGATTAGCTCAGATTCTTCTGGGTGATGCTGTGCAGAACCCGCATCGTGTACCAAGACAGAACATCCACAGGGATATTTGGGTGCAAACCAGAAAATAGCACACATCAGGAACCAGAGGTGGAAAGTAACTTCCAGATGGTTATGCTTAAAATGCTTTTCTAGGATGTGACTTTGGGTTCTATGAGCCAAGCCTGATAAGTCCAGCTCCCTTTCAGTTCCATTGCTTTTTGTTTTCCAGGGGTTTTTTTCTCAGCCTCACAGCGTCCCCACAGCAAAACTCTTGTGTACCAGATATGCAGAACTTTTTTGACAGCTTGGTTTTGTCGTGTTTGTGAGTGAATTGGCCATTCCAGCAAGGGCTGGTGCTTGTGTGAATAAGCTCTAGGAAAGCATGGAGTTGGGAGGAAGCATTTATGGATTCGAGTGTCACTTAATTTGCAGGAAGCCAGCTGCCACTAATTGCAATAAACACTTTCACTTGTTTTATCTGACTTTCAGCATTGCAAAGCCAGTCTGTAACATGTTGATTTACACGCTCTTTAATGATACCATCATGTTTTAAATTAGCAATTTAAAATCATTCTCTTCCTTTATCTCTGCACAGTAGGATAAAGCAAACCTGTTAATTTACCTTGCTGTTTTCTACCAATGGTGCAGACATTTGTCAGCAATTTCATTGTTTTCCTTCCCAATTGTGAAATCTTTATTTGACTTTTGCAATTCCAAATGTATTTAGGGTTTCTCTTTTAACTCATTCAGGGTGAATCTGAGTAAATCCAGGCCAATCTGGATCATTATGCAAGGATCCTTTGGGCATTATCCATCTCATCTGTGCTATTGCTATGGGGTGTTTGGCTCTCCTGCGAGCCAAAGCGCTTTGGTCAAGTAGGTCTCAATTTTCACCCAAGCTTTTTTTTTTTAATGCTCACCTTGTATTACTGTCTCCTTTCACTCCTGACACTTAGTAGACTCTGCTTCAGCACTTTTTGATTCCCAAGAGATTAAACTCTGAAAGAAACATAATTAATTTTTTGTGTAGAAAATGAATAAGCAGAAAATAGAGGGGGAAGGATTCCTTTGTTGGAGGATTTTGAGGTTTCAGCTGTGTTTTCATTTAGGAGAAAGCCAACATTTGAGGAAGGGAGAGATGAGGTGTAGGAAGAAGGAACAGAGGAAGAAACATGAAGTGAAGAAGGGGGAGAATAGGTACGTTCAGAGAGGCCAGTGTGAAGAGAGATTCCAGGTACAAGTCTATTGTTTGCATTTAGCAGAAGCTCAACCTTCTGGTTTCTCATCTGTAAACTAGAAATTCTAGGCTAAACTGAAAAAGTCTTCCCCAGCAGTGTTGCATCAAAACACATTTTTCTACAAAAAAGGATTTCGCTTTCCCTGGATCAGCATTTTCCAGTGAAGAGCAACTTACCACCGTGTTCTTCCCAGGCTGTAACTATGAACTTCCTTCCATAAGGATATGGGCTCATCAGAAGAAGGCACAGAGAAGCAGCTTTTTTTATTCTCTTGCCCATTAAGCCATTATAAAATGTGCCTTGTGTTGCAGATGGTACCTCTGTAGATTTGGGGGATGCCTTTGAAGAGTTTACAGGATATGTGTCTTGGCTTAACTGAAGTACAAAGTTCCTGTTGTTTCAGAGTTGTTAAATACAAGCCAAAGTTCAGTTATGCATCTTCTGGCCAAAATTAGGCCTCAAAAAAATGTAAAATATTTGGAGTAGCTCATAGAGAAGAGGAAAACACTCTTTTTGAGAAGGGTGATTGACAGAGCTTGATTTCTAAGGTGTGTTTGTGAAGGAGCCGTGTGTGTTTGGGGCTGTCTTGGCCCGGAAACGTTTTCTCCGGTACCGTTGTCCTTGCGGGCTGGAGGCCAAGGCTTGCAGCAGCTCACAAGTAGGTGATGAAGGTGAGGCACCATTCAGTCTGGGAAGGGGCAGAGAGGACATTGCACTTCCAGCACATGACATCACAATTTTGAGAAAGTTGGGAATGTTTCATGGTATTTTGGCCCCTGCTACCAGCAGCCTGTCCAGTTCTCTCTACCATCTGCATCCCCAACTAAGAGCTTCTGCTTTAGCCTAACCTGGCTCGCTAGGCCCACTCTTAAGGGCTGGCTGACAGTTACTGGTGTGCAGTGACTATTTTAAGCCCTCTCCCTTTTCCAAGGAGAGAGGATAAACTTGAAAGAGACGATATACCTATGGGCTTGAAATGCAGGGTCCCCTGCAAGTTTGAAGGTTGAACAAGGTGGATGTCAGAGCAGAGGTTGGACATCTGGAATCTTTGTGGGGGTGAAGGTGTCACTTAAACCATGAGAAACTTTGCATCTATTTGGTATTTATGATAATACTTTTAATTTTTTATTAAACACTGATGACTTCAGTTGTAGCTGAGCAGATCCCATTAGATAGCAGCCTGAGTCTTTCATTTGCTCCTTGGGGGAATAGTATCCAGCAGCATGTTTTATGGTTCTGGTAAGAGGTGAAGTCACTGTGTCTTGATGAATGAGAAGACAAATGATTCATTCATTTGAGGGCAGCCTTTGGCTTATAGCTTTACCATCTGTTTCGCTCTGAGCTGGAAACTCTGAGGCGTTGGCCAGAACCGCTAGCCTCAACGCGCTGTCCCTGGAGCTGTCTCCCATGCGAACAGTCTGGTGAACAGTTCAGCTGTGGCTTCGTAGGAAGAGGAAATTACGGGAGAAGGACTTGTTTTCCATTAGATCTCTGGTTTGAAATGGCAGGAGTGCTCTCTGGAAAGCAGGACCCACATCTCTGAAAGCCACGGAGAAAAGTTATCGGCCCGAGTTTGACAGCCGTGGTGGCTCGGTCTGGCCTTTGCACGCCTGGCATGGCAGAGACAGAGCCGAGGGACAGCAGACAGTCTGGAGCCCAAGAGACCTCAGCTCAGGGCCTTGTGTTTGCCACTTGTGACTGCGGGCAGGCCATATCTGCAGGGGACGACGAAGCAGGGCTTGTTCTGCCAGTATCCAGTAACCAAGATGTCCCCAGCTGCGTTTAATTTTTGGCGGCATCAGTACCTAAGACTTGCCTTTGTCTCTGGAGACACAGTCGACACTGTTTGCACCAGCCCAGAGGGGATGCAAGAGCTTGTCTTATGCTGTGCATTCGACTGTGACAAATGGCTTGCAGAGTGACCCGACCACCAGACTCCAAAGAGTCTCTATGTATTTTAAATCTAGAGCGTACCTGAAAAAATTGACAGAAGTTGAGTGTATCTGGTGAGAACTTATAAGGGAAGTGATCTGATAAAAGCAAATGGAAACTGAGCAAATACCATATTTTCATAGCAGCTTCCTTGGCGGGGGGGGGAATTCACCTTTAGGATTTTGCCTCCAGAAGCACTAGGTCTGTTTGATATCAAGCACAAGTGCTATGAAGGTTGGCAGCAGCTATTTTAAAAATCCTGGACTCTCTGGCAGATGGCAGAATATGAAATGGGTTAGTAGCTCCAGGGCCTTGACAATTCATGCAGTGTAATGGTCCTGCTGACCAGCCCTCCTGCTCGAGCAGTGGACTTACTTTCTTGTCAGCCTTGACGGACAAACGGCCCTGTAATCCACCACACATCACAGCTGATCTGTTGAAGCTGTGTGTGCCTGGCCCACCAAGAAAGATGGTGGTGTTTGGATGATGCAAGCTCAGACTTTCATCCTTGAACCAAAGTGCCCTTTCCAGGAGCGGGGAAGGCAGCCTACCAGCTCTTGGCAGCCACATTTGTTTCTACAACCAACAGGACTCCAGTCCTGCTCTGGAGACCTCACCATAGAAAGAACATGGACCTGTTGGAACGGGTCTAGTGGAGGGCCACAAAGATGATCAGAGGGCTGGAGAACCTCTGCTATGAAGACAGGCTGAGAGAGCTGGGGTTGTTCAGCCTGGAGAAGAGAAGGCTCCGGGGAGACCTCATAGCAGCCTTCCAATATCTGAAGGGAGCTACAGGAGAGCTGGGGAGGGACTCTTTGTCAGGGAGTGCAGTGACAGGACAAGGGGGAACGGTTTTAAACTGGAAGAGGGGAGATTTAGATGAGATACCAGGAAGAAATTCTTTGCTGTGAGGGTGATGAGGCACTGGAACAGGTTGCCCAGAGAAGCTGTGGCTGCCCCATCCCTGGAGGGGTTCAAGGCCAGGCTGGATGGGGCTTTGAGCAGCCTGGTCTGGTGGGAGGTGTCCCTGCCCATGGCAGGGGTTTGGAACTGGATGATCTTTAAGGTCCCTTCCAACTCTAACCATCCTATAATTCTATGACTTTGTTTGGCCTTAAACAAAAGCCATAATTGTGTCACTCTCCTGAGTTAACAGTTTGATGGCTGGGGCTATGTAATATAAGGATGAAAGAATGTGGTGGCCTCAAGAGTGACTGTCAGCTCAGCAGAGCCATGGAAGCTACCAGTGCAGAGAGCTGCCCCTGTAACCAATTTACAGGATTGGAGATGAGGGAGTTTTCAAAGTTTTCCTTGCAAATTACCTCCTCTCTTTCTCTGCTTCAGTGAGGAGCAGCTGATTTGTGGGAGGTCTTTCCTAATTGCTTGGCTGGAATGCAGCTCCGATGGCGATCTCTGTGCTGCAAGGTGTGACTGTGCTCTCTATCTATACGTTTCAGGTCATAGGTATCGGAGCCGGCCAGCAGTCCCGGATCCACTGCACACGTCTGGCTGGTGACAAGGCAAACAACTGGTGGCTCCGGCACCACCCACGTGTGCTCTCCATGAAGTTCAAAGCGGGTGTGAAGAGAGCAGAGATCTCCAACGCCATTGATCAGTATGTCACTGGGACCATTGGTGAGGTAAGGGCTGGCTGAGAAGTTTCCCCGGAGAGTCAGCTTCTGCGAAACGAAGCTGGAACTACTGCTGGGATATCAGCTGTGCGTGCTAGGACCTGGCAAGGCTTCCTGATGCCTGGGCCTTTCCTCCTCCACCTTAGTTTTTCTTCCAGGCCTGGAAAAAAACAAGTCCTTCCATAGCTCGCTTCAGAGTTGGTCAGAGTTTTCTCTGGCGTAAAATGAGGCCCTTACCATTTCCACCTTGTGCCCATAACGAGCTGCTTCTGTGCTGGCTCCATGCTGAGGAGACCACCTCAAATTTGTCCAGGCTTCAGGCAAGAGGGGGCTTCGGTTGGTTACCGCTTTTGGAACTGGTCAGTCTTTATAAAGGTAGTGATCCCTGTGAGGGCAATGGGATGTCAGCCACCTTTAACTCCACCTGAGTCACTGAGTTCCCTCGGTGCTCCTGTGGGTCTGCAGCCAACCACCAGGAAGCTATAGGTACCAGGATTTGAGTGTTTTGACTATGGCTTGAAACGTCCGTAGATACTCTAAGAAGCCCCCGTGCTGGCTGTCAAAATGTCGGAGCCAGAGGTGACGGGTGCATCTGCGGGATTTGCTCTTTAGGTGGTGTTTAAAAGCCTGGTGTGAGCTTTCTTCTGCCTGGGTGTCAGCAGGAGATGATCCCAAAGAGCTGGGCCATCGGGGCCCAGGATGGTGACTCCCCCAAGGGTCGTTCCATGGCTGGTGGCAAAGTGTCCTGGTTTGTCCCTCTGATACCACACCCACCGCCCTGGGTGCTGGGACCTGCCCTTTGGTGTGCAGCTTGGTTTCACCTGGTGGTTCCCCCCAGCAGTAAGGAAGGGTTAAAGCTACGGTTAATGTTTCGACTCTCACTGCCCTGTCAGGGCACTGTCCTCTGCCCCATCCTCTGTCCTTCCCTTCTTGCACAGTGTGGCATTCTAGCTTCTCAGAATCCCTCTGACCTCCCCGTTACAAGCAATAGTGAGGCAAAGAAAACAGTATGTCCTTTTTAAGTATCGAAAGCCGAGAGCTGGATTGGGGACCTTGTGAATCATCTCTGAGAGCAGTTGCTTGTTTAAGGGGGTAAGAACTGAAGCAGTTGCTGTTTCAGAAGGTGAATCATAAACCAAGCTGCTGTTTGTCATGCCTTAAGTCATCTACCAGATCCTGTTTGTGTGTGCTGGCATTTACGCAGAGCGGCGTAGGGCAGGCAGGCCAAGCAGAGCATCTTGGAATTACAGAGGAGGAGAAGGAATCCCTTAAGCCCAGGGGTGAGGAGGGGAAAGGAAAGGAGTTAAAAGGATGCAGAAAGAGCTGCTGTGGTTTGAGGTGCAGAAAGCACAGCTGAGCTGGGTGTCAGGGGGATGTCGTCATCACTCATCCTTCTGTGCTTCTGGCAGGGGGTGGCTGGGAGTCTCGTGCTTTGGGACTGAGCTGGCTCTTTTTGTGCTTGCAGGATGAAGACCTAGTGAAATGGCAGGCCATGTTTGAGGAGGTGCCCGCGCAGTTAACGGAGGCGGAGAAGAAGCAGTGGATTGCCAAGCTGAGCGCCGTCTCCCTCAGCTCTGATGCCTTCTTCCCTTTCAGGGATAACGTTGACAGAGCAAAACGGGTAAAGGTCATGGCAGGCCCAAGGATGTCAGGGTGACTCCGAGGAAGCTTGCAGCTTGGGCTTTTCGTTTGAATTTTTGGGCAGGCTGCCGAGGAACGTCTCCGCTCTGCAGTGCTGGCTTGGGTAGCGCATCCAGGGAAGGATGTTTCTGGTGGTTATGGGTCTCGCATGGATAGTAATTATCCAGCCATTGCTCAGTTTGTTGATTTGGGATGAATGGAGGATTAAAGCTTATTAAACTGTTCAAGAACATCAAGACAAAGCCTGTTGCCGCCAGAGGAACCATTTTACTCTGGTTTCTGAGCTGTGGAGAGAACCCACTGCTCGTGTGAGGAACTCCCTTGTGAACGGCTTTTGGCAACGGAAGCTTTTGTTTGTTCAACACTTAGTGTGGTGGGATGTGAGTGAAGGACTTGGGGCTGCCAGCTCCTTTTTGGGGGGATTTTTGGTTTTCTATCCTCTAATCCTTCTGCTTATCTCTGTCTTTGTTCAGAGCGGAGTACAGTTCATCGCTGCCCCATCTGGCTCGGCTGCCGACGAGGTTGTGATTGAAGCTTGCAATGAGCTGGGGATAACTCTCATTCACACCAATCTCCGGCTGTTTCATCACTGAGTTTGCCGGGGGCTGTCGCGGTCTCTTCTTTGGTCACAGTCTCACCAGTGGCAGTGACTGGAATATCACCAGCTTAATTAGGAGGCACCTGCAGTCTGTGCTTAGCAAGTGTTTGTAAGAGCTGTGAAGGAGATCTTTCCCTGCTTTATGAGACTGAAGGTGCAAGAAGTTGGCCTCCAATGTAGAAAATAAGTCTCTTTCGCAAATAAACATACGGTTCTTAGCTGTGTGGAGTCTGTAACGGTCTCTGTGGCATCCAAATACTGCGTCCTCAGGAAAAAGGGTTTTATTTTTGAGGTAAATTTTATGGTTCAGGCTTTATTAATTCATTAGAAGGCCTGTGGAATGGAATGAAAGCCTGGCTCATGGCCAGCTTCTTAATGAACTGATAAAAATCTGTGCTGTAAACTGAACTGGGCTGCTTTTTTTTTTTTTCCTTTCTTTCTTTTTTTGGCGTCAGGAGGTAGTTTTCTCCAGGCACTTGTAATCCATTATCCTCTTTCCCTGGGAGGAGAGGGGAGTGGGGTCCTTTGTTGTAGTCTTGGTGCTCTGAACCCTGCCCCTGGACGTGTGTTTTTTGGGCTGCGAGGCAGTGGGTCGGATGGCTTTCTCCCAGGTAAAAAGACTCATTCCTGCGAGTTTGTCGTGCTTGTTCTTGTGCCGGGGCGGGAGGGGGAGTTCAATTTGGAGTTCACGGGCAGATGAACCTTCAAGGCATCTGGGAAGCATCTTGCCCGAAGCCACTTCCCTTCTCCCTTGTGCGCAGTTTGCGCTGAGCAGATTTGAACTCTTGATTAGAAAAAAGTGGAAAATCTGGAGCGCAGCGAGATGAATAAAGTAACAGCCCAGACACGTTTTTGCTGGTGATCGCTGGGACTTATTTCAAAGGGATTGTTTTCTTTGGGTTTTTTTTGTGTGTGTTTTTGTTTCATTTTATAAAATCTGTTTTGGTTTTTGGCAAGGAAGGATGTGCAGTTTTGCAATAAATGCTTCGGTCGTGGCTCTGATCTCAGCTGCTGCGGAGCAGGGAGGCTGCACGTGCTCCCTCCGCTCAAGCAATAGCTGGGAGAGGGACCTGGAAGAGGGGAAATTGGGGTCGCGTTCCCGGCCCTGCTGCTGACTTGCCGTGACTGCGGGCGTGTTATTTTTCCTCCTGCCTGACTTGCCCGTTTCATCCAGGCTGGTTGGAACTGAGCAAAGCAAAGCTGCTTGCTGGGGGACGCGAGCTGTTAATTTAAGTAGATGGCAACCCGCCTGCTGGTTTCACCTCCCTGCGCTCGTTCCATCTGCTGCTCCACCTACATCTGCTCCCCTCGCTTCCCTGCGTCTTAGGCCCCCGTGTGCCCAGCGCTGCCCTTGCTCTGGCCTGGAAAGAGAGCGGTCTCTTGTCTTTTCAGATCTTTACAGTGGATTATTTTTCTTTTTCTTTCTTTTTTTTTTTTTTTTTTTTACAGGGGATTACTGGAACCCTGGGCTGCGTAGGGAAGAGGGGGGCCAGGAGG
>VXAK01020112.1:192868-247769 GCA_013399435.1 Arenaria interpres | reverse complement strand
CCCCCCTCCTTGGGAAGCACAAACCAATAGAACTCTAGTTTATGGGGGAAGTGTTCTTCTGTGTCTCTCTATGTGCCATTTTTAGTTCTCATCTATTTTAGATACTCTTTTGGCTGTTGAACAGTGGTGGGATAGTGAAATGATTGCAGCAGGAACTATTTGAAGATGTTTTGGTTGCTTTATAGATAACCATCTCTGAAAGCAAGGGCTGTGTGCGTTTCTCATGTCAAGAAGCCAGATTCTATTTTCAGGCTACGCTTTTATTCAATCCAGAGTAAATCCATTCACTTGAGCAAGACAGTGCTTCCGTGGCCAAGAGAGGAACATGTGGCCTGAGGAACGGCGGCAGAACCTCTCAAGTTCTGTGTTTGCAAGCGCTGTGGAGGTTTTTGCAGCAGCGGCAGCACCGAGCGGAAGGGACTCATTGCTAGCTTTGGTCATTGGAATCAGGACTGGCTTTGTTTTCCAAAAGGTTTTGAGGAGAACTTCCTTCACCTCCCTCCCTCCCCGCCCCACAAGGCAGAAGCACAGCAGACTGGAAAGCCGGTCTTTGCCTGTCTGTCCCCCTCCCTTTGGAGCCTTTCTGCAAAGGTGACGGAAGGGTTTCTGTCACGTTGGATTTGTCATTTGAATTCGCAAATGGAGATGGAATAGCTGAGAGTTGGAAAGAAGGGTGTGACAGCCCCTCTGCAAAGCCTTTCGATGGCCACAGGCAAGTTGTCCTTCAGAGCAGAGAGGGGTGAAGTGTGGTCTGCCCCAGGAGTGCAGCCCGGAGCAGGGTCTCAGAGACCCAGCACCCGTTTGGGCCTGGGGGGGAGTCACCGGGCCCGAGGACAGTTCACCTTTGAACAACATCCAACTTCAAGGGCAGGGATGGCCTCGCTAATTTTGGCAACTCAAACACAGAGTTCTACGTTATTTAAGTGCCTGGCTGGACCGAGGACCATCTCTTTGCCTCAGCTGATGTCCAAAGCAGGGAATGTTTTCCTGTCCCTCCCTGATTTTCTCTCCTCCACCTATTCCCACAAAGCAAGCCTGTGCCTCCTGAAGCATGGCATACATACTCAGAGTGTCTCTGCCCTCTACCTGGGGCAGGGGGTGCAGCTGGAAGCCTTTAATTAACAAGCTGCTCTACAAACATTCTCTTGAGGTTTTACTTCATGCTTCATTGAGATGTTTGTTCCATCTTGTTTCAATGTTACTCCAGCTCAGAATAATTATCTTCATCCTAGATTCCATGGTAGCAAAGAGAATCACTTAAACTACATGCCTGGTTTGTAAATCTTTTTATTAAAAGAGTTGTTTTTTTTTCTTTTCCACAGTAGTAAAGCTTTGGCACTTACAGTATAAAAATAATCACTGATCATAATTACACCAAATTCCTCTTTGTCAACTGCATACTAAGTGTCTTCAATACATTTTATTCCCATATAAAAACACTCGAAGGTCAGGGGAACGAAACTGATAAATAACAGTATGAGATACAAAGATACAGCTAGAAAAATACTAGGATCGTTGAGAAAGAATTAGGACTGTGCATATTTTAAATATCACAGTGATTGGATTTGCTGTTCCTATCTTATTGCTGGCTGCACGCTTAATGTGAAAGCAGAAGTGTTCGGTGGACTTTCCTATTTGCTAAACCTCAGTAAATGTTGTACTCAAATGTTCTTTGCGTAGCACGGGAACCTTGAATTTCTACACCCTCCCTCACCCTTAATATATTTTGATCCCCCACCAATTTGTGATTTAGCATCTCTTCCCCCTCCCCCCCCTTTTTCTTTAGATTTGAAAATACTGACTGGTATTCAACACTTTGAGCAAAAACAAAGACAAATCACTGTCGATCACGAGAAAAGTCTGAAAACACTCCAAGAGTGGCGTTTGGAGAAGCTGTGAGTTGAGCTTAAGCTGGGAAAATGGCTCCAGAGCGGAGGGCCATTCTCAAAAAGATGCGGTTTTGCTAGCATCACTCCAGTTTGGATGGTAAATCGTGGCAGATAGATAGGTATTTATACTTTGGTTTGTCTGTTGCCATGGCCGCAAGAAGTCTTGCTGGATGTTAGTTTCCCCGTGGATGTTGTGTGTCTGCCTGTACATCTAGGGGCATGAAACACTCAATGGGGCAGTTGACGTTCTGTCAGGAGGGAAGGAAACGAGTTAGCGCTCTGTCCTGGAAAGGAGGGACGCTTCGGTGGGGTGGTTTGGGCTGAGAATCGCTGCCGGGCGCGTGCAGCCCTTTGGCTTTCTCAGCACAAAGCACACGAGCTGGTTCACGGCAGCAGCAGCGAGTGAAGACCAGGCAATCGTTGAACGTGCACTACTGCATGCAGGTGTGGAAAGGAGAAGTCCCGCCGACGGGAGAGTGGCCTCTGAACACTGTGTGTGTGGAAGCGTGAGCTCAAGCCTACGTTCTGTGCTGCTGGATCTACGCTGTCATGCGCTGCAGAAAGCTACGTGTTGCTCCTCTACCTACGCAGCCCCCCCCGGGGTATCTGTGCCGTAGACCAGACTCACAGTTAAGGGAAGGCAGAGAGAAGCAAAGGGTACTCACGGTGTTCGTGGCCTGGTGGTACCTCTGCGTATACTGCGTGTAGGTATGGCCAGCGGAGCCTTCGGGGGCCACCTCCACACTGGGTCTGCGGCAGTTGTCACAACGCCAGCCCTAAGAGACACGGAAAGGGCGTGCGCCGGTCAGACCACACCAAGACAGGTGGCCAAGGAGCTGTCAGTATTCCTACAGTGGGTACAGCTCCACCACCACCAGTGAGGTGTTGGGGTTGCAGGCCCCAGCAAGTACTTAAGTTCTCCTTCTTTTATGGGCCTGTTTTGGTCAGGTATTATAGAATCATAGAATCATCTAGGTTGGAAGGAACCTTCAAGGTCATCTAGTCCAACCATTAACCTAACTCTGACAAAAAAACATCACTAAACCATGTCCCCCAGCACCATGTCAACCCGTCTTTTGAACACCTCCAGGGCTGGTGCCTCAACCCCTTCCCTGGGCAGCCCATTCCAAGGCTTGATAACCCTTCCTGTGTAAAAATTTCCCCTAATATCCAATCTGAACCTCCCCTGGTGCAACTTGAGGCCATTTCCTCTTGTCCCACTGCCAGTTCGTTGGGAGAAGAGACCAAGCCCCACCTCTCTACACGCTTCTCTCAGGTAGCTGTAAAGAGTGATTAGGTCTTCCTTCAGCCTCCTTTTCTCCAGGCTGAGCAACCCCATTTCCCTCAGCCTCTCCTCACAAGACTTGTGCTCCAGCCCCCTCACCAGCTCCGTTGCCCTTCTCTGGACCCGCTCCAGCCCCTCAATGTCTTTTTTTGTGGTGAGGGGCCCAAAGCCAGACCCAGCACTTGAGGTGGGGCCTCACCAGTGCTGAGTACAGGGGAATTAGACACCATCTGACCTGAAACCCAGCAGCCTTAGGACTGTGCTCCAGCACGGCCTCCTCTCTTCATTTCCCTGCGGTCAGCATGCCAAGTCCCTCCCGCTTACCTGCTGTCCTCCGTAACAAGTGCAGGAGCAGATGGCCCCAAAGTACTCCTTCTGCCACTGCTCTCCCACTTGGTACATCTTCCCATCGTCGTAGCACGTGGTCTCATCTGTGGAGGGACAGGCAGAGGCTCAGTTCCGTGGCCTGTGCTTGGCTTTAAGCATTCTCAGAGCACCTCTGTGATGAGAACAGGAGCCCCTGGCCATCACGCTCCCCCTGTTTGACCAGAGGCTCATTGACCGGGAGGGGGGACATCAGTCATTTTTATAGCTCCCCAGACACTTTAAACTGGGACATGAAGGTATTTGCCTGACAAGAGAAGTGCAGTTTAATTCCTCGTGCGAAGACTAGAGGATCTTCAGGGGACAGGCCCTGCAGAAAAGTCCTGTTACTGATCAGTGTGATCTACACCACTTAGTGCAGTGACATGTCCCTCTTGTGTGGCTCCAGCCAAAGGCAGAGAGACCCTGAGCGTGCTGCAACATTAGTTACCAAAAGAGGGTTTTCTTCTTTTTAAGCTTGGAAATGGGAGTTTTATGCCTTCAGCTCTTGAGAGAACAGGCTCAATCTGTCACTGAATCAGACATACCCATGCTCTCCCTGTCCCCATGGCAGGACCTTAATAGGAACAGCCCTGAGATGCTGAATCTGGCTCAATGGGAGCTCAATTAAATTAACATAAGAAGGAGACTTACGAGGTTCACACTTGAATTCTCCTTTTCCATTTCCAAGGCAGGTGCAGCTCATCATCTGGCCATTCTCTCCCTGCCGGTCCCACTTCTCCCCAATCTTGTAGTTTACACCGTTATCGTGACACCACTCTGGAGAAGGCAGAGGGAACAAGAGAAGCAGGAGTTATCCCCCACGCTGCGGTGACATAGCAGGAGAAGAACACCTTGGCGTTGTCTCAGGAACCAACAGAGGGGCAGGAGAAAGAGACTTAAGGCCCAAAGAGGAAACGGATTCCTGCTGGAAATGGGTTCGGCTCCTGCAGCTTTTAACTGCTCCAAGAAGTGGCTAAAGGCTCTTAGGAAAAGAGTAAGTAGGATGTGACAAAGAGTGGGGAGGGGCAGAGGAAAGACAGGAGGGGAAGTTAAAGGAAAAGGAATTTAATAGACATGGGGTGAGAACAGAGAGGAAAATATTTCAAATGTTGTGGTTTTTTTGGGTTTTGAGCAAATATCCAGTAAAACCGTATCACGGAGACTGCAAAACCCAATGGCTAAGCCATGTGTAGCAAATGATGAAATATAAATATTAATCCTGTAAGACAACTGTCTTCCCTAAAGTCACTCCTCTGAGTCTCTGCAAATAGCAGAAATACTCTATTTGCTTAGCTTGCTCCACGATTTAAATTAGTTGGATCTGTGTTGTGTTAACCCCCTCAATCATTGATTTTTATTCCATTCCCTTACACGAAGGTTGATATTCTCCCCCGTAAACACCCCAGTCCTGCAAAGAAGAAAACTTAGTGGCCCGGCCGAGGTGTTGCCTGCTTGACAGAGCTTCAAAAAGCGGCTGACAGAATTAGAAAACAAGTTCCACAGGACGCTTTTCAAACCTTGTCTGCAATGCAAAACAGACCCTACTGGGGCCTCGACCCAGTGAAATCCACAGAAGTTCTGCCTGGCCCAATGCAACCACGTATATAAATAATTAAGGAGGTGAAAATTCAACTAATAGTTTAATACTCAAAGCTGTCTTCTGAAATGGCTCCTCAGATACTGTCACTCGGGCACCCTGCCTATCTCTCTTTGCCACCTGGCAAAGGTAGGGAAAATAAAACAAACTTTTCACTTTGGTGAAGAAGCCATTACGTATCAATACGATATTGATGGCTGCAGGGAACGGCGGGACTAGATAAGCTGCACAGCTCAGAAGGAACCAAAGTTTTCCATCACTTCTCATGATGCAAAACGCTGATTTGGTTTAAAAAAAAAAACCAACAAAAAACAACAAACTCTAAAGAGACTGCATTCATTTGCATCATGTTTGGATCAGGGTGGTTTTCTGACAAACATGGAGTTGAGAGACCAAAAGCAAGCTACTCACTAGAAGAATCGCATCTGAAATGACCGCTGCCAAAGCCTAAGCACTGGCACCAGAGTTTAAAGCCAGTTTCAGACAGCCGCTCCCATTCCTCGCCGATGGAATAGAAGGAGCCAGTGTAAGTATCAAAGCAGGTATCGTCAGCGGGCTGGTTTAGTCCTTCAGACACTGGAACGAAAAGAAAAAAAGAAACAGGCATCACACACAGCAACAGGCACTACCGAAAGACAGGACGATTTTCACTGGATACGTGCTTCTTTTTTTTGATTTCTTACAATATCCTGGCAGTAATGGAGCTGCCCCACGGGCATCTACTTGATGGTTCTGTCAGCAGCCCAGGCTCCCTGTGATTTATTTTCCATTTGCATGTGTCAGAGCAGTTGAATGATAAAATAAATAAAAAAAAAAAACTTGACACAAAGGCTATTTTCATTTTGACTTGCCAAGTTTCAAGCGAGTGTGAGTTTTTGCATTTGCTGCTGGAGAGCAACAACCTGACTGAGCCTGTTTTCAAGAGGAACGTGCTGAGCGACGCTGGGGAACGGCAGGGGGTTGCTAGCTGCATCTGCACTTTTTTGGGGCACTTCAGACTCTAGCTCATGGCAGGAGGAGGGAAGGAGACCAGACCTAACGGCCATGCTGTTGTATGCAGATTTCCACCTCAGGTGCGTGCCCCGATTGAAAAGTGGGTGTTTTACAACCCCCATTTCGGCGTGTGATGATCAGGGTCAAGAGTTAATGCTTCCTGCTCAGTCTGTGACGGACGTTAAGGCAATTGCTGGAAGGGGAGAAACAGCCTTGTTTTCCCAGGGAGAGACCTGCATGGAGAAGCCTAATGGGTGGACAGTGTAAATCCTTAACTTTTCATTTCCCCTTCTAACATCCTGCCCTCTTCTTCTTCTTCTTGGCCTCAAAATACATACGGGAGGAGATGGAGGGAGAGAAAGAGTTGTTGACCAGCCCCTTGTACCGGTTAAAGCGAAGCCCAGGTCCCACAGAGTGTGTGGATGCCCTGGGCTTTCCAGCTGTGGCAAGTTGTGGTCTCTGACCACAAGTACTTGTGGTTGGTCACATGGCTTCTCCGAGCTGCCTGTTTGTGCTTAACCAGCATCTCTGCAGGCAGCCTGCTCTGCTGCCAGACCTTCAGAATGGTCTTGCTGCTGGACAGCCAACACAGAAGCGGTGGCAAACGACGGAGAGAGCAGCTAAGCTGGCCACTGGCTCCTTCCCACAGTGTGTTACTGTGACAGCCGATGTTCACCGCTGGGCAGGAACGTGCAACACCAGCGTGATCCCTGACTTCCTTTGAGAGCACTAAATACCAGACCTCTCGGTGTCTCTCAGGAGCGTACGGAGCCTCAAAGCACATTCTTCATGATGAGACAACAGATCAGAACAGCTCTAGTCACACCATCAATGTGGTAGTTACGTTATCCAAGATCAGCAGACTTCAAAATCACTTGTTCTAGCGTCCTGTGATGAACTCTCCTTGTCAGGAGAAGTTTCCCAGGTTGGTTTTCCTGAATAAGGGCAAGAAGCAGGGACAGCAAAGGTTCCCCCAGGCTCCACAGAGCTTTTACTTACCAGTATTGCCAACTGTGACCACCTCTTCCAGCACCTTTTGTCTCCGGTGATCTTTCAGGGCTTCCACTATGATGTTGTAGGTGGCCCCTCTTGTAAGACCAGTGAGTGTAGCACTGGAGGAAGTGCCAGGAACCCTGAACTGAAACAGGAGGCAATGCCAAGTTAAGGGAAAGGGAAGAGCGATTACTTCTTAGGTGTCACCCCACTCATAGGAAAGACAGGGTGTTTAGGTTGTCATCTCTGTACCACGATGGAGCCAGCCCATTCCCCTTAGACATTCTGAGAACTTCAAACATTACCAAGTTAAACTTGACTACTCTGGACTAGGGCTCACGAGGGGTATGTGCTTACCGCCATTTCAGGGAAACAGAAACCAAGGGAGACAAAGGAGAAGGGTGAAGGGAGTCTATAGCTTGGAGAAGTAGCACCTGAGTCTTTGAAACTCCCAGTCATCTCCCTGACTGACTGCCCCCTTCCCTGCTGAAATGTTGACACGGACAGCATTTCAAAGGCTTTCTCTTCTAGCATTTTTATCCAGTGGCCTTCTCCATGAAGGAGACGAGGGAGGCATTTATCCTGCTCTGAGCTACGCGTTAAAAAGACTCTTTCAACCATCTCTGACCGCCCACCTTAACCCCCATGAGATGGGACTGGACTCTCAGGAGACGTCTGCTGCCACAGATGAGGTTAACACTGTTCCTGTTGCTAAGACAGTTCAGTTACCTGCAGGGTATCCTCATCCTGGCTGACTGGCTGACATGAGATGATGTATTCAGAGCTTTCCAGCAGCGGCCTCCAAGAGATGGTTGTCTGAGAAAGGGCTTCTTGACCTGCGGTGTCATTGCGCCTGGGCCGACGGGAGTGAGGGTAGGAAGGTTCCACTATGATCGGCACTTGGTACCCAGGGATTTCAATGGCTTCATCTACATTTGGCGGTTGCTGTCTCGACCCCGGCCTGAGGGGAGTTGCTGTAGTGGGTACAGGCCGTCTGTAGCCGTGTTCCTCAAAGAAGACTTGTTGACCCTGGTGTCCTATTGTCTGTGGGTGCCCAGAGGTGCCTGGAAGTTGGATACCGTTTCCATTGTCATACCTATTGTTCGTCAGGTAAGGGGTCCCCTCGTCAATGGAAGGTACGTCGAGAATGTCGGGTTGGTTGGGGTGCGGTCTGGTAATCAACATGGGAAGCTCATCTGGCCAAAGAAAGGTTAGAAGCCATAAAGCAAAGCATGGCAAATTAACAACGGTAAATTAAACAGCTAGAGCGGATGCCGTAACACCACTCCAAGCATCAAAGATTAGCAATCATCATAAGATGCAACACACTTTTTATGACCTCACTGTGACTGCGAAGGTATCTTCTCTCTCTTTATATATTTACATACTATATAAATATACGTGTATATCTTTCATACATAGGCATAAGAAGTGTGTTGGTATGAAGTTTTCATACAGCCGAGCAACAGTTTTGAACACTGCAACCCAAAGAAGCCACCACTTCTCAAATTGAGAAGAAGTAGTGATTACGAGAGATCTTCACAGGTTACCAGTTTAAGAAAAATCACCGGTGTGCGGTAAGAAACTGGCTCCTTGGTCACATCAGGGTATAAGGCTGGTATTTTGCTTTCTACAAGTATCTCAATCTCATACTGTGGAGGGTGTATATTAAGAGAAATGCAATGGGCAACAAATGAATGAATTCTGCCTTGGATGTCATCGTGTGCTATACAGAAATGTGAGTGTTAACCCTAAGTTAATTATCAGTTAGGTACCCAGGCAAGAATCAAGCAACAAGCATGTTATTCTTTTCTTAGTGTTCAAATGCAGCTAAATGTAATTCACGTACGTTCATAATCTTACCTCCTGCATCCTAGAAAGGAAAACTTCCTTACAAAGCTTATTTGACTTATAAAAAAACATGTGGCTGAATGGTGTGAACAGCGTATTTTAACTAATATTATTATTTCAGTCCTGAGATTGTATTCCCCAAGTGGAAGACACCATCTCCTGCTGGCACACAACAGCCCAGAGCTTTGTTTTACCTGTCCTTTTTCTGCCAACCAGGGGTTCACTCTTCTGATTGTTCTTCACAGCAATGATGTAGATGATGTATTCAGTTCCTGGTTCCAAACCTAGGGAGGGAGGAAAGACAAAACAATCTTAAACAACAATCTTAAACTTAAAAGTTGCTTTTATGATTTTGTGTGGGAGCTAAGGCAGAGGAGAGATGGGTATGGCTATAATAGGGGTCTCTACATTTTGGGTCTGAGGTTTTAAGGACACTACAAAGACTCCACCCTCCTGCTCCTCAGAGCAAACTTGAAACTTGACCATGTCAGCTGGGATCATGGACACTGCAGACACAAACCACAATGAGTCTTTGGAATGTGTGACCGATGGGCTGCCAGAGTCACGGGCTTTTTGCCTTGAATGAATGAGAGACAGTTGTAAAGGCAGTGGAAACAAACATCTGTGGATTGTTCAAATCTGATGGCTGATCTGATCAGAGACGTGTATTCTCTTTGTAGGACAGGTGTGCTTATAAAACCACTGTCTGTCATTAGAAACCACAATAAAGGAACAAAACTTTGTCTTTGTCTTAGCTGACCACCACCACATTTTGTAATTAAGCCTTCCCCCTTTCTCTTCCAATTTAAGTGTTTCAGGTGAAGAGCTCCCAACCAAAAGAGAGACAGGTACCAGTAATAGTAGCCTCAGTGGTGCCAGGCCGAGGGCGAGGCAGAACCTCCTTGGCTGGTGAGCCAGGTTTCTCATATTTGATGATGTAGCCTGTGATCTTGGCTCGCGGAGGCTGCCAGGTAATCAGGAGGGAGTTGCTTGTGGTTGTAAGGAAGCGCAGGTTAGAAGGAGCATCGATAGCTAGGGGAAAACAAAAGGAAACAAGTCAAATGCAGTAAAGGCAAGAACATTCTTCACCTGAACTGCATCTTCTGACACCCTTCTCAAACTCAGGAGTAAAATCTGTTGCTATAAGTCACAGTAAATATTATATATGATCAGATACAAAGGCAAGTTCTGCCTGCCCATATGTGATTACTACGTGTTAGCATGAGGAGAGAAGTCAGGAGATCATTACCGGTGGCGGCGTCAATCACTACTGGGGAACTGCGGGCGTTCTCGTTCAGAGTGTAAAGGTAGATCTTGTAGTCATTGCCAGGTTGCAAGCCTAAAATGAAGTTGAAACATAGATGTGAGCTAATCTGAGGAAGCCATCTTAAAAAGGACATCAGAATGTATTTCAACAACTTCTTGGAGACTAGTCTTTATGACTCGGATATTTTTTCTTACCCTTTATTCCTACATTCTTTCTCATCAAATTCAACTACTAAACAAGAATCCAGTGCACGTTCTGATATGGCCCTGGAAGCTCCTGCACCTCCAGAAGCCCCTCACTTACCAGTGATAGTGTAAGTCCTAACATCAGGGCTGATGGTCCTTTGAATGGGGTTCTGGCCACTCGCTGGGACAGCATCAATTTGAAAGCCAGTGATGGTCTCAGTCTTGGTTCTCCAGGTAATGGTGATGGTCGTCTCAGTGGTATCTGTCACACGGGCCCTGCGAGGGGGACTAACATCTGCACCAGAAGGAAAAGATCTCCTGTCAGTACTGTGAGGATTCTGAATCTTACCAGCTAAGTGCTTGGAAGGCCTTTGCTAGAGCTTTGTATAGAGCCCTACTTTTGACACAGAGCCAAAATCTTGGCCTCCGCACCCAGCACAGGCCTAGCTGGTCATTTGTGGAGGATCACTACTTACTTTCAAGAGTGGTGACCACCCCTTGGGCTGGTCGGCTGGTCAGAGAGTCCTTCAGGGCGTACACGCTCACCTCATACTTGGTTGCTACCTAGAATGGACAAAGTCATATACCGGGTTATGAGAAGGACCTGGCACAGCGGGAAATAACTCCAGCCTTAGTTCAGTGTTTGGTGGAGCCACGTTTCTTGGTGACCAGTTACTGAAGTATTGAGCCTTAAAATAACTTAAATCAATGAAGGATTGATGGGATGGTTCTAATTATTTCCAGCTGTAATCAAAGAGTAGACACGGACCCTGATAAACAGCACTGTTGATAATACTAGTAGCGCACATGTGCACACCCAAGAGCAGAGGAAATCCTGGAAGAAGCTTATCTGTCACCCCTCATTTTGGAATCTGTGCTTCAAAGCTGATCCTTCAGCAAAACCTAATTTACATCCTGTTTTTCCTGGGGTTAATGGATGCCATTTGCTATGATAAGTGGCTCTTGCTGTGAAGAAAAGAGAATGGTAGAAGTTACAGCATGGTCTTTCGTCCTTGACTGCATCAGACCAGGAGTTCACTTAGATTAGAATGTTTTTTAAGGCTTATTTTTGAAAATGATTCATAAACCGCCTTAAAAACAGATAAGTAGCTTTTTAAGACAGCAGGAACCATAAATGCAGTGATTTTCAGCCTTTTTCCAGTTCAAGAACTCCTGAAATGTTTCCAGTGGAGAAGATGGCTATATAGCAAATTTAAGCCTGCTCACAAAAGACTTGCATTTTTTACTGACATTTTGCAGATGTCTTGAAAATAGGCAACAGACTGCCAGAGCTCCCATATCACAGCTTGAAAACCTCTCCATTAGGTCACTTTATCTGACCTCTTTTGTGAAAGATGAGTAAAAGCATTTTACTGGGTTACTGTTGATTGTGAACCCGATAATTTGAATTTCATTAAGGCATCCGATCTCTCTGTGCTAAATGAGGAAGGGGAAAGAATGCAGATTCAGCGGGCCAGTTCCTTGCCTTTTAAAAACTATGGCGAGTGAGTAGTTACAGCTGATGGCTCGTCAGACTTCAAACAGAGTCAGACCCTTCGGAGCTGTAATGATCTACTCCAGCTGAGGTTCCTGACCCAGGAATTTGAAATTGCTTTAAGTTTTCCTAACATCTCCTTCCCACAACATAGTCTGCTTTACACAAAGACGAGAGTTACCATTAATCCAGACACGACGGCAGATGTACTGTCCGGAGAAAGGTTGATTTCTTTCATAGGACCAGTCTTTTCTTTAGGGTTTACTCTGACTCTGTAGCCAGTGAGGCGAACATTTGGTGCATTCCAGTTGACGGTAAGACTGGTGGGAGTTACCTGAGTAAACTTAAGGTTTGTTGGAGGTGGAATTGCTGAAAGAATCCAGATTGGCACATGGTTAGTTTAAAGAAGACAGTCTTGGATAAAACAATAATCTCTCCTCAACACAAGACGGGCTTAGGCCTGAAATACACGGGCAGGAAAAGCGGTGTGCCTTCTGCAAACACAGGCATAAAGCACCGTGGAAGGGGACAAGGTATTCAAGGAGGAGATTCTCAAATCTACAGTAACACTTCTCAGCAGAAATAAGGAGATCTCAATGCTTCAACCCTGAAGGTAGGTGGCTAATGACACGTGCTGTGATATAAGGTGAAGGCTTTGGTGGTGCCTAAATCTGTCTGCTTTAATTCTTCTGCCTGTCTCTGCTTTTCATCACACAGCTAATAGTTTAGTCCTGCTTCACTTGCCTATCTCCGCTCATTTCTAAAATACGATGGATGCTTTACAAAAGTAAGTAGGAAGCAGGCTCAGGGACTGCAAAGATAAAATACTGCAAATGCAGAGGGGGAAGCATTTTACAGCCACTTACACAAGTGTCAATTACTACACAGAGAGCAAGGCGATGGAAAAGCAGAGCTGTGGTGGCCATAAGGCTCATCCACGAGAGTCTGTCCACGAGCTAACAGACCTGATACCTTTAAAACACAAGTGTTTGCATAAAAAAAAGGAGCATCCACTGAAAACATTCTCTTGCCTTACTCTTGGTAATCCTTGGGCTGGAAACAGGGGAAAAATATACCTTACCATAGCGCCCGCTATTAACACGTTGCTGTGAAGTTTTCTAATTTTACAGAGTGGAAATACAAGGTAAATCTCCCTTGGTGCTTTGCTTGGAGCTCAAGCTAAAGCCCGTGAGAGTCAATGGAAAGTCTTGAATGACTTCAAATAAGCTTCTGAACAGCCCACAAAGAGTAAACCCACAGAGAGCGGGTTTTAAAAATGACCTTATTTGCATTTCTGGCAGGTAGTCAGCCAGCTGTCTCAATCATTACAGCACTTTGCTTAAGTTCAGTACAGCAACCTGCACGCTAGGAACCACCGTCTTCGTTGCGCCCCTGGAATTACAGTGCCAACTTCTCATCCGCAAATGAACGGTAGACCTTAATTACAAAGGTGCTACCTCTGGAATAGACCCATCTGGTAATGCTGGAAGCTTTACAACGGATTCCACATCGCTGGAAGTAATTTTTTATCTCAAGCAATTAGCTTCCTTTTCTTTTTTTTCACAAAGGAATTTTCAACGTATTCGACACGGAGTTGGATCAGACTGGGGTCTCTCCTGAATGGAGCGTGTCCTTTTCTTGTGGAGGTGATGTGAGCAGAGAGTGTGGGCATGCACATGGGTGGTAGTCCTTAGGGCAGTGCCAGTGAAGGATCTAGAGGCTCTGTGAGACCCGAGGGCTAAGCAACCTCCCAGCCCTTCATGCTGGTCTTTTGCTCCATCCAACAGCGAGGACCATGGGGGACAAAAGCTGCCCTAACCTCTCTGTTGTTGGTAACTGCCTCTGCATGCAGGTGCCCCATATCCTAGAGACAAAAGCATTGTGAGAGGGTGATTCACCACGAATTAATTAGGCTCCATGACTAGCGACCGGATACTACTGATCCACTTGAGGACTGAGAGGTGGCTATAAGGTATCTCTCCTTCCTCTAGGATCTGCTCCTTCCATCCTGATGATCTTTCCTCCATTCCTTGCCTTCCCTGATGTGGACGTAGGCTGACTCCGCTAGCAGCTAGCTCTCCAGCACCAACTAAGCCATCTCTCAAGAGCAATCACATCCCCTTGGCTGCCCCTGGGGCTTCCCCGGCACCGAAGCAGCACTAGTTGCGCATGGAAGCACACACTTTACCCAACAGGGCAGAAGCCACTGCTGCCATGGCCTGCTGGGTGGCGTAGTTAAAGGTGTACCTGTGGACTGGGTCCCAGTGAGGGGCAGGCTCTCCATGTCATCGTATATGGCAACGATATTGATAGTGTACTCAGAACCTGGCCTGAGGCCATGCAGCTCAGCAGTGTCTTCTTCGCCACCTGGGGCCGGCAATAGCTCATGGATTCCATCCTCAGGGCTTGAGTAGGTCACCCTGTACCTGGTGACTTGCCCCTGCGGGCTTTCCCAAGCAATTTTGATGGAATCAACATCCACCTCAGTGAATGTTAGTCCTTTAGGGCGGTCAATGTCTGTTAGGCAAATTAACGGTAAGAGGTTATGTGATACAAAGCAGGTTGTGGGTGAGGAAAATAAAAAGCATTTTATGACATGCAAAGCAGTTTTCGGTTTTGCGTGGGAGAGGGGGGTACTTGATTCTCCTCTGTGCTGCACTTTGCACACACGCTTACGCACGTGCAGAGTAAAGCTGAGCGGTCGCAGGTGCCAGACAGCAGGAAGGCAATCTTGGCCTTGTCGAAACCAAAAGGACCTACGTTACCACCTTCAAAGCAGCCAGGACACCAACCCTTACCTGTATTTCAGCCCCCTTGGCGCTGAAACCCCTTCTACACAACTCTAGCAGCATTAAGCTACCTTAAAGCGGTCAAGAGGAAAAAAATTTAATAGGAATTTTAAGGCCTGTTTCTACCCTCAGAGCCAGAAACTGGCTCCCAGTGCTAAAGGCAGGCAGACAACCCACCTGACTCGGTAACTTTGGATTCATGCTGCATTTGCTTTTCACTACTGTAAGCTGCTGTGCAATGTGCCAGTCCAAGGAGAATCAGTCCCATTATTTTCTTTCATAAATTAATATCCAATTAACACACACTTATCGAGAAAGCAAATCACTCAGAATATTGTATTTTTAAAATCAGTTAGAAACAAACTTTTCAGCTTTGTATTGAGTGCACAGCGAATGGCCACAGGTGCAACCGGGCGATACGCACACTGCCTAATTAGACCAATTAATTGGATTTTCCTAGCAAGGTGGGAGCTCGGTGCTAGACAGCAAAGTGAGCGAGCCTTGCTCCACAGAAGCCCAGTGTGGCTACCACAGAGCCATTCGCACTTGTTACACAAAATGGGAGGATCTGGCGTATCATTTTTACACTGGATCCAAATTACGTTTTTCTATAAGATTTCAACTTTTTATTTGCCGTGTTATATTAGTCCTGAATTCTCTACGTTTTCTAGTTGACAAAGGTGATTTTTGTCCAGGAATTTGTTGGCTTGAAATTGATGTGGACTCTTTTCCCATCTCTGCAAAGTTTCAGAGAAGCTCCTGTTGTCTGTAGGACAATTCTGTAATTATCTGGGGCTGAGCTGTGCTTTTGAATACAAGCCTAAGAAAGGGAATAACATGCATCCAAATCCCGCCCCCAGAGGCGTCCCTGAAAAAGGCACTTTACATGAGAGAGATCCCTCTGAGTTACATGTTCCCTCTTGCCTCCTCTCCGTGTCCAGAGCAGTCCTGCTGTTCTGTACAGGCACTTAGAGCAATTTGAAGGCTGAGCTCTCCTTTCTTTTGCAGTGCATCATCCCAAGTTCTTGATAACTCATGATGTTTCCCCTACTCCCTTGCACAGAGCAAGTGCTCCCAAGCCAAGTCCACTCCCTTAACAGTAATCACCTTTGCCACCCGGCTCCAGAAAGGAGATCTTTGCACACTTTTTCCACCGATTGGCTGAAGGCGAACAAAACCCAAAAAGATTTTGCAGCTTTAGTGAAAGAAAATCAGAAGCACAGCATTTTGATGGGGTGGGGAATTGCATTTTGCCAGTGTTTGAGGGAGAGGGACTGCATTTTTGCCGGCATCTGCAATTTAGGTGCATGGTACTTATCACGGGGCATTTATCACCTTGCATTTTCCTGGAGACTAGGCACCTGCCACTTGCTTTCACTGGGGACGTGATACTGCACGGTAGATTCAGAGGTGAATAAATAACATTTGTTTTGTTACTGTGAAGTGAAATACGTACTGGTGACAGCTGTCTCAACCAAGGGAAGGCTTTCTCCGTTCTGATTCTGAGCGTAGACGCTGACCATATACTCAACCGTGGGCTGCAGACCTTCAATGGTGACTTGCGTTTGATCTGGCAGGAAAGAACGACGTTAGTTCATCTGCAGGTGCACAAAGCTGGAGAGCACTGGCCTCTAAGCAGCCTTGAATGAAGGGCCTGTCTCAGCCATACATCATTAAAACGAGATAGGATCAACACATCAGGTTCACCTTTAGCTTGCAGTACGCCTTGCTGGTCGCGCAGGACAAAGTATCTGCTATTTGTACCTGCTCAAAGGCCCCACAGCTAAAAGGGCAGGTTAGCACAGTATAAAAAGTAAAGCAAGAACAGACCGGCTGTCACCATCTGCTGGGATAGGATTGACCATTAACCCAACTGCATCACAAGCATCCCTGAGCGCTAATCTCCGCAGATCCCACAAAACCCACTGCGTTCCCAAGAGCTGACTTGGCAGGCACTATGGTAATGAGGTCAAGCCTTTAGCATATGGCACTGAGTCTGTGCTATGACCAAGGGCCGCACCGTGTGACCTTCAGAAGGATTTCAGAGGAAGTTTTGCTGGATGCTAGAAAATCCAACGGCATCTCTTTGAAATTCAGGTACCTTTCAGAGACACTGAGGTTGCCAAGAACAAACCTTTGCAGCACAGCAGTGGCAAAGAAACGTGAAGCTTTCAGGGCAAAAATTTGCCCTAGCTTCTCCTGGATGAGACCCAACTGAAGTCAGCAGGATGGCAAAAAAAGGTACAAGCAGAAGAAAGTTTGGTTTTGAGCACATGCCTAGTGCCTGATAGCATTGATTCTAGTGGTCACATCTTGTATTCTTTACGGATCTGGGGAAGGATGTCATGTCCTCTTACCTGCAGGAACATTTTTAGTTTTTGTAGGCCCATGTCCTTTCTTGGGCACAGCTGTCACTCGATACCCTGTGACTGGGGATGTCGAAGGGAGCCATCTGATGCTGATACTGTTGTCCTGGACATCGGTAACTTGCATCTGGGATGGTGTATCTATTTCTGGGCAACAAAACCAGGTTTTTTCTGAGTATGTTGCTACAGGAAACCCTCCCTCCACTATTACCTCCTAGCTGAATTTAGAAAGTCAGTTCTCATCAGGATCTCATACTATGACAGTGCACTAGAAATGCCAGAGTTAAGCCAACAGTGACCCCACGATATGAGAGTCCAACAACATTTCTACTCCGCAATAAGCAGTCAAATATTCCTTGTATCCCCATCCGGACTCCACAGGGTCTCCCTCCTGCAAAAGTCCAAGTCCAGGATCCCCTTCTGTGTCACGTCATTATCACACTGGGCCACCACGATATGAAGCTCCACTGAACTTACAACACAGCCCATGGCTTCTAAAAGAAACCAGGGATCAGCGATACAAATGTATGGGGATAAGCCAACACAAAGCTGTAGGGTTTTTATGTAGGTTTCTTTTATTTTGTTTAAATGGGTCTCACCTGTTTTGTAGGTGACAGTGACTGGCTTGCTACTGGCAGGGCTGTCTCCACGGCCAGTTACAGCATACACGGTGATGGTATAGTCTACACCCGGTTTGAGGCCAGTGATGGTGGCAGTGGACATGGTGCCAGGCACTGTAAACTCCTGCACAGGGCTGCTTCCACCTAAGGAGGGTGGAGTGGAAAAAGAAGCCTAATGGATCTCTAAATTACACATTTGAAATCATTACAAAACCCAGAACAATCTTATATGCGTCCAGCTGAAGAGAGGACCCTGTTGATTTTAGAGGATCAAAGTCTTTTTCAGACCAACCCAAGGAAAAGAATGAAATAGGTACACAGAACCACCTCTAAAACGACTGGAGTGCTCCAGATGTTCTTTCTTTTTGGTTGACAAAACATGATTTGCTCTCCTTTAAAAAAAAAAAAAAAGGACCTATATACCTATATTTCTATATTTAACAATCTTCTCTAAATATGCTGTAAGAATCTCAGAGATACAAGAGTTTGCATGCTGCAGTCAACCTTGCCTTTGCTATTTTCTGCAGCTTTCTAATGGCCTCAGAAATAGAGCTTCTGGTCTGTGACTGGCCATAGCAACCTGCTCTCACCTGTTTCACCGTAAGTGATCCTGTAGTATCTGACTGTCACTGCAGGAGCGTCCCAGGAAATCACAAGGCTGGTTGGGCTGGTGGGGGTGACCTCCAGATCCCTTGGAACATCAGACACTAGAAAAACAGAGAATGGAGAGGCTGTTTAAGCACAGTTAATGTATATCAGCTACATATTCCACCTATCATACTGTGCTCCTCTGCTACTTAGTTCTAGCCCAGCGCACACACCTCTACAAGTGACATATCTGGTTAAAAACCATCAGGCATTGGACTGGAGTCAATGAAAAAAGTTCTGCTGGCTCTAAAGACATCTGACTTGATTTCAAAGTAGTGCGAGTTCTCTCACCTTTTTCTAAATCAGGCCGTACCTCAGTATCTCAGGCACGCTCCTGATGAGGGGTTTCACCAGCTGGCAGGGAATATCTGCTTTAACAACTACTTTGCTACAGGACACCCGAAATTGTCACGGTAACTTTTAGCCAGCCTTCTCTCCAGGCTTACCTGTTGTTTGTTGGCCAACCAAGGGCAAGCTCTCCTCCCTGCCATTGATGGCGATGATGCTGACCACGTACTCAGTCCCTGGAAGCAGGTTAGTAAGGGTGATGGAGTTCCGTGAGGGTGGCACGCGGTCCTCCTTGGGCCTGCCACCACCTTGCTCGGGGTGATGCCGGATTTTGTAGCCCGTGATGGTGGCACGAGGAGCAATCCAGTGGACAGTGAAAGAGTTAGCAGTTATATCCGAGAAGTCAAGGCCAGTGGGGGAATCAAGACCTGGGTATTTCAAAGGGACAAGAGACTGAGCTCAACTGAGCTACTGGTCATGCTCCATTAAGTTCAGTACCGCGACACTGCCAGATCCTCAGCCAAATGCTATTCAGCCACAGAACTAAACACATACGTGTTCAGGATCAAAGCGAGAGAAGCAAGCACTGGAACACAACTGCAGGAAAAGAGTGTTTGTCACACACAGACAACACAGCATAAAACACCACACGTGACCTGCAAACATTACAGAGTTATGAAACAAAGACTCAGTGATAGATACGATGGGCTCTGCCTAGGCTTGTTCTCATGTTGGTACGTCCATTCCTGGGGTCTACAATGCTCTACCTAAAACCAACAGGAGTTCTGGCTCTCAGGCATAATAATAAGTGAGATTTCCTAGCCTTTCCCAAGATACGCATCTGCATTGCTCTTTGATACGCAGCTGATGAGCCATCAACGAGGTGACAATACACAAGAAAGAGCAACAAAGTTCCATTAATGAATGCTTAATGGGTAGCATTAATCACACGTGTCTCAGGCCATGTCTAAGTACCTGTTTTCTGGGTCCCAGACAAAGGTGCACTCTCGTGTTGCTCAGAAACACTGTAGACTTTCACCAGATATTCAGTACCAGGGAGCAGATCTGTGGAGTTTAAGTACAAGAATTTAGACGTATTTCTTTACTAATACCTATAACTAGTCACTGAACCTACACAATGTTAGCTGTGTTTACCCTCTTAAGTGAGGTTATCAGGTTTTGCTTGATGGAAGATCTGAGCCTCCAGGACAGTCAAAGATTTCCATCAGTTCTTTTTATGGCATTACGGTTGCTTGCAATGTTTTAGCCTGAAGGAGCATGGCATCCTGTATCGTTGCTTCATTAATTTGTGGAGACTGGCTAGAAGCAGTTAGTTTTCTACAAGGTCCCTTCTAGTTACCTAGTAGTGTAGTTATGCACCAGGCCAAAGCTTTAGTTGATACAAACTGGAATAGGGCCAGCATTTCTAACATAGCTACTGTAACTCAGATGAGCTTATTCTGAAAGTGGGTATTGTCTCTCACCCAACCAACCTGATTCCAGGATGGAGAAAAAAAAATATTCACATATAACATAGCCTTTGCACCAGCAAAAACTAATGTCAGCTTTTTGAAAACGCCTATGTCTTTTGTTGCCGTGTCCTGTAACATTCCAAACAGTATTTATTTTCTGATCCCAAGCACACAAAGCCAAAGGAGCAATGACCTTTTCCACATTCTGATCCTCTCCCGTGAATCTCTGCACTGCAAATTCTTGACATTACTGGCAAACCAGGTGAGTAGTATGTATTTACTCTTAATACCTAACTAGGCTGCAAATCAATGCAATTGCCCCATAGTCGGATTCATCACTGTCCTTGGATTGACGGGAAAAACTTTCCTATGGTTTGGCTTTAACTTGGGTAAAGCGAGTGACCAAACCCCATTTAGCGTGAGTTTGTATAAGGCTACTTTGACATCAGCTTAGATCAGTTGAGAACTTGGTTGTAAGTTACACTTAGAGTAAGCAATTTTTCTTCTGCCTCACCTTATGTCATATACATAAAGGGCTTCTTATATTTGTTTGACTTACTGAGGTGACCCACTTACTTGTTAAGATCACCATGTTGTCTGAGGGTGAAATTGTCAGCTCTGCAACGTCCTCCTCCTTCTTCACGGGCGAGTAGCGCACCAAGAAACTGCTCAGCACGATGGAAGTTGGCGCGGTCCAAGTCACTCTCATAGTATCAGGCCCCACGTTAGTGAAGCGGAGATCAGTGGGAGGAGGCACGGCTACATAGCAAAGAACAAATATGTCTCAGTTCTCCCGTTCATCAAAGCTGATCAAGAGGTACGTTCAGGGAATCACCGTCGAAAGTATCTCATGCATAACAGACTACTGTGTCAGACCCATGCAAACAAGACTTCTAAACTACATTCGGTTCTACTACGGTTAAGAGAAAAATATTCCTGTACTACTGTCAGGCTCCTTTAACCTCTTGGCAATTCCAGATACTTTAAACATACCCTGTGGGGCTAATTTGAAAATAAGGTAGCAAGTTTCAGTGATGTTGCTTCTTGCAGCTGGATTTCGTATTTCAGATACGGAGCCAAGAGAGGTTTAAAGTTGCCACACAGCAGCCCACAGATGGAAGAGTAATCTCATCTAGAATTCACACATGCACACACAGGAGAGGAGAGGGTATATCGCTAATTTCCTATGACTCTACTTCTAATCGTGTCGAAGGATTTACAGCCTCAGGATTTTCAAACACAATAGGATTTCATGCAAGAACCAGTTTTCAGCTCGCCTTCTGCTCATGCACTAGAGAGACCCTTGACGGTGTGGCATGGCTGTCAGCGGCGTGTCCTCAGGGAGCGGCGTTTCACCCGCACCCTTTGGGGCATTTGTGGAAAGAGAGGGGCCGCCACCGAAACAGCGACTGCTGCTGGAAGCTCAAATAGTTATCAAGCCTGGAGGACGTGGGCTGAACTGCTCCGCTCCCCGGGTTTCGGGGAACCGCAGTTTAAAAGTCTGGTGAATCCGCAGCTCACGTTGCAGGCTCTTGATTCCAACTGGATCCCAGAAATCTGAGTAGCAGAAGGTGAATGAGGCCGGGAAGCCTGCAGCCAGCCATACGCAGTATTAAAAGGCCTCAAATTAGAAATCTGAGCAGCGTATATCCATCCCCACCGGACATTTAGAAAAAGAAAGGAGTTGGGTCTGTCTGGCTTCCCCCCAGTGAGCGGCTCGATTTCTCTTTGCACAAAGCCCCATCGTCCCGACAGCCAGTGACAGCATGAAACACCGTCCATGTCACAAAACACAGAAGTTTTCAAAATTCACCCGTTTGCTGTGTCAGAGTGGTAGGGGCGCTCTCTCCGCCATTAATGAGTGTGATTACACTGATGTCGTAATCAATGCCCGGCTCCAAGCCTGTGACTGTGTAGTATCCTACTGAGGAGTCCACAAAATCTTCAAAAATAGGGACACTTTCTCCTGCCGCAACTACTGTGATGCGGTACCCAATAATGGTGGAGGCGTTTAACGGGGTCCACCTCAGGCCGATGCTCGAGTCAGTTATGTCAACAAAGCTTAGGTCAGTGAGTTGGGGCACCTCTAATGAGTTAAAGAGCAAACGGGAAAGGCAAAGACATACGGAGGCAAAAGAAAGACAAGGGAGAAAAAAGCAGTGTTCATCACTATTAACATTGACAGAACTTTAGAAGCAATTGCGGCGATAAGCAGAATTTCTCGCAGGGTTTGGGGGAAAAGGAGGTTTTTTTGGTGGTTTGTTGTTATTGTTTTTCTCTTTTTATATTGTACCCTTCAATGTAGACAGAAGCTGAAACCCCAATCCCCTGAGACAATGCACTTCGACTTGAGACATACAGTTTTCAAGAAGACCTACAAGAGGTCTTGCAACAAATTTACTTTGAGTAACAATGAGCCATAAAGACCCATCATTTTCTGATGAAAACAGAAACAAAAAAACCCCATACCTGAGGTTTGGGGTTTTTTTTTGCAGGTAGAAAACAAGAGCTCAAAGTCTATTAACATATAAATAAAACAGCTCCTCTGAAATAATAGTTGATTGACCCTCTAGAATTTTTTTTTTTTATCTTGTTCAAATGGTAAGTCTAACTTTTATCATTGGGATCATAAAAATATAAATTCTTCTGAATTGGCCTACACCCTCAGCTGGTGAGAACCGTCACAAAGCTTCAAGGTGGATCATCCACTATCCAAACTACTTACACTGGACTTGGGAAATAAGGTCTCAAATCCCTCTAACGGCTTGAGGATCTGGCCCAGAATTCCTCAAGTAGTACTTACCACTAACTGCCGCAATATATGTGCTAAAAACAGACGATACGGAACAGTGAGCAATAAAACACTTTCTTGGAAAGGTGGCAACTGGTTAAAAATGACCTTTAGATGACAAGAATTCTGTAAGAGTGACAACATCCCCATATTCAGAGGTTACGCCCAGCACATTATGTGGCTAAGAGGCTGACTTGACTTGTTGGCTAAATTGTTCAAAATCTCAGAACCAAGTAAGGATGCTCTTTAATGACCTTCTACATACTGCCTAAGTTTCTTTATGGCAAAGAAGCTCAGCTGTGACTGTTCTCCCTATCAGTATTACTCCTCTTAGCAAAGCTGTTCTTTTCCTGCATATTAGGGCCAAGAGAATTGGCCAGGGGGTGGGGAACGTTAGATGCATCTTTAATCGACAACGGCCAAACCCTCAGCTGCTCAAGTCAATCGATTGGTATTGATTTAAGCCACAAGATTTGGCTGCGTAACTTTAGCAGGGTGATCCTGAAATCAGCGGGAGCTGATGGATGCTCTTCCTCACTCAGGATCAGACACCAGCAGGAGAGTCAAAGATGCAGGACTCAGCAGCCGTTCTGCTGGATTACAAATTAGCTTGAAAAGGAATTATGAGACGGTAATATTACAAACGACTGGCTTTAGTATTTGTGATTATGTTCTATTTTGATGTCCTCCTAAGAAAAGACTTATTTTACAGAACAGATGCAAAAAAAAAAAGCCATCTTTCTGTAAAATCATTGTTTATCCACATGGAATGCATGTACCATATCACCTTTAAAGAGTGCTAAAAGCCTGAGACATACATTCTTAGCTTTCCCCCACCAGAAGATGGTAAAGGGCTAAAGCTAGTACTTCTTTAATTATGCAGTATCACAGTATTAGTGAACCTTCAGGGAGCATACAGCACTTCAGTGAAGCGTGGAGATTTTAAAGCAGTGTTATAAGAGCAAGCAAACACAGTAGCTGGCATCATTTCAGGGCTGAGCAGAAACAAAAACAAACAAACAAAGCCCTGACAAAGGAAAATGAAATGAAACCATTTGGGGAGATGCATTTTAATTTTGCTACTGTGGCTACAAAGGTAGTTCCTGCAGTCATTGCAGCAGGTTATGTGCAGTGGCACATACTACTTTGTGTCCCAGAACCGCTACAGTGATGGACCTTTCAATCTTGGCTTTCTTCTCCATTGTGCTGAAGTGATCTTCTGCCACTATTCCTGCCAAAATTTCTCCTGTGCTCGCTTCCCACTCCTACCTCTCTTCACCTACTTCCTATTCCCACCAGCTGTGCTCCAGATGCTGGGGCACTGCAGGGCCAAGCTAAATCTCTGCCGCTCTCCAGCTCAGTGTACCGATACAACAGATCCATCCCTTTACCACCACCCTGCTGACAGACAATGTAGGCTGCCCATGCAGAGAAGCACATGGGTATAAAAACTGCTCTGCCCCATGCTGGCACATGGCTATTCTGCTTCTTGAGACTCAATGTTAAGTCTAAGCCCTCTGCCATCAGACTAATCGGCATTTTGCAAGGTAGAGCTCTCGGGCTCGGCCATTTGACCTTTGTAGCTAAAACCGCTGCTCATCCTTTCATTACCTTGCGTGATGGTTTCAGAGATGGGGATGCTCTCCTGGTCGTCCTTGACTGAGTAAACGCTGACGTTGTACTCCACACCAGGGTTTAGGTTTTCAAAGGTGCAGGTGGTCTGATCCGCACCTACTACTTCCTCCAAGGTAGAGCCCTGCTGCCCACTGGTAGGAGCCGTGGTCACTCGGTACCCACTGATGCCTGAAATACAGACAGACCACTATGCAGTAATCCCATGCCGCATTTATCTACATCAGGTCTCAGCATAAACAACTGAAGCAAACACATTACGCTTGACAAGTGATTTTGCCATCCTGAGCCCAGCAGACAAGCACCCCGAAACGAGCTTCCCAGGAGGTAGCCATGCCACCCGCACAGCGTAACTTCTGTTCCCCCTGAGACCTTACCAAACCTAAAAATCTCATGACATGTCAAGAAAAGATACATCTACTAACTGAGAGTGGGGTTTTCAAAAACTTTCAATCCTTGTTTTAAGGAAGTCAGTTGTACAGGTCTCATCAGCTATTGTGGGAGAAGAGTTCACCTCGAACACCTTCAGAAATCCCATGCTTGCTCTCAATAACATGAACTTATTCTTTGCTGCTAGAGATCTTTTTGGCTCATTTCGCTTTCCCTCTCTTGGACTTTTTTTAAACCACTGGATATTTGAAGAAATCCTTCAAATCCCTAAAGCAGCTGAAATATTTAAACACATTCATACTCCAAAATAGCATTTTACATGGAATGTAAATCATGACGAGCCCTATGGCTACCTATATATAACTATGAATTATATCCTTGAATGTATCTGGAAATAATACGTATATTTTTCCTTAAGTTACTCAACAGCAAACTTCCCATCAAAGTCTCCTTAATGAACCGCAAGGCACTGCAGAACAAATGTTAGCATTCTGCTACAACAGGACATTGCAACACAGCGTGAGTTCACGTAGTTACCTGGAGTTGTGCTTCTATCCCAAGAGACTATCAGGATCCCCGTATCAGGATTGGGCTCCAGGCGCAGGTTGGTAGGTGGAGACAATGCTGCAAGTGTTCAGACAAACGGGTCATTCTGGCACTGAGAATCATGCTGGGTCCCTCAGCGACCCTCCTCCCCAAATTATATCCTTACCCTTCAGAATTAGCTAAAAAATATTCTCCTGAAGTTGTCACCCTGCACTAGCATAGTCACCTATGCATCAAAAAGAAAAACACCTTCCAGACCATGACAAGAGGAAAAGAGTAGAAAGACTCCCAGAAGACAGCCCTTCATCTGAGCAGCTCAGGGGAAGCACGTGGAAGAAGGGGTAATTGTGGAAAAGCAAACGTATCATACGTGTAGTCACTCTCCTGATGATCGGAGTCTCTCTCTCCTGGCCGTCCATCAGGACTGTGAGGCTGTAGGTGTACTCCACTCCAGGGGTCAGGCCAGATATCACGATGCTGCCAGAATCAGAGATGACCTCCCGGGGAGCCTCTCCACCTTGGCTTGGGCGCACGCCCAGCTGCAGAGAAACAGCAAGAGTTTGCTTTTCAGTCTCAAATACTCCTATCTCAGCTAACTATCAGCATCCTGACTCATCATCCAACGTGAGTATCACGGGCCCTTATGCTGAACGCCAAATGTTAATCCTGTCATTTAGGTTTTAGATGTCTCACTGATGAACTTGACCCGAAGCCCAGAGGACAAGCAGCGTGTCCTCTGCACCTCCTTCCTTTATGCTACTATCTTGACTGCAGTCCACAGTGAACAGCTTTAATCTCGCTTCCCTATCACAATGAAGCAAGAGGAAAAAGAAAGATGGGACTTCAGTTTCTCCTACCTTGAAACCAATCCTTGGGGCAGGTGTCCAGGTGATGACAATAGAAGTCTCGGTCACTTCCGTGTTAAAAGGAGGAACAGAGCCAACAGGCTGATCTGTGAAGTGAATTGACAGAGTTGAAGTCAAGCTGCTGTGATGGCACCAAACAGTTAGAAAACCTGACCCTACATCAGTCCAAACAGCAAGAGGTATGTCCTAAGTGCTGAACTACATGACTTCTGAAAATTCGGTGACTTGGGAGGGATCTGACAGATGACTTCTGTCTGCTGCTGCGCTTGATAGAGACGGTATGCAAGTGGTCAGTGTTTTTACTGTTCCTAAGGAAAATGAAAATATTGAAGTGGGCCACCTATGTCCTCCACGCAGCCAACCCCAAGAATTTGGGGAATATTGGTTTTGGCATGGTATCTAAAGTGTTTGGCAGGATATCTAAAGTGTTGCTCAAAACCCAGCTTTTTTTCCTTCACCCACCATAAGCCATTCAATCAGCAGAACACTAGACCCTTGTCTGTCATCCAGCTGTCCCAGCTAGAACCATCTCATCCCTCACCAGCATCTTCAACTCTTTTGAAGTCAGTAGTGTGAAAGGCAGCGCTAAGTCAATCTGAGGAATCTGTGGTCTCATTGATATCTGTCAGGAGCATCACACAGAAGCCAAAGCCTTTGTGTACCCCAGAATCAGTCTAAGTAACTCCACTGAGTTTAACCTGAATTGACCTCATTAATGATGAAGAGAGTGGGTTTATTAATATCTATAGTCTTAAACTGGACTGGTATTATTCAGATAAGCCAGAATTTGAAGTCAGTATTCATCTAAAGATATCCAATCATATCCTAATTGAGAAATATTTATAGATAAGGCTGGCTGTCAGCAAAAAATACCTTGCCAATGTAAACAGTGTTACTCTGATTAAAAGTCTGAATCCTTATTTTAATTTCACATTGTTCTAAACGAAACCACATTCTCTTTTGAAACGAGGATGTGGTTCTGGGCTTGGATATGGCTTTGAATTTTGTTAGTTTATATGACTGCTTCATCATTATTTGAACAGTGAATCTATTTTTTCTTTTTAGAAATATGTGTGGGTTCTTACAGAACTCCTTTTCCTTTCAAAATTTGCTGAATATTTCTTCCAAGCCAGCAGCACGAGTACAGATGACTAAAATTTAAAGAGAAAAAAAAAAGAAAAAACCAAAATAAGGATAGAATGCAAAGTGTGTGTCAGCCTCTGTAACTGCAGTTGAGCTGCCTTAGATGGTATGGTTGAGCTTGAGAAATGACTGCCTTCAGCTTTATACAAATGACAGACTAATTATTGTTAGTTGCCCATTTTAAGGGAGTTGTTTGCTTTCCTTGATTTGTCACGCCAAACCCAAACAACTGGAAATACCAAGCTGCTGCTTCATTCAGTGAAACAAAAACTGAGGTACCAGTCGTAAGTTTTCCCTTGTGTTTTTAATCACCAAAAAGCTGAAATATATTTTACTGAAAGCTTTTTGATGCAAATAACCCTGTTTTTCCTGCCAAACAGTTCAGAAAGAAGAACAAGGAATACTTCCCAAGCAGTTCTGCTGGAATGCTACTTCAAAAGGCTGCTTCTGTAAACCAATTCACAATAGCCACTTTCAGCACAAGTTCTGAAGAAAGGCCAGAGCATTAGGGAAGCGGAATGTGTGCCTATTATACTTACAAGTTGTGAAGACTCCAGTCTCTCTGGCGCTTTGCAAGTCGTCTTTAACTGCCACAAGGTACACAGTGTACTCAGTGCCAGGCTGCAAGTTCCTGAGATGGTACTTGGTGGCAGAAGGTCCCACATTGTAGGTCCTTGGTTGACCTCCTCTTGTGGGCCCTGCAGTCAGCCGATACCCTGTGATCACAGCACGGGGCCGCGTCCACAACACTAACACCGAATGCTCCGTGGTATTGAGAAATCTGAGGTTGGTGGGGGCATCGAGTTCTGGGAAGAAAAAGCATAACGTACATCAATTTTCCAGCAGAACCTCTACTTCACCTCTACTTCCAAAGCACGTCCCATCACCCTGCAAAAAAAACCACAGGTGTACCATGAGGTTGTTTTTCATTTCTCACTTAGGGCACAGGTACAATAGTATGGAAGAAAGAAGGCGGGAACCATAAAAGAGCTGGAAATAGAAGTGAAATAACTGTATCTGTGCCTCAGTGCCATCCGGTAGTGCACCAATTTGGGTCGCTGCCATACATGCCTGTCCCGTGGGGAAGTCAGGCTAACGGCTGAGGCGAGACAGATGAACCCAACCGCACTCAGGAATTTCAATAGTTTCTCATGAATGCTGAGCATTTTTTAAAAATCAGCTCAGTTTAGACTTGTCAGCGTAAGCACGGGAACCCAACTTTAGCCCTTTTTCATTAAAAAGATTTATTCTTTTAAAGCTTTGCCTAGTCCTATTCCCTGCCCTCTCAAAATCCCTTCCCAAAACAAAACACCCCCACTTTGTCGTTTCAATGTAAAAATATGTAACCGTCTGCGACTTCCTGCCAAAAACAAAACCAGTTCCTAGATCTACTTAAAAATAATCACACCATGGAACTGACAATTACAACAATTCTAAGCATGCTCATCTCTCTCACTGGACTCCTCCAGCAGCCCTTATCAGGCTTCCTCCCCTTTTTGCCACTGCCCCTGGGAAGCTGCTGAAGCTGGTAACCCAGAAAACTACATAAGCATGAGGCTGAAGCGACACAGCTCCTCCAGAGCTACACTGGAGTCCAGCGAACAGCAGGGATGCTACTACCTTTGGCTGAGACAAGATGAGGCTCGGAGAGGGAAAGATACTTGAGCAATTTGCCCCCACAGCAGGCGGGGTAGACCTGGCTGCAGGAGCAAAGAGTTTATAGCGTCTACATGGCAAGTTGCCCCACCTTTTCTAGGTCCCAACCGTATGTTGAAATTATGAGCAGTGAAGAGAGGTTCCATCAATGCTCCTTCTCAATGGAAAATGCTTTTCTATCCCCCTGAGTAAGTAATATTTTTGTGATACAAATTAATGCTTTCATCGCTCTCCCAGTGATTCAGCGAGAAGCAGTTTTTGTCCTTTTTGTTTTCTCCCCAGTTGCTTTCTCCCTTTTTGAAGCGGAAGGGAAAAGGAAGGTTCCTTCTTCCACCACTTGCAAAGACGGGGGAGATAGTTCTAGAAGATAAAGAATGAGTGTGACCCTCCTTAGGCCCATCTCCAACCCATGGACTGAAAGTCAGCTTTCTCTCTTCTTGGTCCTTAGATCCGTGCAAAGTCTCATCTGACAAGGATCGTATCTTCTCCCGATGTGTAGCCTACAGTCAGTTCCTTTCTGCACAACTTAATTTGCCAGCTCTATTAGGGTTTTATCACTTCCTCCCCCCATACTAAAGGGAAAAGGGGAAGATTAAAAAGCCACACACACACTCGGAGTTTATTTGTAGACTGCTTTTTAACGGAAGGCCAAAAAGAGAATCACATTTACCCCGTGGGAAGAGAGTTTTGCTGCAGGGTTTTCCTTGGGAACTCTGAATGATTTCTGTTTCCCAGGACTTTCGATTACAGGATGCAATTTATGTGAATATTTTCTGAAATGTGGTTTAGGCAAAGCAGTTAAGCGGATGATCACAGCCTATGGAAAGCGGTTCCAAACATTTGTAACTAGCCCAGTGCTGGCTGAATCAAACGCCTATGCTCCGGTGTACACCTCTGTGTGTGGACTTTCAGAGGGGCTCTACACCTAGCCAAGGCTCCTGAGAACAACCACAAAAACTTAACAGATCTAACTGGGAACTGAGCTCTTCCCTGTTCTAAATGCTTCCAAGAGAGTTCCAACTCCTAAATCTCACCCTCGCTTTTAAAGGCCTTACTTGAAAGAGGAGGGAGGGTGTTCACACTGTCTATGTTACGCTCAAATCAGATTAGGGCAAACATAAGGATCCCATTCTCCCTGCATAGTCAAGGGAGATGGTAAGAGGGAGAGGCACTATTAATGGCTCCTAACCTCATGGATGTAAGTAAATAGTATTTCTCAAACAGCATGGCTCTATTCACAGATAATCCCATTTCCTTTCCTGCCCTCTCATCTTTGTAAGAGTTGGGCTGGACTCTCAAAAGTTGCTCTCATTTACTGGAAAGTATCAGAACAGCAGCAGATGTGCATTGCTGAACGCTGGTCCTTTGAATAACGTGACCCAGTCAAAGGACACCACAAACACCGAGTCACCCTTCTCTTGCCCAAGAAGCAAGATCTGTTCAAATGAACCACATCGCAGGTTCTGTCTGATCTGCTTCTCTTGGATCAAAAATGAAGATAACCACTCGAATCCATGCTAAATTCCTTTTCCATCTGAAAGCCTACACCTTGCCCAGCCACCGCTTCTCTCTTCTCTGCCCTTCTGCAAAGCAAAAAGCAACGGCTGGCAGACCGCCTACTTTGTTCGTCATCTTGCCTCATATGGGTGACATGTTGCGCTGCCACTAGATCTTTAGCGATCAGGTTCTGAAAGATTTCCATCCCAGGCTTCACTGGGATGATGATGACGTTTCTGGGGTGGTGAGACGGCCTGTGGAAAGCCAGGCCTGAGCTGGCAAAGCTGAAATGCAGCGCTTTTCACGATAAGGCCTGTCCTCGCACGTGCCTGCAGAACTCCTGCTGCTTACAGTGGAGCCAAATAGATATGTAGCTGTCAGAAAGGAGACGGGGATTTTCAGAGTAATATCTCAGCAAGGATCCTAAGTCATGCTGAAATCTGCCCTAAGGTATCCTCAAAAAATTAAAAAAAAAATAAAAAAATCGGAGGCTGCGATCTGTGCTGCAAAAGAACTGCAGGGCCCATCAATTCTCAGTCAGTAATAAAAAAGTTGAATTCCAGCCATATGAAATTGTTTTAAAGTGCCATGAGAGTTAAACTCCCATTGGAAAGCCCTGGAGGAGGATAAATCTGCTGAAGAGATCATTGTTTGAGTGAATGAATTCCCAGCCCTGTCATCCTTGTTATGGGATACCTCCTGGGCTATAACTGTTGCACTTCAAGCGCTCTGTTTATATTTCTCTGAGAGACAGAGAAATATGCACTTCAAAAGGGTGAAAAAAAGTACAAAGGAAAGACACTTACTGGTGGTTTGCTCTCCAGTCAAAGGCTTGCTCTCCCTGCCATGGCTCACAGCAAAGATCTTGAAGAGATAGGTTGTTCCTGGGATCAGGTCAACAACTTCAGCAAAAGAGCTCCTGGTGACAGGCAGTCTCTGGCCATGTTGGCCGGGGCGATTGACAGGGATGACTTCCACTCGATAGCCAGACACTTGGCTTTGCGGTGGGGTCCACATGATGGTGATCTTGATATCAGAAACCTCCACAAACTGTAGATCTCTGGGTGAAGGAACTTCACCTGAAAGCAGAGTGACAGAAGAGTGTCAGAGGGAGATCCCTAGCAAACACCAGGAGAAGCTACAGGTTTGCATGAAAGAGAAAACTGAATTTTGATTGAACAGTGGATAGCCCCAAGAATATTCACCAAATGAAAAATGTCATGGTAACCTTACCTTATACACACATTCCCAGACAATATTCAAGCAGACTACAATTCAAAATGTAACTACATAGTTTGAAGTATTTTATGTCTTCAGACATAGAAAGCCCAGATGTAATACTCTACAGAACTTCAAGTATATGCAGAACCAAAAGTTTGGGTGAAAAATAAAAAAAAAAAAAAAAAGAAAAAAGTACTCCCTGGGCTGGAAACAGGAACCTCCTTTTAAAATTAAAAGAGAGGGATTTCAAAATCCATGGCATGTTCTGGATGTCTATAATTAACTTGAAATCCATCTTTTATAATTAAACAAGTATAGGGGCTGATCTGGCCTTATTGTAATCAAAACAAAATCCAGTTCCTTCTGTGTTGGTGCACAGCACTGCACCCTTGAATTCCTACATTCAAATTAAGTTTCTTCAGATTAGGACTGATACTGCCCTAAGGTTAACCAGTGCACATTTTTAGAAGGTACAGATGCCAAACCATAAAATCATTGAGCTGAGGTCTTTCCTGGTAAATTCCCATTTGCAAACACGTGCTTGCAACTTGCAGGACCATCAAATTCCGCTGCTACCACATCAGATCCCAATTCCTTCACTATCCTTTCTTTTGGTTTGGCTATTCAGCCCAACCGGATACTTAAAGAACCCTGAAACCAGTAGTTTCTTAAATTGTGGGTGCCTCAATTTTAGATTGTATGGTGCCATTTTGGCATATCACTCAATGCTGAGCAATCTCCCATCCCCACCAACTGCAACGGAAAATAATGGTTAGGACTGGAAGGGAGAGGGAGAAGTCAGGTGAACGCTTTGGATTTGCGTTGTAGTATCTGAGTACCTAACCTTACGCATCTGCAGGCCAAGTACTGAAGTGATTTAATGATTTACCAGGCTCTTAAGAACATCTCTTAGCAGAATCCCCTTAAGACAATTTAGGAAGCTCTGATCTCTCTTTTCCATAGAAACAATGCGAGACCAACCGTTTGACCTGCCTGCAGTCTGATCCGTAAGAATTACAACGCTATCAATGAAGACTGGTGACTTGACTGTCTCAAGTCATTATTGAGTATGACTTTACTACAGAACTTCGATACCAGTGACATTTAAAATTAAAAAACACAACGATGATGGCAAAAACCAGAATTGAGTCCGTTTAAGGATTCATTTAGCTAGAGGAATGTAAGCCTGCACTGTCATTTGGCTCTGTGTACTAACAGAAAACTCAGTGACTGATACCAGAACACGCTGATCATTACCTGCACGTGGGACGCCTGTGGTTTCCTGTTGGATGAAGACAGGAGTACTCTCCTGATTTTCTTCCACTGCATAGATGCTGATGTTGTACTGAACGCCCGGCATCAAGTCACTGAGTGTTACAGAGGTAGCAGTGTCAGGCAGGTTGAGCTCTGTGCTGCTGCCTTCCACGGAGGGTGTGTAGATAATTCTGTAGCCTAAAGCAAGAGAGATACATATTTAGTCGTTGGCCACAATCAGTAAGCCAGCAGAAGGAATGACAGGAATGAGAACTAAACTGAACTGATCGACCCACTGAGGTTTCATAAAAATAGTCCTGAGCTTCAGTGGGACCTGTGGCTTGCCTGCGCCCACATCCCATCTACACATCACACACTCATAATGCCTGACAAAGCATAACCTGACCTGTGTTAGAATATTTCCGAGTTTTGGCATGTGGATTTAGGGTCTATCCAGTTCTCATGCTTGTTATGGGATGGTCTGGATGACTGGTACAAAGAGAAGGTTATGGGGTTTGTTTTTATTTGACATAAATCCAAAAGGAATTGTTTTGCATCCAGCCTCCTGAATTTCTTGGTTAGACAGGGAAACCAAGCAAACCCTGAACTAAGCACGTGCTTTCCAGCTGGTCACTTGGGTCAGAATTAAGCACTAGCCCTCCATCCCAGAGGTTTTTTTACATATACTTCAGATTCTACCAATAGTGCAAAACAGGTGCATTCCAATTAGACAAACCTGTGATTGGAGCCTGTGGTCTGCTCCAGCTAATGACAATCGATGTGTCATCTACACTTTCCACAGTGTGATCGGGAGGTGCATCAGGAGCTGTTTAAGGGAATAAACAGAGGACGACAGCAAGTGTGAGGATAAGAGGTAACAAAAATTTATTGAGAAAACAATAAAAACTGCTTTCAAAGGGCAGCAACACCCACCCAGACATACCTGTAGTCTGTGAAGTAGACAGGATCAGATTCTGCTCTCCTTCTTCAGAAATCTGATAGACGTTAACAATATACTTGCGACCAGGAAGCAAGTCAGGGATGTTGACAGAAGTGGCTGTGCTTGGAAGATCTAAGGAAGGCAGGAAAGAAAAAATTGCCTTAGCGATTCTACCTTCTTGCTTTCTCTCCAAATGAAGTACTTGAGACCTGTGTTCTAATCTGGGCTGAATCACAGTCTTCCCACAATAAAGCAGCAAGTGTTCTGCACTGTGTCTTAGCCCGCATCAGAAAAGTTGTGTGGAGAATTGGGACTGGTCTCCACACCTGGAGAGCAAACACCTAGGTCAGCAAGGCTTGGTGTGTCATATGGCAGGGCAACTTGACCAGCAGCCCCCTGCACACTGCTGGCATTTAATGTAGCCATCTTGGCTAACTGAGCACTCGTTTCATACCCTGCTGTATTTTCAGTACCGAAATATATGGAAAATTTTTTTTTCCCATGAATAGGTTACGTGGAAAGACTGACTCACGAGTGGAGAAGAATGACATTATGAGGGCTGATGAACTTCTCTCCCCCCTTGCCTTCCCCCAGACGTCCACCTACACGCCAGATGCAGGAAATTCCCCATGAAGCAGCTCCTTACTGGCCAGACTGAAGCCAAGCATCATAAGGGAAACTGGGAATTGCCTTTCAATTTGCCTGTAAACCTCTGTCTGTAGACAAATGAGTTCAGGAGCTGCTTCGCAACTCGGCCCAGCTCTCTGGGCAGACAGTGTGCAGAGAAGAGAGGTGGTGACAGCGCTGGCAGTCCCAATGTAGGCTACTTCTCCCCACGAGTCCAAGCCCGTGACTTCAGTGGAGCAACATTCCAGGGAGAATTAACAGGTCAGGGGATTAATGTTCTTTTACTCAAGTTGTTCTTCTATTGCACTCATGTCCTAATAGCTATTATAACCTCAAAGCTTTGTAAGATATTGCTATTATCATTGTTAAGACAGGAAGTTAGGAAAAAGAGGTTAAGATGAAATTATGTGTGGTGACACAGGCTTTACAGTAGGTTTTGGAAAAGTGGATTCAATTCCCAGGTCTGAGTCCAGTGCCTTTGACCAGCTTCCTGGCTTAGCGAAGTTGTCACGTTATCAACGATGAGTAAGATCTGATCCAAACAAAACAACTGAGAGAGCAGACTGGAACAGACATCCATGAGATAACAAGCAGCCGAGAGAGGGTATTTGGGAAAGATTTCTCTCTGTCCATTCTGATGGAAGGACAAAGGTATAGAAAAGGAAATCAGCCAGGCGGCAGGTTGGAAAAACAGATTTGGTTCTCTTCTCATCTTCGCTGCTGCTCGCTTCAGGATGGTGTGGAAGCTAGTAAATTTACGTGATTTCAGAAGGAAAAAAAGACTGGAAAAATTCATGGAGCTGAAGAGAATAAATACATCGACCCACAGTTATGACAAATCACCACCCCTGGCTCAGGGAGGTTTCCTCTGCAGGATCTTGAGACAGTATTCTGCTAAACACCTGCCTTGTTCTCATACTGTTCCTTGGACGTGAACTTACTTACTTGATGGAGAAAGGACAATAAACTAAGTGACCTTTTAATCTGAACTAGTCCTGCCACTCTCATATATCCTAATTGAATCATACTGAAAGATAGCAAGATCCTCACTATTTACACAAGCTATCCTGTCACAGAAAACAGCAATGTACTGTTAGCAATGCTGTGGTCTGGTAGACTTAAATATTGTCTCACCAAGATATTGTGGCTCGTCACCCTCCTCGCTTAGCTCATACTCAACACGGAATCCAGAAACTGTGTCAGAAGCAGAAACCCAGGAGACAACAAAGCTGTTGGACGTGATCTCAGTGACTGACTCTGAAGTAGCAACCATGGGAGGAAGAAGAGTTGTCTCTCCTGAAACAGTGTTGCCTACAAGAGAGAAGAAAGAGAGGTTCGTTAACCATCGCTACTTCTGCGTTAACTGGAATGCATGAGACACAGACTTAGGTGATGGAGATTAGGTTTCTCTGGGTGGCTGCTCTTCAACTTACTCGTCACTGCTGTGGTGCTGGTCGTGGTAAAATCGAAGCGGGTGACTTCTTTGTGGCCATACCGCTGAACACTGATGAGCTGTCCCTCATATATCACACCAGGCTTCAGGCCTGAGATGGTGTAGGAGTTCTGGTAGCCGGGGATGGTAGCTTCCTTCCACTGCCTTCCAGAGTTTTTCTGCAAGAACAAGGACACCCAACAGTGAGAGACTCCCGAGCCTGCCAACAGAGGTATCTAGTGATCTAATCTGCTACTTGGTTACCAAGCACTGTGATATTCAAACACAGGTGTGACTCCAACGGCTAATGCACAGACAGAGTCAAGTCAAAGGAGATGACAGAGGTATGCCAGGAAGCAGAGCTAATGATATTTTGGGTGATTTAAGTTTTACTGGGATAAATTGAAAAACAACTTAGCTTTGAACTTTTTCCCTTAAAGGTAGCATTATTTAGAATATATATACTAAACTCATTCCTTTATCAAAAATGCATTAAGGCATGAAGGAATGGTTGGAAAATGTACGTTTGAAGGCTGTTCACAGTGACACTCTATGCCATCATCTGAAAACAATATACAGAAAAGTGCTTCCCTTCTACCCTGCGTTTGAACTCTATGGGAAGCTCAAAAAGAATGCTCCATCCTCTGAGGTTTGTACTCCAGTGCTTTAAAGTCCATTTCATCCAGGCCTTGATCCAAGATACACTGAAGTCAGTAAAAAGACCTGAGTGCCTTTAATGGCTTTGGATCAGGGCCTTTATTGTTCTTCTAATAACAGGCAGCATCGAGGTACTAATGTCCTTAATCATTAAGTGGTCTTTTATGAAGCTGTACTCAGGGGAACTGTAACACAACTCATCTACGTTGGTTAAAATGAATCATTCCTCAAATATGAAGGAGCCAAAAAGCAGTGGTTAACCAGCTTTGGTTTAGACTTTACAGAAGACGGGAGATGACTGTTTATTTAATCCTATGCTAGCTATTTATGTCTTCATATCCTACTCACTTTTACCTCCTCATTAATAGGATAAAATCCACCCCAGTTGTCTCTGGATGTGCACATGGTACCAAAACAACGTTTCTTAGGATGAGGAAGCTTCCTCAAGGATTTACATTACTTAAAGTGAAGAAAGATATAGACTTGTCTGTTTACTGTCCTAGTGCTTTGGTTAATAAGATACTTCATGAACACAGTGACCAGTAAAGTTTGGGCAGGAAAACATCAAGTGTTTATACAGCACTGGTTGTCTTTGATCCTCAGAGCAACTGTTGACCTCCACAGGACAAGGACACTGAACTAGCAACTAAAGTTTGCTGTAATGGTGTCAGCCACTGATTTCAGACACAGAAAAAGCCAAACTATTAATGGTGAATGTGGCACCCACCGGTCTCCAGCGCAAAATGTATTTGGTGATGTGAGATCGTTCAGGAGCATTCCACTGGATGGGGTGGGAGTTTGGCTGATTTGCACTCTCTGTGATGATCACCTGAACAGGCCCAGTTGACCCTGAAAAAAAGAATTGCCATTTTTTACATACTGGGGATGTTTTTCTTCTGCATTTGTTGTGGAGTTATCAAAAAGCAAGAAAGCTCTGTGGCTCAAATACTAATTCTATACATAGGAAATAAGTCGCATTGTTCTTCTATCTAATGCTTTGTTGCTCTTTAAAACACTAATTAGAATGTATTCCGGGGGGGGAGTTAACATGTGCTCTTTGGGTTAGTTTCCTGTGAGTTATCAATGAAATAGAAAACCGGAGCAATCTAGTATAGAAAAAGTCTGCAAAGTTTTATTTTTCAAAGAGAGGGAGCTTCTCAGCAACAAATTGCTGTCATCAATTAATATCTTCTGTATGGGAGCAGATACAGATCTGGAAACAGATGAGGAACGTGTGCCCAATCCAGGTCTGACCTTGTAGCACCGTGAGGGCAAATTCCTGACCTGATATTGAAAACACCCCGCAAAGATACACTAATCTTTTACTATTTTCCTAAATTTCTTCATCAGTTAATGGGAAACACTGAATTTTCATGACTCTGTGGAGCGCTCCACAGGCAGTGAGGCACGTATTCCACACACAAACCACACCAGAAGGGTTGATGGAAGTCTTGTGACAAATCAGGCCCATAAACTCAGGAAAATACAACTTCAGCAGTGCTCTAATGCTTGAAACTACCAACTGCAGTTAGCTAGATCAGGCTCAGGTGTATTTTCCCCATAAAGCCCTCTAATAGAGAAGGAAAGGTTTTATGATCCCATGGTTCTCCTTCCAGTCCCTCCCAGCCCTGCTGGAGGGGTTTCGCTGAACGCTCAGCAGCACTATGCTCGTGTTAGTTCTCAGAAAATCCCAGCAAAGAGCGGCTTGAAATCTGCAGGAAAGTGTCTTGGTTTAGACATTAAATATCTTCACCCACCCTCCACTCCCAACATTTCCAATTATAATTTATTTGGACAACTGTATAATATATATACCTGCTCCATATTTAACAGGACTTCCAGGCAAAGAAACCTGTGCCCACAGGCAGAAAATTTCAAAGCTCACCTAACCCCAAATCTACATTCAGAAACATTAGATCTGGTTTATTTACACATTTTCAGTTACTCTTGTGTCTAAGAAGCCCAAAGCCCTGGTCTCCAGTCTGGAGGCATGCATATTTCACATAGCTCAGGGGGATGTTTGTTTAAGCTGTCTGACAGGAGTCAAGGAAGCCCAGCAAGCCCCAGTAAAAAACTCACGGTAAAAAAAAAAAGTCCAGAGAAGGCATGCTTCCTATTCTTGCCCTCTTTATTTTGCTACCCCAAAGAAACATAGTCCCTAGTTCTGTCCACCAAGTGTCTTATTCCCTTGGCTCTGGCTCCCTAGCTGTATGACCCTGCATAGAAATGCAGTCAGTTCATTGACAACACTGCTGGGTATAGGTCAGGTTCAATAGGGTGCTGTCACAAAAAGCTTCTATACCATGTGCATGAACCAAGTCATAGAGAAGAGGTACTCTACTTATGCGAAACATTTAATTGCTTTGGACTTCAAAGGGGCTAGTCCCCTTCTACAACGTGGTCACCTATATAAAAACCCTCTTTCTGAATGCACCTCAGATTCCCTTTCTTACCTTGCAGGGCACTTAGGGGATAAATACATTGCAGCTACTAAGCAGAGAGATGCTTCTTAATCTATCTTAAATAAAAACAGAGAATCAACTCAACATTGAAGCTGGTACCTCCGATCTTTATGCAGTTCCTCCACATTTATGCTCAGAGGTGGGCTGGGAAACCAATGACTTGAGCATAGTTTTCTCATCCCAACGGGGAAGCCACAACACAGCCTTAATATTTCATCTTATTTAGATTAAGACAGTGGTATTTGCAACCTTACACAGGAAAATAGAGTTGTTCCCCTTATCATTTACTGTTCAGAGAACTGAAACAGGGCAAGCCAACAAACAGGCATTGCCTGCCCCTATAAAGATTTCCTGGAACTGACTGAGCAAAGCAAAGTTCAAATATTTAATTTCTTCACGGTGCTGATCAGGAAAAATATTTCATTCCATGGCGGAACGTAGTGAGTGGAAAAGGAAAGAACACACATGTAAGAGTTTTAAGCAACAGAAACCAAAGGTTGCAGGTGTGATGGTAGAGACAATTTACAGAAGCAATGTAACCCCAAGTTGTTGTGTGAACTGATTGCCATTCCCTAAACTAACCCTGGCCTCAGGAATAGGTGTTAGCAGCCTGGGCCCCTCTTTACAATAATGACATCTGTTTGTGTCTGCCAAGGCACAAAGAAAAAGACAAAGGAAATGGTTCTGTTTAAAAATGAAACCAAAAGGAGTAACGTATGGAAATCTGAACAGGTGAGGGGTGGAAAGATTGCTTTCCTCACGTCTTACTCAGCAGATGAGTTAGTTGTCTGTTGCGTTTCTTACCAGGATACGTCTGCAGAGGCTGGCAATGCCATTCTCCAATACCACGACCATAGCAATAGCACTGGTATCTAACACCATGGACGTACTTCTCCCATGAATCTCCAATCTGGTAAAAGGTCCGGGTTTCTGAATCCTGGCACTGATCTAAAGGCACAGAAGAGACAGTGAACCACTGCATATTACCAAAACTATAGCAAAACATGCCGAACACAAAAAGCATAACTAACAAGAGACTTTTACAGAAAGAAATATAACAAAAGTGTTTATTTGCTAATCTAGTTACGTAAAGAAAAACTGGCAACAGAAACTGAATCTCAAAGCAAGGTTCTGGATATATTACCGCATGTGTGGGGTTAGATACTAGGGAGCTAATTCAGCTGCGATGCATTTTTTAAGATACTGTTAAGTACAGGCTGTCCACCTGACACGCTTCCCACTGAAGGTGTTCCTTCAAGGAAGGATTTATTTTGAACTATTGCAGAGCCCAATTCTGCTCCAGTCAACTAAGTTCAGCTCTCCTCCAAAGCTAAACCATGCTGCTCTCCAAGAAATCAATGGCAAAATTCCTACTGTCTTCAGCAGAATTCAGTTATGCTTTACAAGTCCAAAGTGACCCATTAATTTTCAGCAGAGCCTTTCCAGATTTACCATTGTATAAACCAAAGGAGGACAGACCAAATCCTGAAATCAGCTTAGCTAGTGCGCATACAATGCAGTACCAGTGCTTCAGTACACTTTCTAGCCTGTTTTCTGGCTCAATGGAAATTTTCAGTGGGAACTGGCATTATGCTTGCCTGGATAAACAGGAGCCTTCTTTAGAAAGAGCCCAAAATTAAACCGACTGCACCTTTACACATAGCTGAAATCATCCCCCCCCCTCTTCTTTCAGAGTAGTAATTTTCAGGAGCTTTACAATCCAAGTTCCTCCAGTAAACCTGTACAGATATTACTGTAAATAAAGCAGAACTTAACCACTAGTACTTTCTAATAGATTTTCTTGGCAATAGTTCAAAGTTCTCTTGGATTTAGTAATTGCAAACCAAACAGCCAGGTCTTATCTGCCAATCAAGGTTCACTAGGGAAGGGGAGGATGCAGGAGAGACGAAATCTCCTCATTCCTGACGAGAATCATGATGGTTTTAGCTATCCTCCAGAGTGCTATTAACACATGTTCTCATCCTGAGCTTTCTCTCTTTGCCAGAACAAAGGGCAGCCAAAAAAATCTATTTAGTCCAAGGTAAGTTAATATACACTGGTGCTCCTTTCTCAGTTCAGTGAGGAGACCTAAAGATTTTAAGATAGAGAAAGGAAACAAAACTGATCCTACCATCAGTACCTAGCTGCATATTATCAGCTTTCAGTCTGAGAGCCCTGCCTGCTAGGCTGGCAGCTCAGGTACCAGAACTCAGCCAAATCACCCCAGCCTGGGGCTGATACACTCTATTACCACAACCTGCTACATTTTAAGAAGTACGTTGCTACAATCCATTACTACTGCATCATCATCATTAACTTCTGTGGTAGGTCTGATAACCCAAGTGTATCTCCTTACAACTAGGAATCACCCTTCACTTACCCTCCAGCAAACCCCAGAGTTACTTCTACTTTTGCAGCTGTGCAGTTCAGGGCAGAAAGCGGGGAAAGAGTGGGTCCAAATTCACACACCAGTTTCAGCAGACCATAACCAGTTCCTACACAGCCACAGTCTGTGTTTAGCAAGGGAGAACAGCTGGTGACTTACCAACAGGATCGCATTTCCATCTCCCCCGGCCCTGGCCAAAGCATGTGCAGTTCAGCATGTGCCCCTCGTCGTGACGCTTGTGGAAGGTCTGGTTCACATCATAGGTGATACCGTCCACAATGCACTGGTCTGTTTGAGAAAGAGCAGACACGCTTCTGTCAGCAACAGCTCTAAGCGTTAAGACAAAATCCTTCTGCTTGGCCTGTTGTTCCCTCCTCTTGATCAGCTTACAGAGACTGAGCGTGACAAGCTCCATTCATACAAAAGGGAGCCCTCCCGGTATCTGTGATCCTCACAGATTAGCACTGCATCTGTATCACTGCTCCTGAGTTCATTTATCAGCAATGCTTAAATAAGCAACACTTGCAGAAAAGAGGTCTGTAGGATTCAGTCCAAAGTTCTGTGCATTCCTCAAACCACAGAACCTCCTGGTTCTTCCTTGTGACATATTCTGCACGTGAAAGAAAATCTAAAGTAGCACACTACTCTCTCACTACCTCCTCTTAGGAAGATGTAGATTGGAATACCTCGGTTAGCGCTGTCTGAAATCATTAAAACTACACATGGAGAAAAGGGCTAATTCAAATTCATCAAGATACCACGAAGAGGTACAAACATCCCCAAGATGTTATTCTGCCGGGTATCTCTGCTACACTTTGTAGTAATCTAAAAACAGGAGCAAATCCATTACACATAGAAGATGCTACTGGTACCTACTAATCTACTATTGCCTCAAAACACAGTAACCAGATCCCACGCTTAAGTGCAATGGTATCAGTCTATTAGGTTCAACGGCGACGTGTCAATCTGTCATCTGGCCCAGAATTCCTAACGCCAGCCTAATCACAGTCAGGAAGAGAAAGACAAAACAAACAAGAAAACCACCCCAGAAGCATGCTGTTTTGTTAACCGGGACCCAAGAGACCCAAGTTCAGTTCCGGAGTCAATCACAGACCATCTGTCCTTGGGGAAGTGACTCAGTTAATCCCAGGCCTTCATTCCCCACCATACTTTCCCACACCGCAGGACAAGCCAAGCAGTGCTCAGACCCTCCTACAGGCACTAAGGACCTTCCTCTGGCTGCCGCTCGACTTGGATAACCTTTGCCTTTTGAAAAAGCAAAGCACCCCCAACAAGAAAGACCACTTTAGCTCCAGAATGGAACTGCTGAGAACTAGCTGTGCCTGTGGAAAAAGGAGTTTCACAGACCAGAACTTTCAGCAGTGCATTTCTCGCTGTTCTGAAGTAAACGCATAAAAAAAGAAACCCCCATCCCAAAGCCCTTGAGTGAGCCTTTCCCTATAAATTATGTCCCATTTCAGCACTGGTGTTAAGAGTCCTTTCTTGGCTGCTTGACAGCAACCCCCCTGCCTTTTCCAGACACGAAGCCAACGCTGTGAGCTAGCTGTAGAATGATCAAATGTCTGTGCTTTTAAGTCTTCTTTTTTTGGTATTGCTTAAGCACTTCTCCACTTGGACCACTCATATAAATAAGTAAATAAATAAGAGTAATCTTAGTGCTGTCCTGCCAACTTTTCGTATAGATTAGCCAGCAAAGGGCTAATCCAGCACAAAGGAATTGAAAATTTCACTGCAGGACAATAAAACAAGACGGCTCTGCAATCAAACCTCAGACTAGTCTGGAATTTAGTCTGTTCTCAAGTGGGGGAGGTGCCTTTGCTGAGCTCACTGCAAAGTCACAGCACGCCAAGCCTAAAAGTAGACAAAAGGAGGTAGGGATACCTCCTCACAAAGCTCATCAAGTTTTTCTCCTGCTTGCTAGCCTGCAAAGGCTGGAATAGTACATTTCCAGCATGTAAACAACACAGGAACTTCAGGTAGTCCCTCTGATTCCCTTTCTACTCCAAAGAAAAGCTTCGTAACACATAGTTCTTGACCCTGGGTTCGAACTCACAATGATGGAAAAGAGAACAAATTTCTCCCACCCCCCAAACGCTTAAACTGAAGTGGTGACATCAACGTGAAACTCAGTACCTCTAAGCTGGGAATAGGCAATGCAAGTCCATTCTCCACGGCCATTTCCCACACAAGTACATCTCATCATATGGCCCATGTCGTGTTGTTTATCCCACTGGTCCCCAACACGATACATGACGCCATCATTCGTTGTGCAGATTTCTTCATGGGCTGGTTGAAGAGAAAGGAAGAGGGTATTTTATGTGGCCAGAATTAACAAGACCTTGAGGGTTTAGAGCATTTGCACCATCTGAGAAGCGTGCCTACCACTGCCTTGTAGCAAAGGAGTGATGAAAATTGCCTTGCCCTGACAAAAAAAGGACAAAACAAAACTTCAGAAATGCCCTAAAGGGTTTTGGGCTGGGGCGCAGCTCACTGGAAGTCATCAATAACTGACCAACAACTGACAGCTCTTTACTTTCCAGCTCAAAGAAGCACTTCTAGGTATTCCATAATCCCTTTATGGTTCTCAGCCTTACCAGCCATAGGGCAGAAGCCAAATTTCTGGTCAGCGTCATAGTTCTCAGTGGTTCCACACCACTTCATGTTGTCTCTCCGTCCCTCAGAAGTACAGTCAGTGTAGTTGCGGTTGTTATACAGGAAGGGGAAGTGGCACAGAGCGCCATTGGAATTGCCACCACGTGTCTGGACCAAAACTGTAAAGAAGTAAAAAGAAAACAGATGCAAATGAAGCCTGCATTCTCCCCCAGCGTGCATGGAAGAGCTTGAAAAACAAACCACTAGCAGTATTTTTTCCCACGTGCACCCTGTATATTATCCACAGGCCTCTTTTCTTGGCTTTAATTAATTCAGATGTGGAAACATAAGCCTCACACGAGGTCAATTCAGTTCAAACATTGCTGTGGAAAGAGTTCCAGAGCCAGCCATGGGAATTCCTGGGGAATAGGGAAAACCAAAAAGCTTACTGCGTTTGGGAAGTGGCTTCACAGACAGTTTGTGCCAAATCAAATAAACCCTCTCTTCTCAGCACACCTGTATTATCTCACTGAGGCTATTACCCAATTGTCCCTTTTGGCTTCAAGTAAAAGCCTTAGTCCTCAGGAAAGGGTTACAATTCCGTTGTGTCCAAGAGGACAAGTCAAAACCCCCCTGCAGGTTGGAAGCTTCATGTTTTGCAAGCAGCAGTAGAAAGAGGGCTGTAATCTACCTGAACTACTCACCTCTTGAGCAACTGCGCTTTACAAATAATGGAGAACACAGAGGCATTCGTTGAAGTTTTTCTATATTGGTATTTCTCATGCCCCACAATATATCACAAGAAGCCTCATTAAAACAAGAATGCGTGTGGACAGGGACAGTGGGGTTTTTTTGTTTTATGTTGTTTGAGGGTTTTTTTAAAAAAGAAAGAATATATGTGCTGCAGAGAAAATCTGAAAAATAACTGAAGTAGAACAGAGTAAAAAAAAAAAAATATATATATCTATGCAGAGTAAGAAGTATTTTTGTGTGGGAACGCGAAAAATTTCCTCCAAGGTCAGGTCCCAGAGAAGCCACCTGGATGCTGTTCCATGGATGTCTGATGGGCATTCCAGGAAATGCAACCACACAGGTAGATTTGTGCTGTGAAGAAAACACTTGACCATCCACGGACGAGAGGGAATGCTGCCACATGAGTCATGCACCAGCTCTTGATCAGTGATCACAAACCACATGAAGATTACTGCTATATATGGCAGCCTGGCTAGATAGTCAGGACGGGGGGAATGACAGAGGACTGCACAAACTGTACTCCATGGATATCCTCCTCTTCGCAACCTAATATGGGCATTGCTCTAGCAATTCAGCCAAAGGCAAATTCTAAGTATCCTTTGGGCCAAAGCTCCATGCTGATGAGACACTCCTGTTCGAAGGTCAGCTCACAGGAGAGAGAACGGGACTCAATGTCCCATCCTACACCTGTATCACCCTAAGCACCCTCCAAAGATGCCAAGATCACAAAAGTCCCCTGACTCCAGGCACCTCTCCATTCACAGGACTGCCTTGCGGCTGAGGCATGCCTAGAGTTCCAGACTGCTGGAATTGTTCAAGCAGCCTGTCCCTATGTTCTCGGCTCCTTCCTCCCTCTGTGCATAAGGGTCATGTGCATGTGAAGCTCCTCTGAGAAGAACTCACCATTCTGCTCAGTACAGAAGGAATATCTCCTGTCCTGCTCAAAGTTGGAAGTGGTGCTGCACCAGAGGTGCCCATCTGTGCGGCCTTCAGTGGTGCAGGAATAGAAAGTCCTCCCATCATAGGTGAAAGGCAGAACACAAGCTTCTCCATCAGAATTGCCACCATATGTTTGGGTCACAGCTTTAAAACAAGCAAATCACAGCATTAGACTCTGGCTTGAAGCAATTCCCAAATCTTAGGGCTCTAAAAGAGCAATAGAGCCTCTGGGCCAAATTACTGGCTGATGTGAACCCACACTGGCTGCCATGGACCTGGGCCAATACACACCAACATACAACTTAGCCCTGCAGCTGTGTCATTCTTTTACATTCTTTTCCAAACATATATTATTGCAGCTTGGTTTGAATAAAGTTATTAATGCTCCTCCCCAAGGGCTTTGTTTTCCCTCAGCAGGTTATATATAACTCAGTGGGAAACGTTCCTGCCCTACAGAACCAGGCTTCAAAACCAACTGTTTCTTCACCCCTTGCACCTTTCTCCAATACGTCTTCTTCAGAAGACATTTCTGATACACACACGGCTGGTTCTACTTTGAAATTAAACCATGGGGCAGTTTCAAAGATCTCACCGGACTGAAGAGGCACTAAGCACAAACTCATACCTATTTCCTGGCAGCTGACTCCGTTGCCCAGGCAGGTACAAAGCATCTGCTGGCTGCCCTGTGTCTTGAGCCACTGCATACCCACAGAGTACACCACTCCGTTATCAGTTATGCACTGGCCATAGGGCTGAGGCTGGGGCTGTTGAGGCTGGGGCTGGTACAATGCAGTCTGCACATTTGTGAAGCTAGGAGAGCCAGATCCTGCAGCAGAACATGGGAGAGAAGTGAGATGTTACGTGGAAAGGTAAAGAACAGAATGTTTCAATTAAATGCTGAGATAACAAAACCTTAGGCACCCCATCAGATCAAAGGCACAACTCTCCTGTCTTCTCTAGATAGAATTGTTCCACTTAGCAAACTTCAAAATTAAAAGAAAAGCTCTCAGTTCTGCTAATGATACCCTCTGGTTTCTACCACTGCAGAGTGGCTTTAGAAAAGGTTAAGAGCATCAACTTCTTTCCACAGGAATTGTTTAAAACCAATTTTATTTTTTGAAAAAAAAATTTTTAGTTGCAAATGTAGAACAAAAAGTGACAAGACAATTAAACAATACCAAGGAAGTAAAGAGATAAGGCAAAAAGGATTAATTTTGAATTTTTCATTAAAAATAAAACACAAATGGATTCATTTACCCTGGAATTTTTAAACTTTGAATCAAAGGGTTGGTTCCATTATCATTTGGAATAATACTGAAAGACAAAGAGGCTTGTTGTGTACATTATGGAAATTTTTGCTAAGGATTCCCATAGGAATCTCCACAAATTCAGCTCTTCTGAAACAGGGGAAATCTTAATGGAAACACAATACTGCCACCCTCAAAGCTTTGTGCATTTTGAAGTTTAGACTTCCTTAGAGTTTGAAGTTGACCTGCTGGTACTGAACTGTTAAAGGTCATTTACCAAAAGAAAAAAAACTGTGTAGGTACTTCAGGAAAACAGAGTTTTACACTGCATTCACCAGAAGGAAACCTAGATGCTCGAAATGGCAAAAAAGAATTTAGAAGCTGAAGACTTTAACAAACCTTGGGCAAAAAATATGTGCTACCTATAAACTAGGTAATATTTCATACCAAAATTACAAACTATCTAATGTACGTGTATTAAACAGCATTGCATACATTCCTTGACATCTCTGTTTTTTAAAGCACAACCATTAGTAGGTGTATTTATCTTGTCAAAGAAACCAGATGGTCTCAGTGGAGTTTAAATTAAGGACATTTCAACCAAAGTACCCTGAGGCGGATACATAAAGCTCAAATACTGACTTGAAGTGCCATGCTTTCAAAACAAAGCTAGTAGATAGTTCCTGTGGGTGCACGGGTCTAGCTGTGATTTACTGCACTGTGATTGTGCAGGCAATCACATCTGTACGTGCAAGCCTCATTTCTGCACGGAAACAAGGTATAAATTAACCTTATCTACAAATGCACAAACAAGGAGCATCGCCTGAACTCTGGTCCTCTTTGTTGACGATCCTTCCCTGACAAGACTCCCAGATGCCTAAATTAGGATGGCACAATTCAGCAGCAAGCCCCAGCCATTCAAAATGAGCCATCCCTTGTCCCTTCTCCTTCCTGACACACTATGATGCCCCACTTACCAGTGCTAGTCGTATGCAGGGATGTGTGTCTTTCACATTTCCATTCCCCTCTGCCGTTACCAGTACAGATGCACTGAAGCAAGTTTCCACGGTTATCCTTCTTGCTCCAGGTGTCTCCAATTCTGTAGGAAGTCTTGGTGTCATGGTCATTGCACCTATCTGTATATGGAACAAGACTGTTAGCCATTTCTGCACTGGGTGGCTTCACCATGCAATTTATAGTACTGAGCCATCAACACAATGAAACGACCTAAAAGTTTAAAGCCTTTATTGAGGGCTCACCTCATTTTCTGCAGCCCACTATTACAAGTCCTATATGCACTAAAGCCTTCATTAAACCACACAGGCTGAGAGCATCTAAAAATCCTGATGCTTTATTCTAGGGGAAAATTCACATTTATTTCCAGAACTGTGATTTCACTTCATAGCCATTGTCAAAACCAGCAGCATAACATTCCCTGTGAACGTGGACAGCTATGTTCAAAATCAATGCGAAAAAGCACATTCTAGATTGAAAAAATTCCTGCTTGTTACTTTTTACACCTATTTTAAGATCATTCTGTCTAGCACACAACTTTAAACTTGTTTTAATGTCTGGGTTTCTGGGTTTTTTTGTTTGTTTTTTTAGTTGGTTGGTTTGGGGGTTTTTTGCTGGGTTTTTTTTTTTGTTTGTTTGTTTTTAAGCAGAAGTCTTTGAAGCTGGGTCATTTCATACTATACACAGGGCACAGTTCAAGTTCAGGGCTCTATTTCAGCTGGAAGAAACTAAAACCTGTTTGAGGGCAATATGTTAAATTCCATTTCTTCCAAAAGAAGTGTGCATGAAGCCCCAGTAAAATTAATATAAGCTGCTCATGTCATACAAGGAATATTAGACTTTCTAAATCTCCCTGTTGTCTTTAATAACCCACAGCCCCTGATGAATCGAGTAAATGGGTTCAAAGGACAGCGTAACAAACCACTTTTGTCTGGGTGCCAGATCCACATGGATTAACTAGTTCTTCTTCCATTACAACATTTTACCTTCTCATTCAAGGGCAACTTGAGGGCTCAAATATAATCATGGATCAATGAACATGGATTTATGAAGCACTTTGGAAGGACATATGCATCATGCCAGATTGCCACTGAAAGAGCACACAGGATAGAATATGAATATGGAAAACACATTACTAATTCCTAATAGTTAAAATGACTAAAAACTGAGTATTGGCCAGAAAAGTGGTAAGTTGGTGAAGTATTCATAATGTAATTTGGCAAATGTGAAAAAAACCCTGTCTTATAGACACTCAGATTCTAAGGTTAGAAAATGAAAAGCTAAAATGTCCCCCAAGAAATCAGCTGTGATTCTGGAAAACACCAACAATAAAAGATATAAAACTGCAGCACATAGTGAAGCATAATGCCACTTTGTGGGCTACAGCTATCATTTTACATACACAAATTTGAATTTCCCTGTTCAATTACATTTGAAAAACAAAATGAAAAATGAACAGGTCATTTTATTGTAATTTCCCCTATGATACACCAACACCTGAGTTATGGGAGGAAAGATACTGCCAAATCATTTCTATTAATAATAGAAACTCCTCCAAAATTCACAAACACCACATTCTGTTTTATTCATTCCTATTTCACGGTTAATGACTTTTCCCCACGTGTTTTTAACAGACTTAATATTGTCAAGGCTGGTTTGATTTTTACAGCTTATTCCTTGAGCAAGTCTCTCCAGATCTTCAGTTTTAATCGCAACCCTCCTTGTGTTTCAGTTCTTTACAGGTCTGCTGTTTATATCAGCAGAAAGTCATTATCTGTGTGCCCTGAGGCAACTGAATATGAGGCAATTTAAAGGCTACAGAAGAGTTTCTCAAACCTTGCATAACAAAGGTGTAAGGTACAAAGTTAAATTTTCCTGAGGCAACTGGTGTAAACCACCATAGCTCCACAACAGAGCTTGCTCCTAACAAACCTGGAACAGAAGGTAGGTAAACAAGCAAGATTTTGGATTTTTAAAAGCCCTGTTTGCTTTGCAAGTACAAATAAAATGGAATATTTATGGTAATGTCCTTCAGTGATGTAAAAATAATAAAAAAAAAAAGTCACCTGCACTGGTGAAGTGTGTTTACACTGAAGACAAAATGGCGGGAAAAACTAGCAAGCCAGAAGGAGGAGCAGACAAAACAAACCCTGTTTTAGCTAATATATATATTGAACAGTAATAAGGAGAAAAAAGAAGACAACATTTTAATATGGCAGATAATGCTGCTGGAGCAGGTAACTATTTCTCTTTAAAAGCACCTAATTCTCCCTCAGAAGGCTATTTTTTTTTAAAAAAAAAAAAAAGGCACAAAAACCAAATAGGAATGGAGATATTAGGCCAAACTCTCTGCGATCTTGCAGACCAAACAATTCCCCTTGCGTCCTGGGAGATGCCTGACTGTGACTCAGCTAGCCTGCCGATTTCTTAAAACCTTTCTCTCTAAATCAGGTTGAAACCCCAAATAATCCAGCTACTCTTGTCACCAGCACAGATCTCGAACTCTTCCTCAGATGGGGAATGGCTATCGGGAGGCGCAAACGCTCCCCTCTCACCTCAGAGGTGTCTGCGTCCCACCCCACCTCAGGACAGGACCGCCCCCCGCTAAAATGACCGCCACTTGCAACAGGGCAGAAAAATGAATGCCTTTTCTTTGTGAAAAATATATAAGAGAAATAAAACAGAGCAGCCGGCAGGCGCCAGGCCAGCACTTACTTCTGGAGGTGCAGGTGATACGCCCGCTGCCCTCCCCCAGGCAGGTGCAGTCCACCATCATCCAGCCCTGGTAAGGTTTCTCCCAGGTCTCGCCGACCACGTAAGATGTCCCGGCCGTGTTGTCGTAGCATCGCTCAGCTGGAAGATGGAAAAGTGTTAAAGAGTCCACCCGGGGCTACCCCAGACGGGGACACCTCAGGGAAGATGAGGAGGAAGAGGCCATGACCAAGCTGGGGAAGAAGGAGGGAGCTGCTACCTACCCACAGGCTTGCAGGTCCACTCGCCCTTCCCATTGCCCAGGCACACGCACTCCAGCATGTAGCCGCCAGTCTCGTGGGGCCGGCGCCAGGTATCGCCGATCTTGTAGGACTGGCCACCTTCATGGCAGCGATCTGCAGCCGGATAGAGAAGGGAGCTGAGGTGAAGGGACCACAGCGAGGACAGGATCGTGGGGACAAGGTAAGGGCCACCCGGCCAGGGGCAAAGAGGGGTCAGCTGGGGAAAGCGTGAGGGGCAGCGGAGTGGGGCAAAGTCATGGCCGCCTCCTCCTCCAGCCCACAAAATGGCACCCACCATTTTCTGAGGCTCCGAGGCCCTGTCCTCTTTCCTAAGCTAAGCCCCTCCAGGTTTCATACCACAACTGAGACCCAACTGGTGCACCTGGGGTCCCAAAGAGACCACCAGGGTCCGGGGAGGTGCTGTTTCTCCCTCAGCCCCCCCTCACAGCCTGAGGGCTGGTGAGGGGAGGGTTTGCCGCCATCTTGTTCTGAGGTGGTGCCGCTTGGACCTCCCTGTGGCGGTCCCTATATCATGTGAGGGACATGGTGGCCAGGCCAGCACAGAGAGAATAAGGAGGTGCTTTGTGTGAGACCTTGGTGAAACATTTGTCCTCTTGGGTTTGGAAACCCTGCCCTGGAAAGGCAGATTCCCAGCCCACCCATGCCCCACAGCTCTGAGGCAGCCCGCACCCACAGCTTCACCCAGGCTCAGGGAGGGAAACATGGTGAAGGGCAGTTTGCAAACACAGGGTCATCTTCCAAGAAAAAAAGAAGAAACACACATCCGGTCATTTATTAGGAGCTACTAAAATGTTTTGTTGGCTCATTTATGAAAGCAGGGAATCTAAGAGTTGGGAAGATTGATTCAAAGCCAGTTGCAGTCAGTGAGACTCTCCAGTGAGCTCTAAACCAGGCTGACGAGGAAATGAAACTGCTCTTATGTTTGCAATTTCCTCACTGACTCTTTCTTTTCTTACAACACTTATCATCCCTGCCCAATAAAATGCCATTAAATTCAGAAGGGCTTCAGGTCTACTTGTTAGATTCAATACTTTTTGGGTTTTTCCATGCTCTAACAATGGCTGACTTCTGAGTCCTCTGTGGCAATGCTACTAGCATCAGCATGTGTGTCTTAAATAAGAAACTGGATTCTTCTAAGAACAAGAGTTTTCTCAAAAGGTGCCTCAGGGACTTTGAAATCTCAGTCTAAAAGTCCTGACACAGTGATCTTCATCTGTGTTCACAGAACGTCTAATTATGAACTGAAGGGAAATTGTGAACAATTCAGTGACTCAATAAGGAAAGGATTTCCAGACAGAGACATGAAAGGGAGAGCTAGGGAGAAAGGACCAAGGGAAGAGAGGGAGGAACAAGAGGAAAGTATGGGTCAGGCTGGCAAAAAAGGAGTTGCAGAAACACACTGAGCTGGTATTTGGATACCAAATCCCAGCTCCTTCAGGGACAAATGTTGGCATGATGTTTTTGGAGGACAGGGGGACTGGCTCTCAGGTGATATTTATTATTTATTCAGAATAGTTCTGTTAATGCTGATGGTGTTATTCTGACTCACTAGCTGCAGAGCAGACCCTTGCTCTTTTTTCCAGTAAAAAACCCTCTTTCACATAAACGTACCTGTGAAGGTGTAACACACTCTTGTATACAGCAAATGTACTAACCTGTATGGCTGGACACTAACAGTAATTTTTGGCCTATGATTTTACACATAGCACTTTACCTCTTAAATAAAAGAGGAATTTGGTTGTGCAAATGCATGTACATGGGACAAGGACTTTCAATTCCAAGATTTTAACGGGCTTTGGACTAAACCACCCCCCAACTCTAGCTAATGGCCATTGGGAATATTGTGTAAATTGCTCTGGAAAATATGATACTAAGGAACAATAGCTGTAGTAATAGGCTCTTGGTTACATACTGGCAATGGTGCAGCTGATTCTCCCGCGTCCAGCTCCAATGCAAGTACAGTCCCAGATCATGGCATCCTTGGGGCGCTCGTACGTCTCCCCTACTCGGTAAGTGGATCCAGTGTATTTGTCAAAGCAAGTCTCTTCAGCTATGAGGGGAGAAAAATCAGCTTCATGTAACCATGCCAGCAACGTGTGCAGTCAACAGAAACACGTTCCTCGCCTCCTCGCACATTATGCTTTTTTCCCTGGTGAAAAATGCTATCAGTCTCCTCTTTTCTTCCTGGGATGGAACAGCAGAGAGGAAGCTGGGGGACATCTGTCCCCCCTCAAGGTCCCCATGATGCTGAATAACCCCAGCTTCCCTCCCCCCGTAAGCCAGAAGTTTGGCACAGCACACGGACACCCATGCTCTGAAAAGATCAATCCCAGCTGTCTGAAGGGCAACAGTACAGAAGACAGGAGGGAGCAAACATCCCCTAGAAGCTGTGTGTTTTGTCACGCTAACCCTCCTCATTCTGACCTGGCAAAAAAAAAAAATGAGTCTATTAATCCCAAATTCTCCAGCAGTCCCATTGAAGTCAACAGCCCTAACTTGTGAATTGTTCACACTCGCACATGAGTAAGTGATTACAGAACGGTTATGTCAGTGCTGCCACCAGACTTGAGATCTGCAACAGAACAACCTTCTTCACTACTGGACAGATAAAGTTACTTTGGACTTTGAAACTCTAAAACTCGGGAATTCCTGCAGGGGAAGAAAAGCCAGATTAAACCCCCTTTTTGTGGGGGAGTAAGGTGACTTGATACTCCCTTAAAATACTCTAGCCGTGAGGCAGGCAGCACACAAGCCTTGCAAAACAGATTGCTGGGACACTCCCATCTCTCTTACATGAACACCATCAGCCAGGAACCAGGTTTGTTTTTTTTTCTCTTATATCTCCAGAGCAACATAAAGGACTTATGGCAAACCAGTGGCTTCAGACCAATAAATACAGACAGATCGATCCGATTATCTAAACTACACTGTATCCCAGAAAGATGCATCTTCCAGTAGAGTTAGCATGTAAAATTCTTTCTGTTCCCCAAACTTTTTTTCTGCAGAAGACTAAACAATCTCATTTTACACTCAATTATGGAAAGCTCACAGGACGGCTAGGGGGCTGTGGAAAGTTGTAAGTTGAAATACTTTTAAACAAGCTGACGACACTGCACAGCTATGAAAAGTTGGGGTGAAGCAATCAAAGAGCCCAGAGCCAGAGCTGCAAAGTGACTCCAGATTTGAACTTCCCCCATGCGAGAGTCCAGGAGTCGGTTCAGTTCATTATAAAGAAGAGGTTGGCTCCAAAATTAACGTTTAGATCCAATCCTCCAGAGAGGCGAGTGATGTTTGGCTCAGGGTTCTGGTGGCAGGCCCATCGCGAATGAAAAGCATTTCTTAAAATCCCAAGCCAGATCTTCAACGTAATTGAGCGTAGATCCGTTACCGACCCCAAGTACCCAACTTCAGCTGAAGTTATAACTCGGTACAAGGCTTGGCTTACTCGGCACCAAAAGCCATTCTTGGGTCTTGATGCAGGGGGCAGGGGGGGGAAAAAGAGAGACCACCAACTTACGTTCAGGCTTGCTTTCGCAGTTAAACCCTCTGCTTCCACCATAGCAGGTACAGACCAGTGTGTTCCCCAGGTAAATGCGCTCCCACTGCTGGTTTATCTGATAGTATCTTCCATTGTCAAAACAGGTCTCTGGTGGGGGGTGTGGGGGGTTGGAGGAGGAGGAGAAGGGAGGAAGCGGAGGGGGAAAGAGAAAGAAAAAA
>VXAK01020112.1:178576-192250 GCA_013399435.1 Arenaria interpres | reverse complement strand
GGAGAGACAAACTTTTCTTCTTTCCTTTGAGCACCGTTGCCTGTAAGCTGATACCGCTTCATTGAGGAGAAGTAATGTTCTGCACAGGGGAGTAGGTGAGGCGTAACATACGTGTTCAGGTTGGAAATGGGAAAGCCTAAGTGGTGTTTCATCTACTGCTGGTGGCTCAAGGTTAAAATCTTTCACACCTCACTTGGAAAAAAGCGGTGTGGTTACATTCCGTTCAAAATAAGTTTAATAGCCTCTTTCTCTGACTTTATTTCTCGCTGTGCAAAATCAATTCTGAGAACAAAAGATGAGTGCAAAAAGAAGTGCTAGGCTTGTAACCCCTTTTAAGTACACAGGACCTTCAGCCTGATGATCTAATGTAACCTTGCTGTATCCAAATTTTGTCCTTCTCTTTCCTGTCTTCTTCCCATGGCCATCTCTGCTGCTTTTGGGGTGTCTGCAAGTGCAGAGATCATGCACTGCAGTTGTGGCTCTCAAGCAGGAAGCTGCTAGCAAGAAAAGCACAGTGTGCCCCGATCTGGTACAGTGCCTGGACCAACACTTAAGTTCAGATTGTATGGGAAGGTCATGTTGCTAACCATTTTTGTGCCTCTCGCACATACTTTGTCTTGGCAAAGGGATTATTAAGCTAAAAGTCTGCTGTTGGTTCCTGATCTATTAAAGCAACACTTCAGCCAAACGTGAGTGGGAAGGAGTCTTTGGTGTTTCCTTACATCTTAAGCTGAACATCCACGTAAGAGTTCTTCAGCAAGCTGGGCACCAAGCTCTTGTTCCACTTACTGCAAACCAATTGTATTAACTTTACTGAAATGCAAGCAGTAATATCTCACTTGGGATGAAGACTCTTTCAGTAGGCAGTATGCAGATCCATCACATGCTTTGTTCCAGGAAAGCACATAGTTGTGATGTCAGGTATCTGTTTCCGAAGAAATTTCTACTCCTCTGTATGACGAATGCCCACAGATACATTAACACAGGCTTCCCTGCTGAAAACTTACTGGAAATTGAAACCTGACGTGGCAATTGAGGTGAGCTGTGGTGAGCTAATTCCCATCTTTCCTAATTTTTATTTTTAGATCTACTGCACTGCCTTTTTATTTTTTTTTTTTTTTTTGAGTTACCAGACACATATTATCCCTCAAAATAATCTCAGAACTAAGGTGGCCATAGCGAGGGAAAGCATTAGTTTTTGAAGCAGGACACATCATAACCTAGCAAATACCGGTTTCTTAAGATGAGAATCGCTTTCAGAAAGTGTTACTGCTTTTCTGAAGCCTAAGACACAAAGTGTCATCCTCAAATTCCAGCTTATAACGTATCTAGAATTCTCTAATAAAAGCAAGGTTAAAAGCACATTGTCAGAAAATTACGCTGTATGACCCTTTATGACTGGGATGTACTTTACCTAGCCTGCTCCAAAGGAAGCATCAATGAGTTGAAAACAGTGGAAAAGAAGGATTTTCCTTCTAGGAAACACATATGTGCAATGAGGAGGCAATTTTAGGTAATTTTTCCAGTTATTGTGTATAGATTTTGGTCAAATTTTCAGCATAGCGCTGCTTCTGCACCATGCTTTTTTCTGCATACCTTTCCAGTGAATGTGTGAACAGATCCTGCTGCTGCTATGAGCTGCTAATTAAGCTCAATTGACATGAAAAAGGGAAGGGTAACGAGGAGTCTTGAAGTACAGGAGGATTATGATAAATAAAAATTGCTAGGGGAAATGTGCTTAAAATTGAGGGGGTAATGGTACAGGTAATCTGTAATGAACAGGCTATGGTGGAATAAGCAGACGTGAGGAAGCAACCAGCAGCCTTCACTGTGGAGCGAGAGCCCGTGGGTGCTAAATGCTGTGCAAACATTGCCAAAGAGTGCTCCAGGGAGTTTATAACCTCTGTAGGTCTAGGTACGTAGTACCCGTCAGCTCTCTGCAGGCATTAGAGGAGGAGAGTCCCTGCTCCTAAGAAATAAGACTTTTAGATGCATTTGCAGGATGCTGCTTTAAATGACCCCCCAATTTCCAGCATGCTGCTTTTAGCCACTATTTAAAAGTAGCATTTGGAAGTTTCATATATGGGATATACTCCCCATGAAGGCTAAATGATTGACATTGACCTCATTTCTGTCTGCTTTAAGTCCAGTCCATGTAATTTTGTGTTGCGCTTAGGTCTTCAAGGACAGTGTAAGTATTTACACAAAACTGAAAATGGAATTCAGTCTGAAAATGGAATGAGAAATACAGTGTTAGCAAGTGTGTGACTATGTCTAATGCTTTCCATGGCATTAGTTACACAAATACAGGGGCAAATGTAAGATTCTTGTTTAAGAAAACATTACTGGAAGCACACAAAACAAAATTATAATTTTCAACGATGCTCCAATTAGTTTCTTACATAGCCATCATTTATTAGCAGCCAGAAGTAATCTTATGAGTCGTATTTCAACACAATTTGGAACAGCCTGGTTTCAGTTCTAAAGGAATCTCTGATAGTAATTATGACACAAACATGTAGCAATTATTATATTGCATGCTGTTAGACTTTCTGAGATGTCTCTCACTTATTTCGGGAAACGGATGTAGGTCCTTTGTCCTGCTCTCAGTTTGTCCCTGAAGCTAACAGGAAATGAGAGGAAGATTCACCTGAAGTCTTTCTTAGGATTAGATCAGTTTGAATTTATAACCACACCTCTGTGGTTTTTGCATCCGAATAAGGGTTAAGAATATCCTAAACCTTTGCTTTAGCCATGGGTATTCTGATTCATGTTCTTGGTCGATTTTTTTTTCTACTGAAATCCTAACTTTTCTACTCTTGGTTAGAAAAGACACATGCCCTTATAAGGTTCTCCTGACTTTTGTTGCTCCATTGCAGAGAAACCTCTCCACTGGGTCGACTTGATTTCCTTCACTGCACACACTCATGTAGGGGCTACACGTATGACTGGGAGCACGGTCTGTCCCTGTAACCCTTCCGCAAATTCCAATGGCAAAGAGAGAAGATGAATCAGTACAGAAAGGGTAGGTCACTTGCTATTCTTTTAGCAGCCTTAGAAGAAAGGCCACTTGAGCTGAATCATCTCCTTCTAAAATTATCATTCACAGGAATAAGAACCATAAAGACAAGAGGTCAGGATTCCTCTTCTTGACATAGGGAGACCATTAAATGCTTCCTGCAGTTCCCAAATATTTTGCAAGAACTCCTGTTGCGAGCTGAAAATTTCTGAATCATCACAATTTCAAGTCTGTGGTTTTTGTTAGGTCACAGCAAAATTCATTTCAAGGCTGCTGAGGCTCTGCTGCACAGTGCTTCATTCAGTCCTGAGAGTCGCATCCAGGAATCTGGAACATCGCTCTTCAGATGAAATTCATTCCTTCTGCCGGTTAACTGCAACTTCAGCGGCACGTAACTTTATGCCGGCTCTTAGTGCAGGAATGAATTTCATGATGTATAACAGGGTATTAATTAGACCTTTGGCACTCTTAATGGAAATTCCCTTCTCTTCTCCCTCCCCTCCGTCTTTCCTAATGAAATGTTCAGTGTCATCAATGCACTTTCTGTACTGTCTGTGGATTAGGTTATTTACCTGACCCGTTGTAGTTTGCCAGTGATGAGAAGTTCATAGCCACAGCTCTTGTTTTGCAGTTGGGTCTGCAGTACAGTCAGCCCCAGGAATTCAACATTGGAGAGTCACACCCTGCAACATCAGGGGAACAGATTTGGAGGGCAGGGGGGAGAGATTTTCGTGCAGGTAGAGAAGTTCTTTTGGGGATTTCAGGTTGTTTGTTTGTTTGTTTGTTTTCCTGATTCCTCAAGGAGGTGCTTACATCACATACAAACTGATTTAAGATTGGAAACTGAGATAACGACATGTTTCCTGATGCCAGAACTTCAGGAAAAATGAGAACTCTCATGAGACTCATGACAACGTGAATTGGCAGGCAAATAGCGAGGGACAGACTTTCATTTGATGGGAGGAGCTTTTGGAAAGGCAATACCGGCTTGAAAGAGCTGAAAACATGTCCTTCATCACTTTTGAGATGTTTGGCAGAGTTTTTCACAGATGCCCAGATCCCTAAATCCTTTGGAAATCCCAGCCTGATGCCCTCCTGGGAAAGTTCTGGAGCACTTCTGGGAGCTTGTCAGGGCAGCCCTGGAAGCCTGAACCGTTGTTTCGGGATGTATCATAAGGGCCGTTGAATGGGGCTGTGGGATCTGGCTTGGGACACCAAACATGGAGTTGCCACCCCTTGAAAGATGTTATTTTAGGCAGAGTTGGAACTATTTTGTCTTCATGAGGGATGTTCCCTCTCCCCAGTTGATGCCTGCCCTGCCCAAAAGAAACTCCCCTCTAACTGGCTGCTTGTGCCACTTATTTTCCTCCATTCAGAGGTTAAGCAGCCCCCAGGGACCACTGGAGGGAACAGGCAAGGCTTCTCTTCCTCCAACTCACAGCCCAGTGCTCCTTGCATGGAGTTCTGCAGCTTCTCCCCAAAGCAGAGATGAGAGAGCTCCAAAAAGCCCTGAAATGGGGCTGTTGGGCCACCACGCTGCAAGGAGCCTAGGCAAAATGAGTGTTTGCATTGCTGAGCACGGGGGTAGGGGATAGATCACCCATCAGGAGCCAGAAAACCCCTCCGCAATTAACAGGGGAGAATTAGCAATGCCCGCAATCATGTGCAAACCTGTACACTTTAATCATGGACAAAGGAAGGAAAAAAAAGTTATGACAGCTGGAAAAGCACAGTTTCTTAGGACTGTTATTTTCTTTTTAATTTTTGCATTTTGGCCAAAATCCCACCCAGCGGCGGCGAAGGGGAAAGGCTCCTAATTCTAGTGGATATTTTTATTTAGTCATTATGGGTTTCTAACAATAATTTGACTTTTGAGTAATAGAGGTTTTTTTTCTTTTAATGGAAGGACTACAGTTAGTTATGTCTGTGTTGCTAGCATAACTTGCGTCTCCCTGAAAGCCCAGAAACAGCCCTTTTTCCACAGCAGTCTTAAAAGTACTAAAGCAGAGTTAAATAACGGTGATATCACCAGCAGCAGCATGAGGTGAACTTGGCCACAAACCCTGGTGTTTGAGTGCAATTGCTTTTATTCTCTCCCAGTCAATATGGCAAATCACACCGAGTCTTGTTTGGTTTTAGGCAGGCCTGGTCAAAATCCAGAAATAAACGCTAGTGCTGGGTTGAGCTTGGCTTGCTGCGAGGAAGTTGAATACACTGAGCAAGCAAACAGCTATTTATGATGATGATTATGGGGGAGTGTGTAACGGGTTGAAATTGAGAGTCACAAAGGGCTGAACGGAGCCAGGAGCATCCAGAAAGAAAATATTTTGGCTCCAAGCTGCAGTTTGTCCCCTGTTTCCTTCTTACCCCTTCCACCCAGCCTTACATGGAGCCAAGGAGCATGTATAATTCTTTGCTGCCAATTTTGAAGGGTTTGCTTAATTTTTTTTCCTTCACTTAGTGTTGGTAACCTGATTTTTTGGCTGCACTGTCAGAGATGAGAGAAGCTCTCACTTTCATTTGTTTTTCAGCCCTGCCCAGAAGTTCTTTTTGGCTGCTTTTTATACTTTCCAGCTTCTGGGGAAGAACTTGGGTCTTCTCCCTGTCTTCATTCTCACTTTCTTTTCCCTGCTCTTCCACACTCTCCCTTCTGGTAGTGCAGGTCTCCTGGCCAGCAAGATGTTCCTTGGTGTCTGATATTTTAACTTGGTTGTTTCTGCGGCCTGGCAACAGTGTCACTCCTCCCGTGGGACTTTCCCAACTATGGGTGGGAATTCAGCCCAGAGAGAGGCCCAGAGAGAGGCTGTTTCTGACTTATTCAAACCCTTTGTGGAAGATGAGCTCCTAGCAAGAAATTTTAGTAAAGCCGACTGGATTTCATTCTGTGTCAATCAGTCAACTCGTAATTAGTCTGAAGTCAGGGCCTCTTGCAGGTATGAATCTTAACCTAGGGAGCTTTGCTAGTGCAGAGTTTTGGTCCTTTATAGGCATAGGTATCAATAAGATTTTCTTCCTCCCAAGTCACTTCCAATGGAAACCTCTAACCGTAGAGTCAGGCCAAGAAATGGAGCTGCATCTCATTGCTTAACTGTTTCTGGCGTGGCTTTATGTTAAATCTGGGTTGTCCTTTGATTAATTTTTGGTTGAAAGCTGGACCTCATGGCAAAGGACTTTCTGTACTGACTCAGAATTTTTTTCTTTGTCATTACTCCTTTGAATTAATTCCTTACTTTCAAATATTGATTATAGTGGGCTAGACCTTTATTATTTTTTTTTTTCCTGGCACTCAAAAATGATAATAGTCTGCATATGTTTTTTGATTATAGTCCTTGTTCTGGTTTTGGGGTTGTTTTGCTGCTTGGACTGGTTTGGAGTTCATATTTTCAGTCTGTACTGAACTACCTATCCATGAAATCATGCAGATTTGGAGCTGATGCTTTCCAACAGTCATTGCTTACTTTTACCTTTCTGACAGTATTTATGGAGTTTGCAGTGTTCCTCATTCTTTAGAAGATGAATTACTGTGCTAACAATAAATATACACTGTTTTCATGGGCCATTTTACATAATTCTTTCTGCCATCCATATTGATACAGTCACGCTAAAGGTATTTCAAAGTGCAAACGAAGGTTTTATCACTGATAGTATTTAGCCACTGATGTATGTATGATACACTGCAAGAGCTTTTCCGCTGGGACATCACAAGTGAAAATGAGTCAGTTTTTGCCTACAACAAGGAGCCGTGCCCGTGTTCCAGGAATTCACCACTTCCAAGCGCTTTTTTCTTGGAAAAATTTCTTCTTTTGCAGAATTCTCTCAAGACCAGTCTTTGACTGGTGTGTGGGGAAGGGATGGCATCGTAATTTAACCTACACTTTATTGTCTACGTCTCTCCTGTAAAGGCTTAGGAGCCGTCACCAGGTAGGCATTTAGGCATGTAATGGATGGAAAACTAAATCACTTCCCTGATTGTAATAAGGTGATTGCAGCCCAGCCTGTTGAGCTGAACAATAAAATTCACATTTTTCTTGAAAGGAGCAGGATTTGGGCCTGTTAGCAGGCTGATCTAGGGACTTTCCAAACTGAGTACCTGTTAGCATTTTGCTCTCATAGATATGGAAATAGAGGATATAAAAGGGGTTTCAAATGAAAGAAAAGCCTAAATAGTTTGATACGGCATGAAGAGGAAAGCTTCTCATCATGTTGTCCAGGATAGCTTCTGGCGGCACCAAAAAAGCTGAGTGTAATTCTTAAGTGAAGTAGGAAGTTCTCCAAAGATGCATCATGTCTTGAGGTCATACGCTAAAAACAAATATCCCAAAGCTCTTGATGATCCATCTGGTGTTTGTGCTCATTGAATATGTCCCAAGCCAGCCATATTTACTGGAGGCACAGTTTTGCTTAGCCGGGTCATGCAGAAATTAAAGCAAACATTACCCAAATATGTACCATCAAATCGGGGTATTAATCTGGCCGGATTGGTATAAACCGACTTGCTGTCCATTCCGTAGCTGAAAAATTTATAGGGGCAGATAGAAGCTTCAGAGTCTAGAGATATACATTGCTTCTGCGTTTGATTATGCTCTCCAGATTTATACACGATGTGGAAACAGGTCACAGCTGACTTTCCAGGAACAGCTTTCATATTTTCCATAGAGAGCATTAGTGTAGAATGCAGATTACATGCACATTAAATGAAGGGAAAGGGGAAAGTTTTTGACAGTATGTATCTTCAATTAATTTATAATTAGAGATGTCATGTGTAATATTGAAAATAAGTGCTACACATGGCATTCATCTCCTTCTCACTATTTTCGGGTTCTATTTCAGTGGTGTGCAGAGACATGGAAATGTGAGACTATAAAGGGCCTGTATAAGTCTCCTGTCTTTAGAGGATATTTTGCTGAAACATAGCTTCTAAAAATTACTCTTTTTTCCTCTGGCAAATAAATAAAACAGCCTGAGACATTTCTTATGTGGAAAGTCTTGAAGGAGAAAACAAAAAGGGGAAGAGAGAAACATACCTTTGATAGGAATTTTTTCTAGAAGATGGAGCATCTGTGCATGGGAAGGGAATATTTAAGAGAACAGAAATCTAAGGATAACAGGAAAATCAGTATTATTTTACCAATGTTGTTGTAAGATAACTTTATGGTAGAGTTTTGGGCTCTGGGGCACTGGTGTTTAAGCACCTGTGAAATGCCTTGGGCTCAAGTCAACATACAGACTTCTACCTCCAATGTGTTTGAGACCTAAGATTTTTTGACAGCCTAGGTCCAAGAGACTTGTGACCCTAAGTCTCCCTGAAAGACAGTACAATTTAGGTTTCTTAGCACCTAAGTCTATATAAACATGTCATTTAGGCCCTTGGCTCCCGCAGGCACATAGTATATGGTAGAAACATCGCCAAGGGTTCAGCTGGGGGGAAGCAGCGTTAGGTTGGAGGCAGCCCAGTGCACTGATTTGTTGCTCTTGCTGGCTCACAGCTTAGAGATCTGCGAGGGACCTTTCTGTAGCTGAAAGGCTCAGATCTTGACCCTGTAAAGATTAATTAAAGTGTCTAGCTTTACCTGTTGCAGTAATTCCACTACTTGATTTACCTTGGCTGTCACCTGAATAAAGCTAGGCGTGTGCTTTGTCTCTCTGGAGCCCGCTCCCAACACCTCTGTGAGAAGCATTTGAATACATCGGTATCCTCAGCCTTGCCACTGGGAAAGTGTGTATGAATAAGCTGCATGACAGGGTCATAAATTACATGGAGAGCAGAACAAATCTTGGCAGCAGATCATAGCTGCTGGAGAGATGAGAGCTATGGCAGACACATGAGGAGAAAAGGAAAGGAAGACTAATATTTAAGAGGAAGGCAGAAATTTTGCTACTAGACTTTGTTCCATTGAAATGAGACCATTTCTGACCTGGGTTTCTTTGGGAGCAGGCTTGGTCTCCTAATTTCTGTTTAATGTTTTTCTTCTTGTCTAACCTCTTAGGGAAGGATTGGTGCTTTCAGACCATTAGAAATTCTGCCTTCTTTATAGAAATGCCAAAATCAAAACCATAAAGTGCAACTGATTTTTAAGCAGGCTGGAGCAATCCCACAAAAACATATATACTGTGCATGCCTATCTCTAAATCCATGGACGGCAGCTATGGCCTTAAATTTGTGTGTCAGCCTTGAAGGGATATAGGCCTAAATATTCTTTCCACGTCTAGTGTCTATCACAAAGTCTAAACACTGATGCTGTGTAAAATTAATTTTTTTTTCTATCAAGTTTCATAACCTTATAACATTCTTATAAATGTGTTTGAAAACTGTGGTGTGACTTTAAGACATGCTTGGAAAAGCTTCAAACAATTACAAGCATGCACACAAAAAATCTGTGCTTAGATGAGGTAATCCACAAGAGGATTTCCAGTTGGCCCTTTGAAAACCAACTATTTTATATATAAATGTTAACGTTAATTAAAAAACAACATGAAACAGGAAGTAAAAGACCATAATGCTGTATTGGTGATGATCTGAATATACCGATTAAGTCCTACCCCGTTACTAAGAGTTTTTTCCTGTTCTTGGAGGCAGTCAAGTTTTTTAAAAGAAAAAAACAGATACGCACCCACTGGAGGATGCAGCCCATCAGATGATTTCACATTGAAACGAACACGTAGAGAGCAATTTTCAAAGGCATTGTGGATCCTTGCATGATGCCTGATTAATAATGAAAATGGAGCATCCTAATCCTTTTGGCATCTGCAAAAATCCCTCCCATTATTTAAACAGATTGGCCAAACTCCCCTCCCTGGAGAGCTGCTGTGGTCTGCGTAGGCTTATACCATGAATCACTGAGACCTCATGAGTTAATATTTGTATTCTTATGCTCTTAGCTGGCTTTTATGAGTGGTACTAAATGGCTTTTTAGATCCGGTCCTCAGATACACAAAACATGCCTTCCAACACTGCTGCTTATATCCAAGATGCTGGAGGGAATAGGAAATGGCCCGAGCTTAATCCATCCTCAAGATAATCTTAAAATGGTTAATTTGTGGCTGTCCTCGAGTGCCACACAGCAGGCTTCACTGCTACTGAGGGTTTTTTTTCCGGAAATCTTCTTATTTATTACTACTACATACATTACTATATTTATTTAAGGATGGAAGAAGATGCCAGTGCATTCAGTGCACACTTCACTACCTCACTAGTGGGGCACACACTTGAAAAAGTTCCCAAATCATAGTGCTTTAAATCAGAAATCATATGCAGATAACATTAATTTCAAAAACATGTCCCATAGTGTGTCCAGTGCCATTTCTTTTTATGAATGCAGAGGGACACCGCACACATGCCTCAGCTAAGGGTGACTATGTTTAAGTCCTGTTAGGTAAAAATCTCTCCTAAACGGTAGACAGAACATAAATTAAACAGTGTACTACGCTCACCTCCTTCCCCAGATAATTTATCCATCCTGGGGACAGGATGGGGTCGGAATGGTGTGTTCACACATGGAGGCGGTGGGGGTGTGTCAGGGGAATGGGACCCCCCAGAGTAGAAAGCCAGCTGGAAGAACGAGGTCCCTTAGGAACGAAAGGAGCGCTGAGGGTTTCCCCCATGGGTGCTGCAATAAACATTACTGAAGCTTGCATTCCCTGCCATGGGAGGTTTAGAAATGGAAAAGAGACTGGTACCTCTCAAACAAGCTAGTTTGCATGATACTCATAATTGATAAGTGTCTTTTTATCCTTTCTTCTACTGTGGGGTTTAAGGCAAGGAGGAGCTTTGTGAAGTGCCAGTCCACACGCTTCCCTGATGGGAAACGTTTCCAAGTATGAGAAGCAGAGATTTAGACCTGCTGTAGGCTGCTGTAATGAATGTGACTTTCCCTACGTTGCTTTCTTGTCCGTTTGACCCGACACGCTGTTTGGGCTAGGGACCAGAGGCAGACCAGAGGCTGTTTAGAGGGCAGCCCTGTGCACCTCCCGCCCCATAAATATTGTCCCCCTGCAAGGGAATCTAAGCGCGGCTGCAAGCGACTGCTGAATCCTGCAAAGAAGAAAGGAAACTTTTCACCTGTCACTATTTGCAAGTTGCCAGAGGCAATGAAAGTATAAATACAGTAACTCACTGCAGTAGCAATAGCTTTGCAGTGAACTGCACAGTCACCCTAAACCCCCGTGTTATATTATAAGGGTATGCTGAGCATGATGAATGCTTCTGGTTTAAAATATTCCAGAGAGAACATTTTTTATCTCTCTCCTTTTCCAGACTTCGACCAACTGTGTTTGCATCTAATAAAATCCAGATGCTCCTTGAAATAAAATTGCTGCTATATTGGATTGCAAAACTTATTTTAAAATTAAGGTTGGGACATTTTTAGCAAATGTTCCCTTTCGCTGCAGTGGACTTGGAGCAGGAAGCAGTAGATTTTATGACAGTGAAGCACAGACAGAAGGTGTTTATTCTTATCTTCTCACACCAGTATTATTGCTCTGTGGTGCTCTGGTGGACGGTTTTTAACACGGCTTGTATTTAATATTTGTAGACAGCTAGATCTTGGAAAAACTATATCCTGAGAACAACTCTGATTTCTCCTAACATAGTCTATACTTACCGATATGCAGCTTCTTGGCATCTGAAAAATACTATAGGGTGTCAAGATAACCTGAGGAATTAAAATAACGGTATACGCGTGGAAATTTGGAGGCATACTTCCAAAGGAAGATATTTTTGGATGCTATGTCATGGAGGGCTATGAGGCATCGTTGTGACGGTTTGCAACACATTATGGCAGAGGACCAAGCTAGACAAAAAGTGAATTTATAGTGGGTCTATTATGACTACAGTAATAACCATCTTTTATGCTGGTCTCACAGCCTGTTTTCATTTTGTTTAAAAGACCAAAGGCCTTCATGTGCAAACCTTGGCTTGCACACATCTTTCTTAAATCATCTCCACTACCACTGTGGTAAAATACCTTGACTCCTTGTGTATTTCGTATTGTCAGTCATTCCTGAATCATAAATCATCACAAATACCTCTTCCAGGAATACTCCCTTCATCACATCTCTGGTCCGCTCAGGTTGTCCCCAACCCAACTGCAGTATTAAGAAATGTGTTTCATTTTTTTAAAGAACTGAAATACTCTGATTGCAAGAACTGGTCCTCCCTGTGTTCAAAAGGAATTGAAACATGGCCAGATGCTTCTGAAAGCCTGTTTCCCTTTCTGAAACAAATGCATCTCGAGTAATCGCTGACTGCTTTTTCCTAGGGTTTCCTCAGGTCAGGTTCTAGATGCAATAGCGCGATGCTAACTATGCTCTCCTTTATCCTCAAATTCTTTTCAAGTCACAAAACTTTGGTAGCCCCCAGTTTTGAAAAATTGGAAGTTTACAGGGAGAAAATCCGTTTTTGAGTTCATCTCTGCAGGGAAAAAAGTCTTGATATTGAACAAACTAAATGTATCATTTATGTAAAGAAAAAAGTCATATAAATGTTTCAACTTAAATATCATAGCAAATTTTAATAATAAATGAAAAAATAAACAGTTTGATGTCCGTGAAGGTTTCTAGTTATCCTGATACCAGCTTGAAAAACAATTCTGTCAGGAAGGAAAGATGTTAATGCAGGGATTGTTTCCTGCAAAGTATATTAAAGGGCCATAAAACCAGCTGTCTAATTTGGATGTTGTAAGTGGAAATGATGTAAGGTACAATAAACGAACGAAAAGCCGGAGATCTCCGCTCTGCAGATCCTAATGTCAACCATTTAGTCTGCTAATGTGTCTGTCTGTATGTAAATGCATGCTAGTTTGTTCTGAAGGTATTACTGTACAGGAGATAAAGAACATTAGGTGTCTCTACTGTATTTAGATTTATAAAAAACTTACCCTGAGAACAAACGGCAGAAGATGAACTGTGTCTTCAAAATAACTTACCGTATTTCCAAAAAACCCAAGGTTTTTTTCAAGAACTGTCACTCCTGTCTCCTGTTAAACATATGCTGGGCTTCACTGGTGAAATGCAGGTGTGTATAGATGGACAAGAGTCACAGCTTGTATTTCTACCAGCCATATATATTGGTAAACCATATCTGAGAAGTACAACTTAGCAAGGCTGTAGCAAAGGAAACTTAAGCCCATGAATTTCACTGGTTATTGTCCTTCATGTTCACACTGAAGATTTTAACATTCAAAGTTTGAGATCTGGGCTACTTTAAGTCCATGGCAGAACTCCATCAGTTCTAAGAAGTTCAAGATTTCACTTATTAATCATGTTGACTGCAGAGAGTAATTGGACGTAGACTTGTAATCGTTGGAAAGTAAGGTTACAGGACTTAAAAGATGGCATGCTCCAATCCCGGGCTGGAATATGCCAGAGGTGTGCACTATTCCAGCAGAAACTGGCCTGACCTTGACTCTAGCCCCTCCTGTGAAAGTAGAAAAGTAGATTGCTTCAATAACCCTTCTCAGGGCCGCACCATCTGAGTTCAGAAAGTTTTTCTTAAACCACCACAGCAGAAAACTATACTAAGTTCTTCTCTTTGTTAATATTCCCTAGCAGCCTTTTACTAAATGTATCTGTGTACATGCTTTAGGGCACTGACTTGGTGATTCTTTCTTTAATTTTCCTTCCTTCCTTCCTTCCTTCCTTCCTTCCTTCCTTCCTTC
>VXAK01020112.1:7996-178328 GCA_013399435.1 Arenaria interpres | reverse complement strand
TCTCTTTTTCTCTCCTTCTCTCCCTCCCTCCCTCCTGACCTACCTTTCTTCCTTCCTTCCTTCCTTCCTTCCTTCCTAAAGCCCAGTTCATAGTTGATATCTGATCACCATTTATAGCTGTCCTACTGGTCCCTTCTAGAGTCTTTCCAGTTTGTCCCTAGTGAACTTGTTGAAAGGCTGGAGCACCAAAATAGCAGAATTGGCATCACAACTGATCGGACAGAGCATGAAAATCATCCTCTGAGTCTTGTCTACAATATTCTGCTGCTTTTCTCCATTCCTACAGCCCCAAATGAAAATTGCAGCTTTTGGGAACAGCATCTCACTGATTTTTTTTTATAATCTGAAGTTTTCCTTAACCCTAAATTCTTTGCTAGAGTTCTGCTCCTGAACCGCATAAGCTCCTTTTATCACTGGGTAATCTCCACTTGTCTCTGTCTTATTTCATGTTACTGATTTCAGAGGTGATGTCAAGGTCATTTTGGATTCTGACGGTGTCCTTGAAATTCTTGGAAGTTTTGGTGACTTTTTACCACAAACAAATGTCCTAGATGAATTCTATTTATTTTTGACAGCTGTACGAGGGAATCATGTTTTAATTGGAATTATTTGAATTTTCAGCTTAAAATCACTCCCTGAAAAAAGAGCATTCAGGACTGAAGAAATTCTAAACATCATTGTATTTAATGCAATCCTTAGCCTACCTTATCTCTTCTTTCTTTTGATTTTTAAGGGATTAAAGAAGTGATTTATTCATAGTCTTCATAAGTGAGCACTGGCAGGTATGTTTATTGTGCTAAGAACTCGCAGCAGCAAAAGAGACGTGGAAACTGGATTATGTGGCAAACGTGTCTTTTTTCCATGCATTCCAGTTACTTGCTGTGAGTGTAGCATCCAAATAAATATGTAAAGTTTACATCCAGAGTAACAGACAGAACAACTTCCAACAAAAATTCCTTCCTTTCTGGCTGAGCTGTATGAAAACAGCTATTCTGCTCCTAACGCAAACTGCAGTTTGCGTGCCTTATGTGCATGTGCTTGTGTATATGCGTGTCTTCTGTAAACAAACTGGGGTGAATCATACTGGAAGAGCTTCACAGACTTGTGTTGTTGGCAGATCCTAGAATAGCAGCCTCGCGGAAAAATTCGTTGCCGGCAGGCAGGTAGAGGAGGCAGTTGTTTTCTCACTTACATGAAGCAGAAGGAGGTGTTCTGTTTTTTTTTTTTACCTTCGCTTTATATTCCTAACCAGTTGTGTCTGTTTCTGCGTTCCCATCGGTGTACTCAGGACTGATGTTGTTCTACCAACCAACAGGCTTTTAAACGTAGATCCAGCTGCGCTGCTGGTTTAACCGCACTGGCTGTATTGCAGCCCAGGAAAAATGAGAGATTATTTGGTCGGTATTCAGTGGGGTAACTACTTTCTCTTGCTGGAATTTCTTCTCAGTTATGGAGACTAGACTTCCCCAGCACCCACAGCCACCAATAACACTGAGTATGTGATTTCTTCTAGTGACTTTGCAGGGAATTAATATTGGCAAAAAGCAAGATGTTACCAAGACTGTTGCATTCGCTGGGTAGGAGACTGCTGCAAGAGGAGGACTCCAGCCTGCCTTTGTTAGTAGAGCTGACTTAGAGCTACTAACTCATTTGCTAAGTGTTTTTTCTACCCTGGTGTGATGGAAATCACATTGTCCAGAGAAGGGCAATGAAGCTGGTGAGGGGTCTGGAGAGTAAGTCTTATGAGGAGAGGCTGGGGGAGCTGGGGGTGTTCAGCCTGGAGAAGAGGAGGCTGAGGGGAGACCTTATCGCGCTCTATAACTACCTGAAGGGGGGTGTAGAGAAGCGGGGGTCGGTGTCATCTCCCAAGTCACAGGAGATAGGACAAGGGGAAATGGCCTCAAGTTGCACCAGGGGAGGTTTAGATTGGATATTAGGAACAATTTCTTCACTGAAAGGGTTATCCAGCATTGGAATAGGCTGCCCAGGGAAGTGGTTGAGGCACCATCCCTGGAAGTGTTCAAAAGATGGGTTGACATGGTCCTCAGGAATATGGTTTAGTGATTTTTTATTGCTTATTTCTTATTTATTTTTTTGTCAGAGTTAGGTTGATGTTTGGACTAGATGATCTTTAAGGTCCCTTCCAACCTAGATGATTCTATGATTCTATGAAATTGCAGTTTTTGTAGTGGTGGTGCTTTTTCCGATGAGCGTGCTCAGCCTCTAGGAGCCCCACAGGTTTTTCTCGGGCACCCAGGCTGCCCCTGGGGACACATCCTCTATCCTCTGGCCCACCCCAGCCACCTTTGAGCGTGAGCTTCTGCTTGTTCCTGTTCCATTCTCTGCAGCCACACTCATCCTGCCTATCACGCCGTCCCGCACTCTCTCCTAATTTTGTATCCTGACTTTCAATTTGGGAGGATGTGCCAGAGGTTAAGCTGAGCTCTGAGAGACAAAGAAAGTCTGTCTCGCTCCTACAGTTAGCTGAAGGATTTGCAAAAGCTTAAGGTGACTGACAGCATCTTGAGCTGCACAGAGATGTCGGTGGAAGAATTACAGCATGTAAAATGATGCACAATTAAACACCCAGGGTATTTATTTGATCTAAGCTTATAGCAGCTGATTATCCTCTACATTATTAATTTTTTAATAAACCATTACTTACTGGCCTAAACCCAATCTCTGGAGGAGCAGATTAGCAGGACTATTATGCCATCTTGCCTAATGCCCCTCAAGATTTATTCCTGCTGAGAGCTATATAAAAAAATACTGTATAATCTCCTCCAGGTTACGGAATACGTTGGGCACATTAGCAGTCACAGCTTCCTGATATCAGGATCCTCATTGACTTCAGGACTGATGGATGATACTGTAGGAACAGAGATAAACTTGGCCCTTGGCGTATCATGAGTCTGATTTCAAAAGCAGCTGTTTTTGCACAGAGGTTAAATGTATAGGCTTGCCATTTTAGAAGACATTTATTCAGGGAATCCATGCTTTGGCTCTCCTGAGCATGCGAAACCCCTCAAGAGAGACTCTACAGCCAGGCTACTGCTGCCCTAATTAACTCTCTTGTGCATTGGCATTTACAAGCAAATAATTTTACTCTCTCTGTTTTATTAAAACACATATAGTAAAGTGCTTAGCTAAAGAGGAAATTAAAATTTCCTTTCACACCCAAGACTTTTCCTGGTAATACAAATACCTCGATATTGCAGCCAGCATGCTGTGTAGACAAAGCATGGTAAAAAAGTCAGAGACGTACTTTGCAGAGAGTGTGATGAAGGACATTTGTGGAGACATGAATTCCCCTTGCTGCAGGGCTGGGGTGAGATAGGGAAATGAGAATAACCCGAGTAGATCTTTAGCTGGTGCGGTTTGGTGTAATTTAATTGACTCCAGAGAAGCCACTCTCCCTGATGCAGTGTGGGTGGAAATCCTCACAAAGGCTTGAGCTGAGGACCTAGCTATTCATAAGCTGTCTCTTATGGAGCTTTATTTTTACCATAGGCAACTCCAAAACAGGCTCGAAATGAAGGGTTCAGGAGAGAGGCCAAAGGTACAGTTATTGCAGCTGTCCCACAGTTGGGATGGGAGATGTGCTCTATGATGTATTTTGATCAGACAGCTCCATCCTGTAAGATCCTGAAGTGCTTTTAATTACTCACTGGAATAATTATTCAGTGGAAATACTTATTTAAAGGAAATAATTACTCAGGAGAAAGCAGCCATGGTCAGGAGGAATGAAACAGCATATCCACACACCATCTGTGCATAACAGCATTTACGAGAACAAGAGGGAAACAGCAACTTTCCTGGTTGAAACCACAAGTGAAATTATAAGCGAGCAGAATCCCATTTGAAACTGAGCCAGGGCTGTGGGCTATCACTCCTACTCATGTGGCAAGTGCGATGGGGTTTTCAATGATGAGATACAGTCAATGATGTAGAGTGATGGCTCCTGAGAAGCAGGAGGATCCCCTTCCATTGACATTTTCTACCTCCTCAGTGGACTTTATCCTATATCCTTAGCGTTAGGTGACAGTCATTAAAAGTGCCGTGCAATGTCTCGTATGTCTCTTGGGAATCTTTATCCTTGTTTTTCTTTGGCTTAATAGCTATTGCTTTCGATTCTTTCATTATCCAAGTGTGCTTGGGTGGTGAGTCAACTCCTGGGTGAGAACCCATGGGACTCAAATGCCCGGATGGAGCATTTTTCTGTTGGAAGCTACTGCATCCTCAAAGTCAAAACTTCGGAAATGTAAGCAAAATCTCCATAGAAATTATAAATGATCAGATGCAGCATTTGTGATAATATCAAATACACCCAAAATTGCAGAAAATTTATACTAATTTCAAAATTTTAAAGATTATTTTCTTTTAAAAGCTGGTATAAAAATGAAACATGGGTGAGATTACTTCTGGTTTGTTCAGAATATCAAAAAGTAACATTCCTGTTTAATTTGTAAGGAAAATAAATCCTGAAAATGACTTCTGAAATGCCTTGGAGGCAAGTCTGCTCTGATCAGAAAGGCAAATTGCTGGTCTATTAGCTCAAATGCGGGTCTGTACAAAGCCTCAATGATATGCAAGAGATTCCGATGGTTTAGGGCTAACTTCACCTTTCTGCAGGTGTACGTCTCTGACGTCTGTAAAATGCTTCTTCTGTGTTACAGTCTTGGGGAGGCCACCAAATAAAAGGAACTGCCTCTTTCCTCTATTTTTTCAGGACCTTTGGAGTGCCGCAAACATGAGACCCTCTGGGATTTTTTTGCCCTGCTCTATTAAATAGTGGTTGTAACATGTAGGATGGGGCTGCTTCCCTTGAAACATTTTATTGTAGATACCTGTATGGGGTTTATCAGCTCCTGATGTATTCGTGGACTTCTGTCTTGCAAAACCTCCTAGATTTCCTGTTCAGAGAAGCAGCTGGCAGTTCAGGAGTGGGCTGATTTGAAAAATAAGGATGGAATGTGCTCTGAGCTGGTGCGGTGGTAATGGTGGTTTGGATCGAAGGGAGAGCAGCTTTACCTTCGTAATCATCCCATGTTTGCTTAATTACCCCAAAGCATGTCTTTCATTCCCCTACCCCCTCTGAGAATGTGAGATGGACTTGTTTTAAGTATTAGGAAGCATGAAAGGTGAATTTCCCCTTAATTTAACAGCTATTCCAAGTTACGCACTCTCCCTTCAGAACACAGCTGCTTTGACTGCTGTTTTTTGTTTGCTTTTCTTCCAGCAGTCTTGCCTTTCTTTGGCCTGTTTTTCCATTTTCTCCTCCTCCTCTTCTGAGTCATATGTTGACACAACTCGGTGTTGTCCCTGGTTGTTAGAGTGGGGCATTGTTGCTGTGTAAAGGTACAAAGAGGGTTTATTTTCATGCTTGGCATGTGTATACCAAAATTCCCTTAATTTCTGTTTCTTCGAAGTCAGGTAATTAGCGTCAAGGTGTCCAACTGGCGCGAGTTCGCTTTCAGAAAGCTATTCTGGTGGGCACCAGTTAATGTTGGTGGAGATGACTTTCACCATATGAATGAATTTACCCCATTTTCAGCCAGGACCTGCCCTCTCTGAAGTGATCTCTCTTCACCCTCTAGACTGACCCCAATGAAAGCTGGCATCGTAACTTGGAAAGGTTCCTTTTCCATGCATATCCTATTGCCCAACATGTATCACAACAACATGGCGCAGTGCTGCGGCAACGTGATTCTCTGGTTGAGTTAGGGAAGAGGACCGCTGGTATATTTTTAGGCATATATCATGTCCTGGAGTGACTTGAAACTTCATTTATGTCCTCACTCTCCTCCGTAGCCTTGTTTTGAGTGCTGCATGAATGCAAAATGTTTCCAGTGACATGCAGGCATGGAAAGCCCTGCCCTGATGTCAGGTTGTAAATGGTGGTGAAAGACAGCTGAGAACTGCAACCGTGTTGTGACATGACCAAGGTAATTTCATTGTGGCACTGATTCCCATCTCAGGATAGCTCAGCTGGCAGTCTTGATCCTTGTACCCTCGGGCCTGGTCGTTTTGGAAGACCTTAGTCCCTGTGACCACAGGAATGCAGCTTTGTCAGGCCACTCCTGTGCGGTAGGGTAGCTTCTCCTTACTTCTTTCCTGCTACCTTTTTTACTGTCCTTATTGATATGAAGATATCACTGGTGAGAGACTGGGGCTGACGGGTTTACAAAATACCGCTTCAGACTTCATAGTAAAAATAGTTTAAAATTATGAACAGTTCTTAAATGACAGAGATTTATTCTTCCTCCAGGAAAATAAGATACTAGGGAGCTGTTGAGCTGAACATTTCACTGGTGTCAGGGGAAAGAGTGTGCTGTTCCCATTCCCTCTGCTGCAAAGCTTTTATGCCTTGATTTTCTTTTCTCTGCCTCTTGCCTGGCACATTGAAGCAGTAAATACTTCAGGGAAAGGATTCTCTTACAATTTGTTTTACAAAACATCATGCCTTAGAGTTCTTGATCATCATTTTAGGCCTTGTGGTGCTAGCATCAGATAAAAGTGAACATTGTTGTCTCAGATATTAGTGAACGTATGTTTAACACCTTTAATGATGTGCTTTATTTTTAGAAGGATTTCTGACCTTTCTATTCTAGTGTTATTCTTTTCTCTGTGCTCTTCATTCTCTGGGTGGTGGCTCAGTGTTGCCTGGTTATTACATCGGTCTTCACTCTGCTTGGAAGACAGCGTACAATGAACACAGGTTACAACTTGCTGATAAAGATTGATGAATCTGTGTTTATTTTTAAAAGAGAAGCTGTGAGCCATTTCTCCAGCTCAAAACAGGGTTGATTTTGATTTGATGGGTTTTGTGACCCCTTTTCTTTGTTTTCTGCAAACATCTGTCCAACGGCTTTTATTTACAACAGTACATTTATGGAAAAGAGCATATCTCAAATATAGAAAGGAAAATTAATGACACCCTCTGAAAGCATTTTTTCAGCTGTTTTGGAAGTTCTTTGTGGGTGTTGGAGTGTTTTAATCATTCAATAAAAACAATGCCATGTAATTTAGCAGTTCAGAGGCCATTTACACAGCCTACTCACTATTCTAAGGCTGGAACACATTCAGCTGCTCTTGACCACCGAACATCTACTGAATTCATCAAAAACTGACTTTATGAAGTTGGCTGGTTTCATTAACATGATTTCTAAATGGAGCCCTTGCGGAATGGCTAACAAGTAACTCACATTCAGAAATATTGTCATACAACATATTTTTCTGTGGTGGGTCTCTTTAAGAGCATGTTGTAAAAGGCTTTATCATCAGTTCTTACATAGCCTAATTTTTAAAAAAGTATTTGTTGTAGAGGAAGTGATTCAGTAACAGGGGAAAGAAACCCAAGGAGATGGACCCACACAAATGAAATTACAATCCTCCACTGGGGTGAATTAGGCAGAGAAGAACTACAAATGAAAGTAATAAGATGAGCCTCTGGGGGACTAAGTTAACGTGAAATCAGAGCAGTAGGATGAGATGAGTACGTTGGAGCTCTTTAAAATCCAGGGAGTGACTATTAATTGGATTAAACGCTGGATGAACGATTAGGAGTATAAAACCAGTCAGTGTCTGAAAATGGGGGTGATTTATTCCCATTTCTTGCAGTAAGAGATTGTTCTGTTCATGACTTTGGGATCCTCACAGGTTTCTGGGAGTAGGGATTTGAGAATTTCTCTTTTACAAAGCAGAAATAGTTTCAAAATGCAGGGTCAAGATAAGGAAAAATGCTAAACATTTTCCATAGGTGAAGAAGGAAAGAAAACCCCAAGCAATAATACTTTCCTTTCCAACCACAGGACATTAAACAGAATGCTTAATTAGGTAGCTGGTGATCAACAGAAGCAAGCAGGGTTTCATTAGAAAAAAAGTAAGGTGACCAGAGAAAGCACTGGGTTTATCATTCTTCGTAGAGAAACACCATTCAGACACAAAGGGCGGTATTGGTAGCAGAGAGCAAAAAGGGGGAAAGATTTGTAGGGAATTTTGTTGAAACAGGTGGGTGGTGAGCCCAATGCTCTGAAAAAAGTATTGGTTTAAAATATGATACATCAGCTAGAATTAGATAGCTGCTTGTGAAACGCTGCTTCCTTGGAAAGCTAGTCACAAGTGTCTCTTCAGCAACAGGAAACTAGTATGTAAATCATTGCAATATTTATTTTTAATTCAATAATACACAGGGTTATTTGCTTTTATAGTATGCCTGTACTTAATGTATTAAATAAGTGGTCATGCTCTCAGCAGCTGTTTCCATGCCTCCAACTTCCTAGGATAAAACATGATATTATCTATCTATGTACCCATTCCATAATACTAAAATATAACACATTTCACGTTTCAGGCTCCTTGTGATAAATTCTGCTCTCTGTTTTAGCCTTGCTTTGAGTCTTTCTGCCTTGCAAGGACAGGCATTTAAAGAGGGACTCATATGCCTGAGAAAGATGAGGTTGGTTTACAAATTGTGCGATTGTTTTATCGGTGTTGCCTCGGCTTTGTTTCCTGATGTGATCGTACTCCTCTCCCCTTAACTTCTGAACCCACAGACTGGTGTCAACCGACTTCACCAGAAGGATAGAAACATCAAAGGTAATTTTGTTTCTGTAAGTGTCAGCAATAAATTGTTGAGTAGGAGAGAGAGAGATCTTGTGACTGAAAGGAAAGATTGAAGTGTGAGTAGGTCTGAACGTGCCCAGGAGAGATGTTATGAAAGCTCCACTAATGGAAAAATGATTGAGAATCCACACATCCGATGTGGCTCGGTAGCAAACCAGCTTTCACTGCATGTTGAACTAATAAAATTAATTGGGGGTGCTTTTGACTTGTGGCCTTTGAATTTGTAAGGTTCTCTGTTCTGCCTTCCTCTACAATCTAGCAGGTTGGGTTTTTTACCATGAAAGTCGACATTGTTCTACAGCTTTATGTCTTTAGAAGCTGAGCTGTAAGAGAAATGCCAAATAAATTGAGATTAATGGTAAAATTAAAGGTGTTGATGGCACAGTAGAGGTCTTTGGAGAATCTTGGATTATAAAGGTATGGAGGCCCAGAGGTGATGTGCCACAGGAGCTCCATGAATCTATGAACTCTCAGGAAACAGTTTCATGGCCCTTTTGCTGGGTAGGATTGATAGAAAAACATATGCTTCCATCTATACACTTAACTCAATTTCCCTATACCCTCCCACCAACCGACTTACTCCACTGCCTCCCTGGATTAATTCTGAGGTCTCTTTGTGCCTCCTGAAATAGCTCAAGTGGCTTTAGAGATATTAAAAACTTGCCTAGTCAAGGCCTTGAACAGCCTGACCAAAGCTGTCCCTTCTCTGAAGAGGGGGCGGGTTGCACCAGATGGTCTCCAGAAGTCCCTTCCAACCCATACTGCCCTGTGAGTCTGATGCTATGACTCTTGAGACATTGCTGGCTCATTGTGGAACACCCTTTGGAGATGTTTGCAAGCTTTGCAGTCATCAAAGGGACAGTCAATTATTACTGGCAAAGCAGTCTAATACGGAGGATCCTCTTTTTTCCTGCTCTGTGTCAATCTGTTGAAAAACAGGCAGAAGTAAGACTGAAGGCTTGAGCTGATGTATGAAATCTGACTTGCAGCCACCCCATGCCCTGTCACTAGAAGACTTGGACAGCTTGAGGGAAGTTGAGACCAACAAATTACTCCAGTTCTAGGTCTAGGTGCAGGCGAAGTTGCTGAAGGCAGAAGCCTGCTGGAGATGCCAAACAAAGATCATGGTCCTGCTACCCACTTCCTTATGCCAGAGTCCTGAAAAGCAAATACCTGTGTCTCTCATTTCTGCTGAAGAGGAGATGGGGGTGCATAGGGTTTGGATTTGGCAGGAGGCAAGAGTCTGTAGTAACTGCAGGCCTTTTCCTCTCTGTCTGTGATTTGTTCCCTTGTTCTACACGCATATGAAACCAAGCTTTTCAAGTTTCAGAGGGAAAAAAGAGACCTGGAAGCTTCACACGTGTTGCCTACCCAAATCTCTCTTTTTTACGACGAAAATTTAAACAAGACCCATAAAGAGAAAAATAGAAATGAGATAGGCCCTAGAAGAAGTCAGAGAGTTCAAAGAGTTGTGCCTCTCAGCCAACCGACTCACGAATCAGGGACCCTCAAACCATGAAGCTGACTTAGCTATCATGAAGTGTTTGTACACAATAAATTCTGTTCTTCCCCCCCTACCAGATGTTTTCTGCTGATGTCTTAAGACACGTTGCATTAGACTCAAGTTTTATTATGTATCTTAACAACAGGACCAGGAATTTAACAACAGGACCAGTATTTTACCAACAGGAGCAGGAACTTCCTTAGTATCAACAGTCTGAAAATGTTGTGCAGAAGCTGGGGCATTAAGGAAAATAACCAAATGTAAATATATAATGTAAAAATAACCAAAATAACCCATTAAAAATAGTAAGAAATGGTAACATGGGTTTTTGTATGCATTTGATTCTCTATTTTGCTGGCGAGGGCTGTCTGGGAGAAATGTGACAAATGGGGCTCCAGAGTGTCTCTTTGTCTGACCAGGCCCTCTGATGTTTTAGTTGTAGCTGAGAGTAAATGCTTATTTCCAAGATAAACTTCAATTCTCTTCCATGGGGTAGTGGGAGGTGTTATTAAAATAATATGCCCTCCAACCAAAATGAGGAGGGAAAGGGCAGAGAGGACACATGCAAGCTCTTGGTGACTGTAAGGAAAAACACTGCCTGAGAAAAACTGGTTCGTGCAACTTCGTTAGACACAAAGCATCGGCTTCTGTAAATCAGCATAATTTAACTGATGAAGTAGTCATTTTGTCTTGCACCAAGTGAGTCACTGCCTCAGTCATCCCTCTGGGGAGGATTTCCTACGTTCTTTTGGAAACAATCATTACTGCAGATCTGTGGCAACATTTGTCTTTCAAGCCCTGCTGTGTGTGCAGGCATGGGACGGGTGCTGTGTGCACCCTTCGTTAGGCCATTCTTATAGCATATTCTGGTAGAGTATTGTTTTTGTTTATGGATTAAAACCAAAAAAAAAACCCCAAAACCACCTCTACAGCTTCCATGATCCATTGACCCTGGAAAACCTACAGATACTTAGGCTTTGCATTCTCTCTGACCCACCATCTGAACCTTTCTTTATGGCAATAGGATACTTTGGGGGTTACACAAGAAAAAGGTGAGACATTGACACCTTCACTGCCGACACCACAGTCATGAATTGTGTGGGTTCTCTGGAGCTATTAATCTTTCAAGCTAGCTGCTGCTTTGGTCAAAATGCTGAAGCTTCCCTCCGAGGCTGTGCAAAAAAAAACCCCACCACGATATAGCTGCTAACAGAGAAGAGAATGGTCCTTGTTTGGTGTTCCCAAGCTCAGGAGATAGGGTCTGCTGCCTTATCCTGCCATGCCTGGGAGCTGTCTTTGTGTAAGATGTGACTGCCCGCAAACAGAAGGCTGACGTGCCCACATCTGGACACATCTGTGTAGCAGATGATGTGGGATGTTCCTAGACCAGTAACCTGGAAATACCATCCGCAGTTCCCTTCCAGCCGTGTAATTACCCTCCGCTCTACTGAACCAGGCTGAGTTTTGCCATCCACCTCCCTAGGAGCAGGACATGCCGCTTAAAGAGTGATGGTTAGAAATATTCAGGAAAACTAAGCAAGCTGTTTGTCGTACATTCTCCTGGGGGATTTATCTTTTCCATCTTTTCTTAGTGGGGATATAGTGAAAAAGCTGGCTGTACAGCTGGTTTCTTTCGTGAATGAGGGACGTCAGTTCAGAAATTACAACTTGATTTGGTCACACCCTTCCTGCAACTGAGTAATAATTAAAATCAGATTAAAAATGGCTTGTAATAGAAATAACAGGAACACTGATGTTTATAAAGGGTTGGATTAGAAATTAATAAATAAATAGGATTGAAAATAGGGTGGTTTGGTAAACAGAATTGTTGAATTGGATAAGGAACGTGATTTGAAACAGAAAGCCCTTTACTTTTATGGTTGTTTGCCTCTAATATATTCAGGGTAAAGGAAAACTGGCTGGACATTTCCAGTCAAAGCAGAGTTTTGACGGAAAATGCCAATTTTTCTGAAGCCCACGTTGCACAATTTCGGTGGACAAACCCCTGTGCAGCAGTGAGGCAGGGCGCTGTGCACGGCGGTGGGCTTGGGTAGAAGAGCAGAAGGGAGGGCAGTGCAAGATGCCTTTCCTCAGGAATATGTAATTTTAGCATGGACTGAGCGAGATTTGAACCGAATTAAAGCTCTGAAATTACAGGATCTTTTTAGCTGTTTGAGAAGGAAGGTGAGAACGTAACCTCAGTACTATCCCATTAGACACTTGTGACCAGCTGCAGTGGAAAGCTGATGGTTGTTAGCAGAGCAGACTAATTACTGGGGTAGTAACTGGAGGGGAGGAAGGGAACAACCGTAGGGGGGTTCTGTGGTATGCACCGAGTGATTGCTGCTTCTACCCCTTTAAATGGAGCAGAAGCTCCTTGGGTGGTGCTTTATAAGGGAGTATCCTGGGGGGGGTTAAAGCTTAGGTGTTGGCTCCCTGCTGTTTGGAAGAGGTATTCCTGGGTTATGCGATGTTGTTGCTTTTTCCTGGTTTTCTGTCGCTTCACTCAACTTTGCACAAAGCTTCCTCAAGCTCAAAAGGGTGAAAATTTGTCATATTGGATTGCTGCCTTCTGAAAAAGCGATCTTCTGTCAGAAGTGTGCTGTGTTTGTGTGTGAAGGGAGGTTTCTAGATGCTGACAAAGTTGTTCCACTCTAATTATGCCCCACTATGCTTAATATTTAAGAAGAAGTATGGATGGTTGAGCTATCTTAAATTTCCCCTTTGCACAGGGAGATGTTTAAAGTGAGGAATAGTCAATGTCTTTCCCCTTTCAATGCTGCTTGGGCTTTCTGCTCCTACTAACCGATGGGGGCTGGAATAAACACTTGTATTCCTTTTGCCCCTGAGTGCTTTGAGTAGCTCTAAAGTGTGAGACTAGCTAGAAAACCCAATGAAAGACCAAGTATGAAGATGATTTAAAACGGTTTGGGGTTTTTTGTGTGCTCTCTTTCAGCATTGTGCTTTTCTGTGGATGAACTTACCTTTAATGCCAACAAGTGGTCAGCTGCAGCTCTGTGACCCAGTGGAGATAAGAACCTCAACGTGTGCAGCAGGTAATGCCTTTCATTTGCCAAGTTGTGGGTATTCTTTGTGGTTTTTTGAGTCTGGTTCACCATGTTTTATGGGGAAGACAAGTATTCTTGGTGCTAACGTGCAAATGAGTCACGCAGAAGATACAGTGGGAGAAATATACAGATGTTCTGAAATAATTTCTCCTCCTGACAACGTGGAGAGCTGAGGCCATTCATAGTACAGAAGCTTAAAGACAACATCTCCTTATGTGTGGGAAACGAGCAAACAGGCAGTGAATGATTGACCACGATGAAGAGGTACCGATTCACCTGAGACACCACCATGATGTTCTTGAGAAATAATATAACAAATACTGGGGTTTTTTCTTGCTTTTTGCTTGGCTAAGGTGATGGTGTAGTTTTCTCTCTGCACACTTCAGATAGTATTCAAAAACTTCTCATTAGCAAACAGAAGAAAAATAGAATCTACGTTTTGTCCTAAGAGATGAATTTTCCTTCAGTTTTGTGGCCTTTATGATGACAAGGAAACAAATTTCTTTTAAGAAAAAAATTTGGAGGGTGTAAATAAGGGTTTACTGTATTTTGTCAATTATCCCAAGCCTAGTGGTTGTTTGGTTTGGGTTTAGGTTTTGGGTTTTTTTTTCCATTTTAAAACCACTTCTTTGTTCTCATGTGAAAACGGTGAAAGTCTTGTTTTCTTATTTGGAGAAGTGTGAGTATTTTCTGCAGAAATTATTGAAAGTGCTTTTGTAAGGAGGTCTAGACAGAGTGATATTTCCCTCTTTGCTGAGCAATGCACAGAAACACAGCCTGAGACAAAGCCTGGCTTGTTTATGGAGTATGGCACAGATAGCAGCTGCAAGCACTTAAGGGTTAGAGGAATCCTTTCATAGCTGCTGTCTTCCCCACACAGACCCACCCATTTCTTACACTCCTAGTCCCCAGGGAACAGGCAGAGTAAGGTATGAATGTAAAACACTATTTCTTCTTATTCCTGTTAACAACAATCTGTTTGGGGAACAGTGAATGTTAAACTTAAATAGATAAAGGTCTGGGAAGGCAATACTTGTGAATGCTCTCTTAAAAATGTGGATAATGCTGGTACTGCTAATTCCCCAAAAGCCCCTAAAAGTTTGTCTCCTTGTTTGGGTAGTTTTGCAACCAAGGAAAGTAGGAAGGTTTTCTGGTGCCAGTTCCTAAAAGCCAGGTGCTGCTTTGGTGTTGAGGGTGCTTGGATTTCTGTCAGCCAACTTTCAGCTTTTGTTAGAAACAGATGTTCATTTGAGGCAAGCCTGTTCCTCAGCCTTTTGCTGATGCCTTTGAAACAAATGGTGGTTGGCCAGTTGTCAGAAACAGCCCTTCTCCTTTAAGTGTGAGAGGAGGGTGCAAAGAAAGGCAATGCATCCTTTCCCCCTGCATTTGGTGCTCCCACCTCTTGTTCATCCCTCTTGTTCTGGTGAAAGAGCAGCATTGCTCCTCTAAGGTATGTTGTGAGGCTACAAGGTATGTTCTGAGTGTGGGCTGAATTGGTTAATCTCCATCTGGAGTCTCTCTGAACAAGGAGTTGTGTTGCAAAGTCTTCTCCAAGTTAATGACTCTTTTCTGGTGCTGCATTTGCCTATGGTTGTGGTCATAAGCTCATGGGAAGTTTACCCCAAAACTAATAGATTGTGGGGAAGCGCTATAGTGCAACCTGATACGCCAACTTGGATGCCTCCTGCTTATTAAAAAGGTGTAGGAGTCCTATGGATTAAAACCGGCATCTCCCTGCCTTGTTCCTGGCATGTACAACTCTGGAAAAGCTGGCTGTTGAGGGCTCAAGAAGTGAAGTGTGAACTATTCTCATGTTGAGTTTCGCCTACTTAAACTGAAATATCATATTGGTACTTTATTACAGCACAGACAAACCCAAATTACCGCACTTCAGTCACCTGTAACCATCAATGCCTTTGAGCTTCACTCTGAGGTTCTCTCCTTGGTAAAATGAATCTTTTGACCTGCTGCCAGGGGGGTGGTGGTGGGTTATCAGCTTTATGCTGTCTAAAGCAGCATTCAGCTCACAGCTTGGGGAGGTTACAAGCTTGATATAACTAAGTGCTATCTTTTTTTTAACTAGCTGGGAGCCCAGTTTGTGTTGAGAGTCAGTTTAGTGTTATCTTGAGTGCAGGCAGTAGGTTGGCTAGAATAACAGACAGAATTAGAACTTGCACTATTTCTGCAGTGATGGTAAGCTGTAAAATCTTCCTACCAGCAGGAAGATGGGAGGTTGAACCATTGTGATCCAGCATATTATCCCCTCTTCCTATTGCTACATCTGGCTTTACACCCATAAGTGTTTCTCCTGGACAGCCTTTTACCTTTTTTTTTTTTTTGGCTTTGACATTCTTTCCAGCTCATTTGCTGATTATGCAAGTAAAATATCAAGGCTACATTTTCTCCACCGGATTGCTACTTTTGAACAAACATAACAAATTCCACTCACTGGAAAGTTACCAGTGCAATTAATTTATTTCTTGTGTATGTCTGAAATCTACCTCTTGAATGTATTTGATTCTCTATTAATTCAGGAGAGTGGAACAGTGGTATCTGCTGTAACTTCTTTGAGCATAGTTATTTTAAGGACTTGTCCCAGGGTATGGGGTTTATGCCTGCTGTCATGCAAATACGTTTTACCACCAATTCCCTGGCTGCAGGTAGAAGAGCACTGGTTACAGGAGCTGGTATTATTTCTTTGCATAGTGCCAATGATTTACTAAGTGGGAACTGCTTATATGAGTAAACTTTTTGCTGGTTCTAGTCCTAAGTTACAAAAAGTCAACCACTTATTAAATGTTAAGTATCTCTCTTGAAAGGCTGGGTGGAAATATGATTCATGAAGACATAGACAGAGTATTTCTCACCTGGATTAAACCTCCAGGGCAGGTAATTGGTTGGTGTCTTCCGTGGAGGTGTTGCCCAGATAATTGTGACCCTGAAGTATGGCTAGTAGAAACTGAGATCGGAAGCTTTATAAATGATATATTTACAGTCTTGAGGTTTTTTCCTTCATTATTTGATCTAAAAATCATTGAGGTAGGGAAACCATGCAAAAAATGGACTGAAGCAATAGGCAAGGAAGAGAAGCTGGGGTCAGTTTTAAGGAATATAAAGCATGTATTGCTGAATATTTGTTGACATGTAAACTGTGCTGTCTTAGCGGTCCGAAGATGCTGATCGCTAGCAGTCACGTCTGTAATCTACTGACTCCTCTTCACAGGGTGCATTGCTCAACAGAGGCTTGTGATGACAGCTGGGGGGCAGGAAGGCTCTTGAGAGCAGATGTGGTAGGAAGTCCTCTGACAAAGTTTCCACAAAAAGAAAATCTGTTTTAACAAATTCAAAACTTCTCTGGTAAGATGCTGGCATTGGTGTAGCTCAGTCATATAAACAAATGAAGATGAAGGATTTCCTTTCAGAATAATGCTTTCACTGAAAATGTGTTTTGTTATAGTATTATCAAACTTCAAAAACTCATTGTTTGAACAAGCCTTCTCAATTTTATTGAAATAGCATGATTTTTTTACTCCAACAGACTTTTTCTTAAGGTGGTAATTTAATTGTTGAAACATGAAACTTCTCTAATTTGGGATGAAAACCAACTTGGAGGTTTTCAGTAGAATTGTAATGTCAGTTCCTATGTGTTTGATTGGGAGTTCTGTGTATGTCCAACGTATGGAAGGAAACTTTGAATGACAGGATGGGGGAAATGGCAGACCTTGTTTTAAATGAAGAATGCCAACTATGTGACTTCCCTTGAATTAATTCCTGTGTAATAAATGAATGTGTACCATGATGCTGGCAGTAGTTCACAGAACATCATTAGAAGTAGGTGATGGAAGAGAAACTGTAGCTCCCTTTGGAGATCCTCAGACCCATACCTTATAAGGTGACATACTGATTTGGATCTTTAAAGCTTATTCTAACTTATTTAGCTGTCTTCAGGCTACATTTCTAAACTGCAAAGGAGAATTAAGTGGCTGTGAAAATGTTGGGGGAGGGAGGGGAGAGTGGAGTATGGAGAAAGTGGTTTGCCGGGGGGCTGGGGACCCACTGTGCTAGGAAAGGCAGTATGGAGACAAGTTTGAGCACTCCTCAAAATATTGAGTGTCAATGATGATGTGGATGTGAGTTGGCCTTTCAGTTGAGCTCCCGTATGGCTGAAGTTGGGGGCGTATTTAAGTGTTGAATGGAGACTGTGAAGAAAACATCTAAAGAAGGAAACAGTTAAGATACTGCTGGCATGGAGTTGCGAAGGTAGGAAGTCCCATGGGGACGACTTTTTTTTTTAGCCAAGTCTGCATCTGTAGAAGCAATGAGGGAGGCAACAGAGGTTAACAAAAAGGGCAGACACCTGAAGTGAGAAACCTCTAGGCTGGAAAGCTATGTTGCTGTCAAGGATGGCTGAGCACTGCTCCCTGTGGCCCTCTCCCCATCTACCACTTGTGTCCATAGCCTGTTGCCCCTGGAGTTATGCGATCAAACCAGTCCTCCCAGAGGCATGGCCAGACCTGCCTGTTAGGAATGACACTAATTGAAGCTGACGCTGTGTGACTTCTTCCTTCACTAGATGTAGAATGAAGGTGCTGGCTGTTGCCCCATCATGGAGCAGTTGACTATTCTAGAGCATCATGGGAGGCAGCATAGAAGTAGTACTTGTGTTTTGTTGATTAAAAATCAAACTGCTGACTCATCACCAAAGCATGGAAGGAGAGATGGGAACCTGGCTTTGCAAACCAGCCTCCTGCTGCCCTCCAAGTTTTGTGAGTCAGTGCTAAGGAGATAATTCCCTTACTTAGAATATTCTGTGGTAGATCTCTGTCTCCTTGACCTTGTTCTGTGCTTGTTTCAAGTGGAAAGACTTCTTCCTCTTTGGACGGATTTCTTCAAGGGGGCAGATACAGGGTTTGATAGTTAGGAGAGCAAGGGCCTTTGCTGGTTCCTATTTGCTTTGAGGGAATAAAGCCTATTTAGGCAGGATGCTTTTGCAGCAGACTGCATCTTTCAGCTACCCCCAGACAAGAAACAATTGCTTAATAGTAATGACAGAAACATGTGAAGAGTTTGAAAAAGTAAAGATGGAAGAGATTTTCTGTGTTTGTTGAGTAAAAGGGTCTCTGCCCTCTGGGTTATGATGTTCTTATATCAGACTTATCACAGAAGAGGCAGTAATAGATGAGGTAGTTTGGTTGCTAGCACAAATTAGAGGAGTTCTGGGACTATTCTTGCTCTTCACTGTATTCCCCAGAAAGCCAAGTTAAGATCAGAGCTCTGTGATGCACAAGGAATGATGCATGTAAGAAGAACTTGTTACCTAGGAAATTTATCACCTAAAGCAGGAGATGAGTATTGCTTTCTTGCTGATGCCAGGCTTTTCAGACATAACTGGAAAGCAACACTATTACATCTTACTGATGTTTTGTCTGTCGCAATGTGGGAGGAATCTTGTACCTCTGGATCATATGAATAAACCATGAGCTGTATCCTCCCTTCCCTGTCCTTGGCTTCTCCAAAGGAGCTTGAAATAGATAAGAAACCCTTTGAGGCAAAGGGAGAAGCAAGATATTTTTCCTAGATCACAAGGCAGGTGACACCCCAGGAACAGACCTCAGAAACTTTGCTTTTTGAGTCCATATCCTCTCTATCTGCCATACAGCTTTGTGTTGGTTTTTGGCTATGAAATTATATCTGGGTGCCCTCTGATACTCCTAGTGATACTCCTCTAGAAACAGCATTTTATACCTCATTTTACCCTGGCTGTGCCCTGTACTCTGAGTGCTGTGAAGAGGGTGGAGTAGGTACTGGTGCCAGTTCTACAATAAAATGTTTCCCTGTGTCCAAAGTAATGGCACTTGGCTGGCTCTGGGTGGAGTTTAGGGCACCGAAACAAATCAGTCCAACTGGGACCAGGGCTGATGGGACCACTCTTGCAAGACTAGATGTAAATGTCTGAGTGTACCAAATGGAGTCAGTAAAAGGCAAGAGTTTGTAAGCATTTGGATCAGGACTTATATGGTCACATCAGCCCCAATCCACTCTATGCCAGGATCATAAAACCATGCTAAATCCTTGTTTGCCAGCTCTTCGTAAAAAGAGCAAAACTGTCCTGCAAATTCCTTGTAGATAAAGCTGTGTGTTTAATCACTTCCACTCTGTAATTTAGTGCCTTTTTTAAACTGCTCAAAATTGATGACTTTGTTGCAGCAGACACAACTTCAGTAGATAAATATTATTTTTAAGTGGTGTAATCGTGGTTTGTTATCCTAACATTCGGGCAACACATACTGGTCTACTAGCTAAAATAGTGGAAAGTCTTTTAAGTTTCTGAAACTTTCAGGATTCTATTTTGCAAGCATGTGGGAAGCCGGCTACTGAAAGCGTGAAATAACTCATTGAGCGAAAAACAGTTGTGGCAATAATTGAGGATGAACTCATTTCAGGAAAGCCAGAGTTTGATTCTGCTTGTAGGAAAGCTAATGCTCATCCCGTATTTCACAGCCTCTACGGACTGTTGTATCCTCCGAGAGAGGATACGTTTTTTTGAATGAAGGTGCACTTTGCTCCTCTTCTTTTTGGAAAAGCTTTGAAAGGAACTTTCTCACACTTTTCAAGCCAAAAGTAATCTTGGCTTTCCAAATGGGAAAATGGAAAAAACGTTCAAATTGAGTGCTTTTTGAACCTCCAGATGGTTTGGCTCCTGTTCTGCTGTAGACATGGCTAATATTGGAGGCGAGGAAGCTATCTAAGGACTGTTACTAGTGCGTGTTGTTCCTTGTCACAATCGTCCTAAAGTGATTTCTCTTGACCGCTTCTGGGGAAAAAAAAAATTATTGCTATTGTACCTGTAAATGGGTCCTCAACTCTTACTTCAGTGCAATTAACTGTGGATTTGAACATGCAGTGAGCTGTGAGACCTGCTGCAAGCCTGGCAGTGAAAGGAAACGATAGGTCCAATGCCAGCCGGAAATGTGCAAAAGGGGTTAAACAGCACTGGAAAATGTTCAATGGAATAACGCAAACAACTTCAGTGGCATTTCACCAGGAGCTCAGGGAAGAGAAATATGTCACATCAAGCACCAATTTATTTTAATACAGAGTAGAGTAATCCAAAGGAGATGGAATGAGTTGATGCATTTTGCACAGGACACTAAAAGCAGATGATCATGTATGGTATTGGCTTGAGTTTGCCACAAAACCCGAAGGATTAAAATCACTTGAAGTCTAATGCTGACTTCTGAAGCTTTGTTTTCTGTTTGGAGTTCTTAATGGCTTCCAAGTGGCTGTTTATAATTAGCTTAAGAGTGTGAATTTTCCTGTGCAGCTTACACCAAGGTATGTTGCACAGGAAATCCAACATAAACCCAGAGTACCGATTTTATTTTTTTTTTTTCTTGATGACACTGCCTGAAATAAGGTGTCTCACTGCATGGTACTGGGGTTTTGTCCAATAGCCATCAGACTGGGACTTCTTCTGAGGCTGGATATGAAATTCAGGCTTGAAAACATAACAAAATGTCTGATCTGAAGGAGGGAGAGAGACTTTCTATTAGGGTGGAGTGTTTACTTTGCTCTGTGAACTGTTTTTATAGTGTTCTTTATTTCTTCAAAGTTCTCTGTGCAATCATTTAAGAAACCAAAATGCTGTCAGCATGTTAACAGTAAGTCCTTGAAGCATTTTTCAAACCACCTCTCTGATTCATCCTGCCAGTTTTCTTTCACATATCTAATATTTCTATCTGTAAACAGTTTATTTTTAAAGTTTCATATTTCATGCTAAAAAGGGTGCTCCTTCACATACTTACAGCTTACATTTTTGTAATGAAGAGGTTAAGCAACACCAGTACAGTTGGTGTACAGGTGCCTTCTCAGTCTGTCCAAACATAATACTTTCTGCTCAGAACTTTTCTTTAAATTGCTTTTGGCTTTACTATGTAAGGACCTCAGACTATTCAACTAATTTTAGGACTAATTTAGCTGTAGTCTTGTTGACACAAAGGTTTGTACATAGAGTCCTACTGCAGGCAAAACTTGGAATGGTAGGAGCCCCAGCACCCATGAGGCTGTCATCATTTTCTGTTAAATATGGAAATTATTATATATATCCCCTTCTGTGACTCGGGCAAGGGCTCTAGCCACACCACTCAAGTCACAGAAGGCAAAGGCAGGGACTGGGAGAATGAGGAACTGCCCACTGTAGGAGAAGAACCAGGTTTGAGATAATCTGAGGAACCTGAAAGTGCACAAGTCCACAGGTCCTGAGGGAGCTGGCGGATGAAGTTGCTAAGCCACTATTCATCACATCTGAGAAGTCATGGCAGCCTGGTGAAGTTCCCACTGACTGGAAAAGGGGAAACAAACCCCACTTTCAAAAAGGAGAAAAAGGAAGACCCAGGGAACTACTGGCCAGTCAGTCTCACCTCTGTGCCCAGCAAGGTTGTGGAGCAGATCCTCCTGGAAACCATGCTGAGGCACATGGAAAATAAGGTGGTGATTGGTGACAGCCAACTATGGCTTCACTAAGGGTAAATTGTGCCTGACAAATTTGGTGGCCACCTACAATGGCATTGCAGCACTGGTGGATAAAAGAAGTGCAATTGCATCATCTACCTGGACTTCTGCAAAGCATTTGACACTGTCCCATATAACATCCTTGTCTCTAAATTGGAGAGATACGGATATGATGGATGGACCACTTGGCGGATAAGGAATCGTCTGTCTCTAACCATTCTATAATTCTATATCCAGTGATGATGCTTTCATATGGCATTTGGACTTCCATTGCATTCCCCCTATTCTGTAGGTCCCAAAACTGACTCCAAAGATGTTGTGGTTGAAACCTACAGACCCCGTTCTCATGCAGCCACCTCTTTGCCTCCCTGTCTTGAATTATTCTTTGGTAGGGTCATTTCTGGGGTGCATTAGAAGGGATAAGGCATAGCTGATTTCTCTATTGATGATACTCAGCTGCTCTGTGGGAGTCTAGCATGGGCAGCAGTACGTTAGCAAGGCTCTAGTCTTCATTTTCTATGAACCGAAGATGCAGTCAGGTTGTTGTTCAAAGCCCCTCCAGCAAATGGATTCTACAGCATTTTGGATCAGCTGATGTTGTCCCCTTGATCTTCACGGGTACCATTGACTGGTTTGGGCTTGCCCAAACACAGTGCAAACTTACTTTGGGGCATAGGAACCGGTGAGACTTTGTTCCAAGCTCCCCTAGCTGTAGCAGGAGTGTATTTTGGAGGAGTGCCAGTCATTCAGAGCCTACCGCTTCCAATAAGCGTGTGCAGCGCAAATCTATGTACAGTTTAATTGTGGGCTTGAGTGAAAATGAAAACCCAGAATGGAAGCAACTAATTCCACTTTGAGATTGGACAAGAGACACTGAGCTTGCTAAAAGTAAACACGTTTCCGCAGTAATGTCTCTCCACCAAGACTGCTGGTGTAGTTCAACCTGCAGAACTGCTTAGATAAAGCTGGATGAAGGTATTGATCAACAGTTCCTACCAAAAAAGGTGTCTTTTTTGATAAGATGCTACTCAGGAGCTGTGTGTGTTTGTGTGCCCCCAGATAATTTGTGTGGCAGCTGTGGTGGGAATGCAATCTGGTGAGCCACAACTGTGCCTCCGGAGGCTGTGCTGCAGCTTTGCAGGGAGTCCTGGGGGAAATCTGTGGTATATCAGATGCTGGTTTAGCTTAGCGAGTGGATCAAAAGCTGCAGGGTTATCAGCCTGAGTTTAGCAATTAGCTTGAGCTTGGCACTAAGCTCCCAGAGTCTCTGGGTCAGCCCAGAGCAAGCAGTTGTCAGTGTGAATAGTACTTGGTGGATGCAGCCAGCGTGTTATATGGTGTGCAAATAGTTCAACGCATCTCACTACCAAGCCTGGGACAGTAGAGGTGAATCTCCTTGTCTCACCCTCTCTGGCTTTACAAGGAACTTCTGCAGGTGGACCTTTAAATGCTGGGGGACTTGCCTTCTGCATTTTAATGCTAAGTATACAGAACTGGCTAGCAGCCTTGGGTCTTGATCAATGTAGGTACTTAGCAACACAAGTATTGGTGATACTGTAGTTTTCAAAGAACCTGCTGAAGTTTGACACTGCCCACAATACCTAGTGTTGTGCAGAAAAAGGGGGAAGGGAGGACACCATCCTTGCTGTCAGGTAAATCACTTAGCATATGACTAGTCCCACTAGAGCCCTGCTGACCCTCAAAAACATTGCAGCAAATAACACCTGCTTCCCCCATCTTGTTTTAAGACTGTAATCTTTTTTGCCTTTTTGTTCTCCTAACTGCAGGCAGGCTTGGCTTTTACCTCTAGGCAATATTCAGGCTGAGATTAGCATGATGATGGAGGAAAGAAAAACTGAGGGAGGATTAAGCAGTGCCCAGCTCTTGTTCTGACCCTAATTTCCCCCACCTGATAAGAGCTAGCTTCCTCCTCCCACAGAAAACTCACAAACAGCAGCTGGTTATACAGTAATGGAGATTAAGAAAAAGGAATTTGCTGAAGACCTCAACACTCTGGGAAGCCTCTTGTTTAAACCCTGTTTTGCACTTTGCTATCGTAGTTTACTTGAGTTATTCCAAACCCAAGGAAGGAGGAAGTGTGCTGCCAACTCATGGGTCATTAATTTCCAAACCATGCTGAAAGGTGTGTGTATTTTTCTTGGTGTTTTGCTGACAACAAATATTTGTGTTTGGAATATTTTTGTGAAAAGCAGAGACCAGGACTGCTCACTGGTTTGGAGGTGCTCTCGCCAATCTGCAGTGAGGTATTTGGAAGACCTTAAAGCTGTGTGGGACGTGCCTAACAGGCCATGGCAGTCATTCTCAGCTTAAGATTTACAGGATGATAACAGATCCTGAGGGGGTTTTGTCAGCTGTATGCTAATACTTTTCCTTCAGTAAAACTTACCCCCTCTACTTACTCAGTAAATATTCTGCAGCCTCCAGGCTGTGAAATTTTGGAGTATATTCCCCTCCAGCTCTCTTTAATCTTTGCTGTGCAATAGCTCATCTCTTGCAGGTGATGCTAATGGTGCTTAAACCACTGACACTCTCCTCTGGGGTTTGCTAAATTAGGATAAACCATCTCTGGCAGAGGCTAGACTTTTCTCGAGATGTAGAGGCAAGCTTTTGACTTATGAAGATATTGCTTTTTGCATGCTTGGTATTGTGCATTTTGTTTAGAGAAATGATGTCCAGTCCTGGTCAAATTTTAACTTAGTCTGTTGTGTTCTGCCTTTCTGTCTTTTCCTTGAACTCTTATTCAAACCTGAAAGCTTTATTTATTTGTGTTTTCTGTGGTCTAGAGCTGCTGAAAAGCTTTATCTTGCTATAGAGGTGTCTGTATTTCAGTGTTATTTAAGAGATCTTTCATGCAAACTCACTTCTGCAAATACATAAAGTGATGGCTAATTTTAAATAAATGAATAATCTTCAGTTGGGAATATTCCTATGAACAAAAGTCCTCAGGGTTTTCCTAGGATTTGAATGGGTTTCACATGTAAAGCTTTTTGGGAAGAAAGTTTCTGTGTAAAATACAGTCTAAATGTTTGTTTGTATTTACACAAAACTGCATTACTTCAAAGTTAAAGGAATACCTTCAATTTGTATCTTAAACATGTAAATGATTTGTTACAGGTAGTTTCAAATACCCTATTTTCTACGCCAACTTTTATGATCCTACAGTTATGGTTTCCTATAGTTAAGACTGTTTTTTCTCCTTGTTGCTAAGAGAAAAACACACAAACAGCAAAGCAAACTAAACTAACAGCTAAACTCAGTCAGTTTAACTATTCATAAGAAAGCTACATTAAATGTAAAACCAAATAGAACCTATTCTCTTAATTTTCTCACTTGCAGTACATATATATTTCACAGAGCAATAGTAAGTGAGATTTTTAGGCAGGAGCGTAATTAGATATTGTTTTAAGGCAATGATAAATTGTGTTTGTAGAGCTGCAGACTTAATACATGCCTCAGAAAATGGTGTGTTTTCAGAGCTGTGCAGCTTTAAATCAACTCTGTATGTTGAAAACCATATCCCAGGTTTTATTATTTGATCTTGGGTACTATTTCAGCTATGACAGTGTTGTATTTATACATATCCACGATGCTGTTCTTTTGAATGCTGTTATAAACAAAGAGAAGCAACTGTTATTTTAAGTTTGAAATGCAGACTAAAAGAAGTTGCCCACCCCAACATCTTCATTTACATTGCAGGCTGTAGTTTTTTCAAGTAATACAGTCCTAAGGGTTTGGGGGAGTGTTATCTGTAATGGTGGCTTTTGTCTGGGTTTTGTGTACTTCAGTGTTAGACCTTGGTAGTCAGCAGTGAGGGCTTTTCATGTGGAAATAGTCGGTGCTTTGAAATTCCTATACTTTTTTTTTTTAAATAAAAGCATTAAAAACATGAAACCTTGAAAACGTGTGAGCCTTAAACTGCGCAATGTACAGATATTCTCAGGAGCAAGAAGGAGGCTCCCCCGGGAGGCAGAGAGCCTCTATGCTGAATTTGATTAGTAGGGAGCTTGAAGTTAGAGAGTGAGAAATTTGCCCTCCACCTCACCCCACGCGCAATCGCATGTGAGAACCAGCTTATGTGGCCTGTGAAGAGACGTGAGTTAATGCTGGGTACTTCTGGATCCAAAATATGTGCAATATTTTAAGGTAAGTTATCTGTGTAAGTCAATTTACCAAGGTGCATTAAACAGGTGCAAGTGTGATAAAGGGTTTGAAACCACTGCCCACCAAAAGCCAGGAAGGTACAGTGGGAGATAGTCCTGTGGCCTCACTCTTCTCCCCAAATACGCTCTTAGCTGTGGTTGGAGGGCAGATACTGTGTTAGGTCTTCTGTGATTGCTTTTATATCCTTAACACTTCCAAAAAGCAAGAAACGTGAATTGTCTTAGTGGCTTACCAAAGGTGTGTAGAAACAGGTAAGACTGTGATAGTGTAGGAATATTAATATATTCAGGTGTGAACATGTAGTTGTCAGAACAGCTGTAAGCTGTGCATGTAAGGAAATGAGGGGAACCCCATCTATGCAGGGTCGTTTCTCTACCGTGAGAACCAACGTGCTTTTTTTATTGGGGGTTATGCTTAATTTGGAGACTATGGTCTAGGGTGCAAGGGGTTAGCTTCTAAAAGTGAGCATTGGCAGAGCCTGGCCCTGAAGTATCACTGGAGAGACTATAATTTTAGAGTGACTTCAAATATGTGGATAATATGATGGAGAGTGTGTGGAATGTCTTCTAAATATAACTAACAAACAGGCATATGCAAAAATTGTGTATAATACCAGCATATTTTCCCCCAAAATATGCCATGATGGACACTACGGACTGAAGTCAACAAGCATTGCAAATTAGGAATTTTGATTCACCTGGGTTTTGTTCAGATCAGGTATAATACAGTTTTATAACTAAAATAAAGGACTTCAAGAATTTTTCTTCAGCTTCTCCGGAAAATGCTTCTGAAACTTTAGCTTAAAACCATGAAAATAACACTTTGGAAAAGCAGATGACAAAAAAGAACCCCAAACTGTCCTGAGTTGCAGATACAATGCACTCTAAGACGCAGCAAACATAACCATACAGCTCCCAGCCGTTCTTGCTACTTCTGCTGTATTTCAGATATTTCTAATGACGTTTAGCCAATGGTTTAAAATAGAAGGGGGGAGAGGAACCCCACACTTCACTGTAAAGGCGCTTATCTAGGTGAAAAGTTTGTCCTAAACTACCTCAATTAAGATTTTGCTTTAGAAGTTTATAGTAAGATTTGTATTAGAATCAACAATTGTGTAGTTGAGGCTGGCAAGTAGGGCAGAGCCAAGTAGAGTAGGGATGTGAATAAAAATTTCAGGTATCCCTGAATACCTTGCCCACTAAACTAAAGAAAACAGGAACACTTATGAGTGTCTTTTTGGTAAAAACCTTCCTTAGATCCTTGCTGCTTCTTTCTGTTAGAACTTCTCAGCTGGGTTTAGTCATCACTCAGGACTGTAAGACTAACAAACTTTTATCTAAACATTTATGTTATAAAGGCTTTTACTATTGCTTTGGTATAAAGAAAAGTACACAAATTCTGATTGTCTTTCTCTAACAAAGCACATGGTCCTCATGAAGGACCAGTTAGAGACAGTGTGAAATAAATTCTGGCTTTCTCCTATCTCCCCCCCAGCAGTGAGAAACTTGCTGATAGAAGGCAAGCCCCACACCATGTCTATCTCTCCTAGCCCTGTCTCTTCAAATATAGCCAGATCCTGCTCCCTTCTGTGCTTCCAGGGTTGTACCCGGACCTGTGCATCTGTCATGAGTTCTTCACTTTTGTCCTGTTTTGCAAGCCTTTGAGTGACCTTGGGTGAGACTTGTGCTGTTGCTGCATGTCACGTTGATGCTGCTTGCCTCTTTATTTTGTAAGTCCGGGTGTTCATTCCCTAATTTGTCATTAAACATCGTTCCAGCTGTTGTTGTAAGCACTTGGAGCCACAGAAATGTTTGAAGCTTAGTCTGTTTTCAGTAAGTAGTCCAGCGACACAGTTGGTCCAGTCTTTCTAATGTTGTCATTATGTAAGGAGCAAAATAGAAAAATATCAAGAACTAAGTTGTCTTGCTTTTTAGAATGTATTCCTGAGGATTTTGATTTCTATCCAGCTATGGTCAAATAAGCCCTTGTTCTTGCAGATGAGCAGTGAATTTCCAGTAGGGATGGTCTTAGGAGACCGGTAAACACACATGTAGTTTCATCTATTCCAGGCATTTCTCCTTGCTTTCTGCCAGCCAATGTATCTCCTGAACACTTTCATTTTGTGCAGAAAGCCCTTCTTATCCTATTCCTAAGCTGCTTTTTTTTTTATTTCCCACCCTCCAAATGTTTTTTTCTCTTTAACCTAGATTAAGTACACTGTCTCTTTTATTGGGTGCTTAAATCATTAAAGAAATCTCAGTTCTCAGTATCTCTGTGTAATTATCAAATAATCAAGTCCCTGATATCTGATTGTTCTTACTTTAAATCTGAGTTTTGAATATTACTCAACATACATGGAGCAACTGAGTTGTGAACTGTAACCTCATACTCAGAGGATATTTGGGAGTCCCCACCAGGGAGAGCTTTTTGTAAATGGTCCAAGCTGAGGAAAAGCTGCAGTTGAAGCTGAAGGTTGCACTTCTGGTTTTTAGATTCTAAAGCTGATCAGGGTGTGAGGATGCTTCTGAATGTACCTGAGGACAGTTGGTGCAGCCAGCTATACTTAGAGCATAAGCAACTTCACCATTTTTTTTTTTTTGAATGCTCTTAGAAACACTTGGTTTGCTCTTCTAAATATGAAGGTCAGTTTCATACTGTGGTGACTAGTATGGGTAAATCCAAATAACATCAATATAGGTAATATATAAGTCATCGGGGAAGGCCTATAGATCATGCTTCAAGAAGAATGATGCAAAATCCCTGGGCCACCTAGCAGGCTATTCCCCTGAGCTGTGGTCCCATGCTTCTGGACTCTCGCTGTCACTGGTAGCTGTGCTGGCTCCTTGAGTCCGCCTCTTCTGCACTGTGCTTTTTGTGTTAATATTTGTGTTGAATTTATTGAATATGTTATAGATAGGCCTCCTTTTCTTTTTGTAGAATTCGTGGTAGACAAATTGTGCCATATTCCAAGCACGTAGTCTTTATTTACAGCACCTATGTACCAATAAATTCCTGGTTGATGCTTAACTCTTAATTAAGAAGGAAAATAGCATTCTTTTTCAGTAAATGCTCTCAGGGTGGCTGCCTAGCTGTACTTCATGCAAAGAAAGCTTTGACAGTGGGGTGGCTGGGTTAAATAGCTCTGTTTTGCTCGTCTAGCCTTCAAGTTTCTCTGCTCCCTGGAATACTGAAAAGGACTAGTACTGTTTTGTACCCCTGCGGGGAGACTTACTACCTGATCGTGGCACAGGTAGCTTAGCATTTGAAAGCAAATTGTATCAGATTTGATGAAACAGGGATGAGGATGGCAGAGATTCCTGTACCATCCTGACAGCTCTGCCTTGGGGGTTTCTAAATGCACGAGCAATCATTACTTTTTTTTTTTTCTGGCTTTGGTTTAAGCTGTTCCTAAATGTTTGGATTTGCAGGGATACCATCCAGCTGTGATATCCCCTCCTCTTGTAGAGCAGCATGTCTCTCCTCACCATGTCTTTTTGAATGCAGTAACAGCAGTCTGAGTGCAAGAAAATCGTGAGTGTTCCAGACTCCCACATTTCTGGGAAGAACTGTTGTGATAGTACGCTTGCACAACACGGGTACATTCAAAGCCTATAGGGTATTATCTGGTAACTGCCTTCTAATTGGTCTGAAACTGGGAGGGTGAGAGCTCACGCGTGATATAGGATGATCTCATCTGGCTGTCAGGAACCCGTTACTTTCTAGCCCATCTGCTTGCAACACCCTTGGGTAAGGATTATTAAAAAATACCAAACTGCATGGTGCCCCGGGATATGGTCTGGCTTTACGTGTGAGAAACAAAGCAATCAATAGGAAATAATAAATAAAATAATTTGAAGACTCAGTGCAGAGCCTCTGAAACCACATCAACTTTATTGGAAGAATTTCCAGGCTGGCATTGGCTCTCAGCAGTTTTGATTTCAATTGTGATAAGATATGCCAAGAGGTCAGAGTTTAGCCTGACAGTTCTTAGTAATGTCAAATGTCATACCCACTGACTGCAGTACCACATTCAAGACAAGGCTTGGGATTTTAACTTTCCTTATTTTGCAGCTTTTGAACTGAATTCCACTTCTGTGGAGAAAGCAGAAGAGCAGCTAAAACCTAAAGACTTGCATTGCTAGATAAGGTAGGATTGGAATAAAATCTTATTTGGGAGATCTTGGCATCTCTAGTTTGTGTGCCAGAACTGAAGACTTCAGTGGGGTTAACCTTTGTGAAACACCTCTCCAGGGAGGCTTTACTTTGTGTAAAAACAAAACAACAACAACAAATAAATCCCAGCTGGCCAGGAGAACAGGCAAGTGAATCAATTTCTTTAGTGGTCAGTTCTGCCTTTATTTTACACAGAAGGCCCCTCCTCAGGAGTAAAAGATGCTGTAGCAGTTGAAAGTGATTTGCCCATCTGGTGGGAGGATATAGGTAGTATTTTGAATCTGAGTAAATACATGATAGTTTCATCAGAAAAGCTTAGCTCTGAATCAAGGAATTAGTCTCATCCTGCTTAGCCTCTGTCCAAAGACAAGTGCATCTGATTTTGAAATGGAGAAGAAAGCTATTGGATTGTATTGGATACACTGCAGAGATGTGCATTGCAGGGTGAGAGACTTCCTCACAAGATCTGGATGCATGTGGAGCAAACCCAGTTTGGGGGAGTGATGGCGTAGCTTGAATTCATCCACTTCTTTTGGCTTCTATTGCTGGAAATTCACCATTTGCTAGAAGAGACAAATTGTTTCTCACAACTGGGATGTGAACAAACATACTTAGCAGTAAAAATCTTAACCTGTAAGAACATTTGGTTTATTTTAATACCTCTTCCCTCGCTCATCTTAGGTATAAATAAACCTATTTTTACTTCATAGTTCTAGCAGAATAGATTGCCCTCCTTGCCCTTTGCAAGTATCTCTTGGTAGAAAAACATGAGGTTAGAAACAATTTTCAAAAGGAAGTCAGCAAACTGCTTACGTAGATCATATTTGGCAAATTAATTGAACCTCTAACTCCCTCCAAGGTGTATAATGAAACCCCACGTAACACTTGACAAATGCAAGGACTGATGAGTGGGTATTTTTCCATCTCAAACTTCTTTCCTGCCTCACAGAAGCAGATGAATAAAGTGAGACACAGTGCATGTGTCTCAGCACAAGCTGCTTGAGTTGTTACAAATGCTTATTAAATCAGAAGATGGAGGACAATACAATGAGTAGTAGGTGTTGGGATTTTCAGAGGTGTAATACTGTAACTGGAACTGAATTTGGGCATGGAAAAAAACTGATAGAAAAAAAACCTCCGTCATTACTAGAAACTTAGGTCAGTATTGTAAAAGCTTTGAACAATACCAAAGGATTCGGAACTAATTTAGATTGAAATTAGCTCAAATCTTTTGGCTCAGATATTCTCAGTCTACATTTCTTCCCTGTGATGACATTCTGTTTCCAGTTGCATCTGTGTCTGGAGCCCTTTCCTTTAGAAGATATCACCAATTTGAAGAATGAGGTGTCATATTCCATGGGTCTTCCAGCAAAACCTTAAGGCTACAGCATTGCAGATGGCTACAGCCAGAAGACATTCTGCAGTTTGGGAACTGAGGTGCCTCAGATACGTTCTCTTCTCTGTTAAATATCTCACAAAGTGTGGGTATGATGATGTTTAAGTGGGAGCAATGCACAGTTTCAGCATAGCTGGTTGATTGCAACAGGGGAGAGAATATTCTGGGCACTGGCGAGGCAGCAAACATAAGGATTAACCTAACTTCAATATAGCTTTTAGCCCTCTTAGAAATACTAAAGCGTCCTAATTCTTCTCGTTGCTACTAGAATCTCTTAGCAATGTACCAATGACAAGGAATTAACTTTCTTTAATGTGAAGAATGTTTTCAGAGGGTGATGTATGTTTTGTGGGCGTTGGGAGTGGACAAGCTCTGTGTAAACAGAGAAAGGAGATGGTGCTGGAATATTTTCTATTTCTCAACCCTACATTTTCCTTAGGGAAATGGCAGGTTGGCTTCTACTAGATGCTGTGAACATTTACTCCGGTGAACTTGAAAGGGACATGAATAGTTTGGAGGTCTTGGGGAAACATGTGGTTGAATATTATGCACTTTCTCCTCGAGGAGATGTATCATGACTTAATTACAAGAGAGTAGATTAGCTACACTATTGTGGCATCAGCCATTCAAGGTATGAACCAACTGTTAAAAATGCTTATGGTAGTGCTGGGAATGTCCTGCTTCCCTGTCTGGGAATGGCACCATTTTCTCTGCTTGTCTGGGAGAGATGAATTCATGCCCCCCTTTTTTATTTGTATCAGAAGACACTAGCAGGACTGACATGGTCGTTTATTGTACCTTGGCTAGGAGGGTGTTGGGTCCTACTTGGCAGCACTAATCTTAAAGCATTTTGTTTCTTACGATTATCTAGCCATGCCAATTTGAGTGTGTTAGGCAATTTCATAATGGAACTTTTACTTACTGTTTAAAATTCTTTGTTTAGATCTGGTTTTAGCTTTGTTTGCTTAAGCTGAATGAAGCAATGATCACTTTGGTCTCCTAAAAAGAAATATTAGCTTTGAGAAAAACAGTAGATTATTTTCCCCTTTAACAGCACCTCCCTTCCATTTCTGCTTGTTTTTCCTTCCTAGTTCCTCTGAAGTTTAGAGATTTCATACTCTGAAGTGATGGTCATTTGGGAAATTTGTTATACAGAGTTAGGAGGGAATCGAGTGTTTCTAGCTCTGATTAAATAAATGTCTCTAATTTCTTGTTAATGAGACTATTTCTCTTGTTTGGTTTTTTTTTTTGTTCCCCTCTGGGAGAGATTTTGAGCAGTAACGCTCTAAGAATGTATGGCTGAATTGCCCTGATTTCAGTGCTGCTCTGATTTTGGTGGAGTTGGGCCAGCAGAGACTTTGGCCCACTGTTTGTCTACGTTTCTCAGAACTGCTTTTCTGAGCAGATTTGTATTGTTTCCCAGAGGAAGGCTAACTCCACTTAATGTATTCATCCAGGGAAGTTTGTAAATGCAAGAACTGCATGGCAAAGTGCATACATGGGACTGAAGGCTACCTCACATCCAATTCCCTTAACGGGTTTTATGGAGCATGAAACAGTCAATAGTAACTCTTCCATCTTCATCTAGTTATCGGGAGCTGGTAGCCATTTGTCTGTCACCTGAATGTGTCTCTCTTCTCCCCTTTCAACTTTTGAGCACATAAGCCAACTTATCACAGGACCAAATCAAGTAGTAAGAGGGTTTCCCGTTTAGATACAGTGAAGTTAAATCTGGGCCATAATGAATGAGCTGAAGAAGCAAGCGCTGATTATGAAGTGGCTTACTTCAGTTCAGCTATGATATACTCGTAAAGATCATGTCATGTAATGAGTAGGGTGAATTATGAGGCCCACTGGCTTCTGGTTTGTTTTTTTTTTGCGGCTGGTATTTGTTATTTGTATAAGTGATTTCAGGACACTGATGTGTCTTGTTGGATAAGTATCAATTTGTTATCGACAATTTGGAGGCATCCACCTAAAATGATCAACTGGGAAGAGCTCGCCTGATGCATTGCTGTTGTTGGATGCTTGCAAAGCAGGAAAGTCTTGCCGTGCTTGCGATTTTAAGCCACAAATGCTGGCATATCTGCCCAATATAAACATTCCTTCACTGTAAAGTTGTATAACTTACCAAGCCCTGAGCAATTAGCTGTGTGTGATCAGCCACACCATGAAGCCAGGCCTGTGTTATTGTACTTTCCTTGAGCCAGTATTCCCCCTTGGTGGGACTTCTGTGGCTTATTACAGGACAGGGTGCTCATCACCGATTGAGGTGACCCCCTTGAATTGAGTCACAGTGAGGGAGAGCACTTTTGTCCTTGGAGCAGCGGAGGGAATTGCAGAAGGTCACATCTGCATCCCCACTCCAAAATGAATGGGTCACAAGCAGCATGTGAGCTCTGGTGCATACAAACTTCTATAGGTATCTGACTTTATAGGGGATTGCAATGCAGGGGTCTTGTCTCTAATCCTAAAGCTTGAAATTTGGGTGTTGGGATCCGCCAAAAATATGTTGCATTGGAGAAAGGGGAGGGATTCCTTTCAATTTCAATGCAGCTTTCAGACCTTGTTGCAAACATCAGGCTGTTTGACTGCATATCTTCCTGAGAACAGACTGAGTCACTGGCCGGTTCAAATGTCCCTTTTTGCACAACTGGCAGGATGTCTCTGCTTGCTTATTAGATGTGGAAAAGTTGTGGCATCTCTCCCTGCTTTGGACAGAGGCACAACATGGCCTTGTGGCTCTGTACAAAAGGCCACAGCCTTACTGACAACAAGCCATCATATGAGTCACTTAATAATAATAATATTCCAAGCTGTCTGGGCAACTGTGAGAAAGATCCTGGTATGAACAGTTTTCTGAGTGCTAGCCTCACTGGATCTATCCTTTCATGCTGTTTCCCATTGTCTCCTGTTGCAGACAGACTTAAGAGCAGCTGACTGCAGAGCTAGAGGGAAATTTCCTAAGTGCTCCTGAAAGAGAGACCACCCAAAATTCCTGCCCAAAGATCGTAATTAGGGATGAACCCTTCTGTAGATGAGAAAAAATGGTTATGGCCTACTGCTGCTTAGAACAACTTTATTCTCTTCCTTTTTTTTTTTTTTTGAAACTTTTCTTGGTTATGTTGGTAATAAGTACTTGTATTGTGAGACTAGAATATGTAACCAAATAGTGGAGGCAGATATGTCTGCAGGGTCTTCTACAAGTTGTTCTTCCAAAAGGGGAACTGAATATTTGTGTGACTGAGTAGCCCAGAAAGCCTGGAGGGGGCAAGTATGAACCCACCGCTTCCCAATCTGTCCAGCTTTTTGGCAAGCTTCAGTAAAAAATGGAGAAGGAAGAGGCGTGATGATGGGGACAATGTTATGCTCCAGTGGCTCTGTGCCCTAAAGGGCTATTCTCAAGCAGACTGGAGGGAAAAATCCCTTCTCCTTCAGCAGAGTCTGAGTAGACAAGGTACAAGCTATTTCTCTTGCACCTGTGCTAGTTCAAGAACAGGAATAAGTCTGGCCCGCCAGGTCTGTTTGTCCCCAGAACACCGTAATCATTTACCATAAAACACCAGCCAATGGAGCTTCCGTGAAACACGCTCTGAATAAATATTTTTTTTTCTCCTTCGTCTATTTCTGTTAAAAGGGTCTTTTGATGAAAATATCATTAGTATGTTTGAAAAAAACCCATCCCCTGAGTAGTTATTTACTGAGTCTTTAAATACACAGGCTGAATAATTGACTCCTGTGAAAGCGCTGCCACCGTAGACCAGGCAGAAATGCCCCATGTCTCTGTCTGGAGCCTCCAGCAATTTCCTCCCTGTGCTTCAGACAGTGATGTGGCTGCGTTTGTGTGGATGTCCAAGGGGGGAACCTTTGCCACCACTCCCCATCTGACCAACTGGCATAGGATACAGACAGTGTCTTGGACCTTGCCCTTTCCTGTGCACCGTGTACCTAGTTGAGCTCAGATGGGGAATGGGGTCTTATAAAATGAGTGAAACCTGCAGAAGATACCAAGAGGGATTGAGAGTTTTCAACACCCTGGCCCTCTGGAAGTGCATAAGGCTGGAGTTGGTCTTGTCCACCAATGCTGAGACTGGTCTTTTAGTCAGACAAAAACTCCTTAAATTCTATTTAGGTTACAAAGAGGCCTCTGTTGTATCCCCTGCTGTCTCTATCAAGAGAGGGCAGGTGGTGTGTAGTGCTCCTCTAGCATCTAGCCAAGCACTCTTTCTAAAAGCCTCAGGCAGTGAAATATAGAGGTCATCATCTATAATCAACAGGATCGTCCCCTCGCTGAGATCCTATTCAAAGTGAACAGTAGGATGGGAACTACATCGTGGGTGGAAATCTATGTAATGGCTGATTAGGCAAAAATTATTTCAGAATGTGCCTTTTACTGAACATGATGTATTTTTGCTGCAAGCCAAACATACTTACATATATATTATATCTAACAATAGCTCTGAAGTTGAGAGGCTGATGGAAGGTTACCATATAGGCAGTTGATGAATCCTTGACCCTTTTCACATCTCATTGAGCTTTTTACAAATCAAGGAGGTGTAAAATATCTGTGAATCCTGATGATCAGCAACGTATGAGATGAATGGCCACACTGGCTCTCCTGCCAGCTCAAAGTGAAGCAGGAGCCAGTAAATGGAAATGGTCTTGGTTGCTTGTGCTGTAGGTGTTACAGATGTTATTTCCACTTGTGTTCTGCATTTGCTGTAATGCTCTTGGGGTGCTGCAAGGCATTGGTTGCGAGCAGCTGAAAGATCAATTCTTGGCTAATGAGATCAGGCTTTGTTATCTTATGTTTGTCCATCCTTAAGAAAGGATGCAGCTGGGTGTGTGGAAGTACATAGCTCTATCTGTATTGTTGGTGGGGAAGAAGACAAAGTGCAGACTCTCCAGATCCCACCTCTGTAGCATCATACTCTGTCTCTGCCTGTCGGGCTTGTTCTCTCTCCTATCTTCTGTCAGGAGTTTTTTTTGGGGGTATTGCTGTGCTAAATTTGATAGGGATTGAATTTGTAAGTAGAGCTGTTAAGTTTTACAAGCTGCACACTGTATTTAGAATTAGTTTTTAGCTACAATTATATGCCTATCATTCCCTGAAGTTTAAACTAGATCAGATGGGGAATTCAAAAGTAATTGTGTTCTTTCAATGAAAAAGCACAACATAGGGATGAACTGAATGAACCAAGTGTCTTTTTCTTTATGCATGCAATACACAAACTAAAATATAATGGATGTACTTACTTAGTTGTACTTAGTAATCACTAGTTTTCCAATACACTGAAATTCTTTAAAAATTACATGTACTTTCAATAAGATAGTGTTTGTTTTTTTTAAAAAAAGAAGTTACCTTTTTTAATCAGTGTCAGCCTGCATCTTTAAGTGCCTAAAGTAGCTGTTAACTTGGTCCGGTGCCCCAGAATCCTTAAGGTGTTTAAGAGTCTGCCCTTGCCTTCAGGTGCAGTCTAGAAAAAGGAGACTTAGGGTCCTATATCAAAAGGTGCTTATTGAAATATAACCTCTTGGGCATATGCTGTAGCAGAAATCAGAGTTGCCCAACCACTAACCTCCAGAAGTTTATTCTATTTTATTTTTTCTACTGTGGGTAAATAATTATTGAGTTCTTTAGAACCAGAACAGTTCCGTAGTTGATTCAGTTGCCTGTCTAAGCATTCATTCTTGGTTGCTTATTCTATTAATCATGAATATTTTTTTCATTATTCAGCAAGGCATGGTATTTTTAATATAATCTTAGCAAGGAGTTTACTAATGTGTTTTGGCTGTTTTCTCCGTTAATGACTAGGTGCTATAACGATGTTACTAACAGTCCTGCAGTGCCAGAGCAGCACAAAGTCACCAGAATCTACTAGTAAGCGTTGCTCTGTGTATTCAAACATAGTGTGGTTAAAAATGTTGGCTATGACTGCGCTGTTGAAAAGGTGACGGGAACAATTCAAAATGTATAATCACTTTCCTGGTGTATTTTTGGGGAAAATTGAAATACTTGGCAAAAGTCTCAATTTATCAATATATTGCTACCATGCACACGTTGAAACCAGGAACCTTTTGAGGTTTAATGATATATCAAGACTTTCTGCATGATTCTGGGAGAGATTATTGAACAGATCCCTTTTCTGCTACCACTGCCATGTAAAGAGCTGTTAGTCTAAGCTGGCATTCAGTTCTTCCCATTTAAACTTGGGGAGTGAGTGTTTGAACCAAACCTGTTTGTATAAATAATATCTTGCTTTCTCAATAGCCTCAAAATCCATTTAGATACATACCCTAAGTTACAGTGGACTGAACTGAAAACCTCCAACTTCCCCTGTGTCTCAAACTCATCTATCTCTGGAGCTAGATTTGTGTGGGTAAGAACTGCCTATTTTAAACACGTATTTTGAAATGTGTGGTTTAAGGGGTGGAAATTGTGCCTCTGTTCTAGGCGTTTTTCATTTCCCATAGTTCCCAGGCAGTCTCTTAATCAAATAAAACTGATCATGCTTATATTTGGAGTATTAAGGGGGGGATGGCTTTGTATTCTCCTCTCCCCAGCTCATCTTCAGGCCACAGTGGTGGTCCAGCAGTGGCAACACAGCAATATTGCTCTCTAATGTTGTGTTTGAACCCTTCAGGGCCTTTTTAAAAGTATCATTTCACATTCACCTATGCTGTTATGCAGACAGCATTTATTTACTTATTCATGTAACTACCTATTCTGTTGCTCTTTCCATGGGAAAAGCAGATGTGTGTTTTCTGCTACTTAAAGCTTGGTGTGCTCAACAGAACCCCGAAGAGCCACATGTCCTGTTCCCAATGTAGGCCCTTTTTGTCCTTTTTGGTTACCTTGAAAACTTCTCTTTTGTATTACTATTGCTTTTATCTTGAAGTAACAAAGCTTATGCTCACAGGAGACTATGGATAAGATGTTCAAAGCAGCAAAGGGGACAGCCTCTAACTATTTCTCATAGTAGGGAAAGTATCAATCGTCCTTTAATGTCAGCATTACATGGATACATTACATGAAGCAGCCCCTGCTTGAGAAACCACTGGAGCTGCCAAAAAAGATGAAATGAGAGACCTGTTGGTACGATGATTATCGAGTACCCTGCTCTGACTGGGTAAGGAATAAGCTGCTTCCCATATTGCCAATTCTTTTTTTGAAGAGGATGTCCTGAAAGGAGGCTGCAATAGGCTATATGTATATGGGGGGGAAATGAGCAGAATCAGTATTAGATGTAGCAAAGGTTCTTAAGAAAATGCTACAATTTCAGCATCAGGCTCAGTGGGCAAAACGACTTAATTTATCTGGGAAGGCATCAGAAGTGGAGAGGTCTATAGGCTAGTGCCTGTCATAACTTCCACAAATAATACAAGAAAAACTCTGTAACTCTTCTAGAATATACATATATACATTAGCTTTGGGAGCTGATGACTCTTTTAGGGAGGCCAGCTGAGTGCTGGTGCTAGTATTACTCATTAGCATGTGTATGGTATGACATAGGATCCTTTACATCTAACCTAGATGGTCTTGCCAAAGTTGGTGCATAAACATACAGTCATTTATCAGTGTTGACAAAACTGGGCTAGATGCTATATTTAAAGCAGAAATGATAATAGTACTTGCTATAGTTATAGGCTTCCCACAGTACTAGGAAACATCTGACAAATCCAAGCCAACAAGGCTTTTCCAGGTTTTGTGCCAGAGCTCAGTCTGCATAGGTGGCAGTGTTGGAAGCTCTCCAGAGAAAGCTTTTTATCTGACCATTCACTTTTGCTAGCTGTTCTCATCTTGAACCCCACTCAAGTTGAATCTAAACCTGCCATAGCTGAAAAAGCCAACCACTCTGCTATCCAAAACAACTCACTCGGTTCAAACCTACCGCAGATCGAGACAAGCAAGTCTCGGATAAAGGCAGAGCAGGGCTTTTCCATTTCCTCTGCTTATCAGAGCCAAAAGCACTTTTCTAACAAGTTGAACTCCTCCAAATGAACTAAAAGGAGAATATGGATTATTGGCTGTTTGCTTTCTGCCCAAATGTGTAGGTTTTCAGCATTAGCACAGGTAAACAAAAAATCACGTCGTGTGCTGAAGCCCACCCAACAGACAGATAGGTGGGCAAATGTGAATTAGCTTGTGGGCTTTTCTTGCTTCACTTCAGAAATTTGGAGGTGAGAGGGGAGGGAGCTGCAATTATTTCCCTCTGACATTGGGGGTTGGATGACTGACACCTCTGAGTAAGAGCACTGAGCAATTAATAATGAACTACTTCTAATGAGTTCTCAGACAAAGGATCTGTTGTAGTGGAACTTTGGGGAATTGGGCTGTTGTCCAATATCTGAAGATACTGAATACTCTGGTTCCACAAATAATGCAAAAAAAACCCCCTCTGTAACTCTTCCTGAATATATATAAATACACATACTTATTTAAAAAAAAAAATCACAATAGTTTTAATTTTTGAGCACTTCTACCAACTGGCCACCCACTCTGAACTGGTCCATTTCTGGGAACCAAAGCTCTTGGAAGCTGAGTCTTTTGATCTGGGGAGCTCTTTTAGCAATCTTGGAAACATGACCTATTTCTTTCAGACTAATGTCTTCTGTCTGTATCTGGAGGGAGCCAACAAAGACGGCCACAAATGGGGTCACCTCTGAAATTCAGGGTTGTGAATGGGGATGATAGAGATGGGTGAATCCATAAGCAGCTGAAGATGAAAGAGCTTGCAGCCCAGAAAGCCAACTGTATCCTGGGCCACATCAAGGAAAAAAAAAGCATGGCCAGCAGGTTGAGGGAGATGATTCTACCCCTCTATTCCTCTCTTGTGAGACCCCACCTGGAGTACTGTGTCCAGCTCTGGAATCCCCAACATAAGCAAGACATGGATCTGTTGGAGCGAGTCCAGAGCAGGGCCACAAAGGTGATGAGAGGGATGGAGCACCTCTGCTATGAAGACAGGCTGAGAGAGTTGGGGTTGTTCAGTCTGGAGAAAAGAAAGCTCTGGGGAGACCTTACAGAAGCCTTCCAATATCTGAAGGGAACTACAGGAGAGCTGGGGAGGGACTCTTTGCAGGGAGTGTAGCAATAGGATGAGGGGTAATGCTTTTAAACTGAAAGAGGGGAGATTTTGATTAAATATTAGGAAGAAATTCTTTCCTGTGAGGGTGGTGAGACACTGGAACAGGTTGCCCAGAGAAGCTGTGGCTGCCCCATCCCTGGAGGGGTTCAAGGCCAGGCTGGATGGGGCTTGGAGCAACCTGGTCTGGTGGGAGATGTCCCTGCCCATGGCAAGGGGGTTGGAACTCAATGATCTTTAAGGTCCCTCCAACCCAAACCACTCTATGATTCTGTGAAACTGCCCAGCAGATTAAAACCTCTTGGGCATTGTGTTCCTTGAGAGCAGCATTAGTGCTAAGCTCTCTTGAAATTCCTGAAACCATCAATATCTAAAGGCTTGAGCAGCCACTGAAAAACTCTGCTAACTGATGTTCTGTTATATTGGAAAGTATAGGAAGGATCAAAATCTCATGACTCTGAGAATATCCTGAGTATGTTTAAGCATTTTGAAGGCTGAAGTTCCCCTCTTCTCCAGAGAATATTAATACTTTTTGCTGAGTATTGAAAAATCAGACCACAGCACGTCCAAAAAGAAGAGCAGTTAAGGATGCTGGGTGAACTGGCTGATCTCAGATGTGGAGTTCTGTGTTCAGAATCTGCTCCCATGGGACTTCCACTGGAGAGTGTTCCTGACTGCAGCAGTAAACATAGTCTGAAGCATTTGGTAACTATTTAAAATTCTTGTTTTCATTACAAATTAAGGACCATCGCATCTTTTATATTCACTTGGATCCCTGCATTTGCTCCGTTGGTTTCTCCGTTATATTTAAAGGGTTGTATTAGTCACACCGAACGCTGTAAAGAATTTGAAATAGTTGTGAAGGAAGAGGTCAGCTGTGCTACACAATCCCGATATAATGTGGCTACCTCTGACAAAAGTAACTTTTTTGCCTTGTCTGTATAGAGTATAGCTTTTATGTTATAGTATAATGAAGATACTAAATAGTATTCAACAGAAGTCAATGGATTTTTTTAAATTGGGAAGACCTTCATAACGAGCTAGTGTTACCTGACAACAGTTTGCCATTCAGTCAGTAGGCTGGGACTTTTGATCACCATTTATTCAAAACAACTGAATTTTAGACCAGCCACTTCAGACTAGCCTCATCAATTTACTAATCATCTGAACTTCACTAGTAACTTCTACCACCACAGTTCCCTGCCACTGATTTTTTTCACTTGTAGATGGCAGTTAAAGATCACTACTCTTTTAAACATCCTTCATAGTTATATCTTAGGCTTGCGGTTAAAGTATTTAAATACATACTTAGGTTTATTCATGTCGCTACCCTACTGACTTCACTGAGATTACTTATGTGTTAGGCATATGTGTAGTTAACTCACCAGATCAGAGTTTAACTATATATAAAAAAGTTTTCTCTGTTCTCTAGTCCAGGAGAAACAGGAGCTGTGCAAAGCTGGAAGGCATTGCCAGTTGGAAGAAAAGAGATCCCTCTCATTAGAGGCCTTGTAAGACTGGGGTTAGAAAATTAAGCCGAAGCATAATGCGAGTATCAGCATAAGGTAGAACTTGCCAGTAAGAAGTGAAATGCTGGCTAAAACAAATATCTGTACAAACCTGTGCAGCTGGATTGATCAGAGAGCTTGATTACTCATCCTTTCCTGTCTAGACAGACCTAGTTTTTAGATTTCAATTTAAAAGTTAATACTTATCGTGTTTGGTGACTGTCTTGGTGCTGAGGTTTCATGAATTACTGTCAATATGATTGGAAAGGGGCTTTGGGAAAGTATTAGTAAAATGGCCTTACCTTTTGCTGTAGCTTAGTGGAAGAAACATGCTCTTCTCCATGGGGGTGTAAAAAAAAAAAAAGGGAACCTGCCCCTGCTCCTTTTCAGAATTTGATTACAGCAAATGCACTTGGCATATTCTAGGCTGGCATATTTAGGACAATCATGGTTCATTTGCCTATAAACAAGAAATATTGCATCATATGAGGACTTGACCTAAACCTGAACAAAAACAAGGTTGTCAAAGGTATCAGATGTATAGAGAAAAGGAAGCAGATTACTTTGTACTGGGAAGACTTTTATATCTTGGGGATAGCATAGCTTGTTTATAATTTAAACTGTAGTTAAAAATATAGCCTTTATAGCTTAAACTATAAAGGCAGAAGGTGACCCACATACCCTGGGTTGCAGGCTTTACATTGAATGATGATGGTGAAGCTGTCCACTTTCTCAGTGCATGCCCAGGCAAAGGATTTATTTTTCCCCTTCCATCTGTTGCTCTGGTTGCAAAGTGATTTTCCCGTTATTGATGGGGAGAAGAAGGGATGAGGAACCACAGAGCCGGCTGTGTGCTGAGCAATTTTTAAAAGGGGGCCATTTCTTGTCAGTCCAATCACTTATACATGCAATACACTTACATATCAGAGCTGAAGACCCTGATTTGAACCAGTCCAATGTGTTTTGATAGACTTCAATAGATTCAAGGGAAAAGAACACGAGAAACAGATAGATTTGCCATTGTCAAAACTTTGAATTTTGTTGGAGAAAAGGAGTTCACTTTTATAGGTTTTTTGTTTTCCCTTGGCCTTGAATTAATCTGGTCAAAATAAGAATTTTTCCATGAAATTTCATATTCCAGACCTGGTCAAACTGTTCACAAAATGTTCAGCTTCTGTTCTCAATTTTTAACTTTCTTGTAATACCTCTTAACCTGGTGGGTAAAATTTAAAGAGTCCAAACAAACTGAAAATACTCAGATTTTGTGCTCAGACTTTACAGGTGAATAAAGAAGCATGATGGCTTATGATGGTATTTACCAAATGAATATTTTTAGGAAAAATAATGTGTCAATACAAGACATCTCTCCCAAAGCTGTACTTAATAGGCTGAATTTTAGAGCTTTCAAAAAAAAAAGAGTAAGAGAACGGTCATGCTCGTAAACTGACAATCAATATAAAACATGGTATTAACTTAGTGCTTAGTGCTGCCTATTGCTGCATTAATTAAATTCTAAACATATTAGACAGTGCAACCAGCCAATATTGCACCAGCCACTTTTGCAACCCAGCCAATATTGAAGTCTGAGTTGGAGACACTTAATACTTCAAATGCTGTTGCTTTAAAGAGGTAAAGTTGATAATGGGAGAAATTAGGTCCTTTTAGTTGAAGGGAAACCCCAGGAATATCTAAGATCCAGGCTTGTAGAGTCTCCAAGTCTTTAATTGGAAGAGAAAAAGGGTGCAAAATACCTGCAGAGGTCAGTGCTGAAAGGTCATGCCTTACGGCAGAGTCAAGAGCTGAACAAGAGTTTCAGTCTAGTACTTAACTAGACGGTCTTTCTAGGTAGTCTGTACTAAAGTCTAGTATGAAGGTCACTGAGACATCATTATGAGAGAAACCCAGCACAGTACTGGAGTACCAAACTGTGAGCTGGCTTCGTTAATGGTCTGGTTTTGATCTGTCTTCACTATCTACAAATCTAAGCAACTCCCTACTGCCAGTTTTGGATACTCTAGCTTCGAGCGTATCTGACCCTGAAAGCTAGTCAGATCCTGAAAGCGACCTTGGAGAGAAGCTTTGACAGGTATTTGCACTGTCCTTTCATCTTTTATGAAGAGTGTTCCACTAAGTGCTCTTTGGCTGCTGTTTCAGGGAGCTGGCACAAGCAAAGTGGTAAAGGAGCTCATTTTAATAGAGCTGGACTCATTAGCATTCCAGATGCTGAAAATCTGCGCAGCCGGATCACTGCCAAAGAGCAGACCTCCTCGTCTGTGGCTTTCTGCTGGCCTAAAAATAAAGTTCAAACCGACTTTATTAAAAATCTCTCTATATGTATATCTATATAAACATATATATTTATACATATATAAACACACATTATGGCCAAGCTGATGTTTGCCCATTACCTGCTTCAAGGATGAAGTCCTGCTCTGTCCTTTGCTGGTGGACAGTGTCAGGTTGCAAGAACTGTGTTCATGTCCAAGTCTTGAGGTGAAAAGTTAGGTTTTCCTCACAGTGCAGTCTTGAGATGAGCTGCTAGTTCCTAAGCTTGAAGAGGGACTCACTTCAGAGTACCATGTTGCCTTGGATTAATATGGCTGTATCTCCTCTGTGACCCAGGCTGGAATTTCAGCGTGCGTATGCAAGTCTAACTTCTAGTGAGCAGGAATGTTTTGAAACCCGCCTTTTTCTGTCAAAGCTGTAATAGGTGATTGTATGAAAATGTCAATTCAGCTTGGGTAAGAAAAAGGTCAAATGGTGTTAAGAATTAACAGGAGAGAAAAAGAGGATAAAACAAATGTATAACAATGTATAGATCCTCAGCACATCCTTCCCTTAAGAACTGCATGTGGTATTTGATACTCAAAAATAGAAGAATAAAGTATACAGAGAAGGACAAAAATAGCTGAAGGGTGTGGAATGGCTTTTGTACAAGAGGTGGCTGAAAGTGTTATTTGTTTCAGCATGGAAGGGATGAACAGGAAGGAACTGGCTTTAACTTCATGACCTGCAGGAGGAGATCAGCAGGGAAGGCTTATTCACTCATGGTTTAAAAATCAGAGGCATCAAACTAAATTACTAGCTGCAGTCTTCAAAATGAATGAGAGGAGGTACTTTGTCACACAACATATGACTCAGGTGTGGAAGTCATCGCCAGAAGTTGCCAAGCAACTACTGAAATCCAAAAAAGGCTTTAGAGAAATTAGTGGAAAGAAGGTTTCTTCGGGGTTATTAAACGCAAAGGTCTGTTTAAGCGTGCAAACTCTGGCTTAAGCATTCTGAGCTGTACGTCGCCAAAAAGTGAGAGAATAGTGGGAGGCGTTGCTAAACGCCTGTCCTCACATGCGTTCTTATATAATTGGCTGCAGCAGTTGGAGGGAGGTTACTGGGTTTGGACGGCCCTATAGTGTAATCATAGAATGGTTAGAGTTGGAAGGGACCTTAAAGACCATCGAGTTCCAACCCCCGTGCCCTGGGCAGGGACACCTCCCACCAGACCAGGTTGCTCAAAGCCCCATCTAGCCTGGCCTTAAACACTTCCAGGGATGGAGCATCCACAACTTCTCTGGGCAACCTGTATTCATGATATGCAAGTCCTCCAAGACAGGTAAAAACTTCCTGATTCGATAGGCTGAAGTTGAAAGGCTGGCTGCAGTGTTGCAGAACTAACCTAAGAGACATTATATCCCCTGAGCCACCATTTGGATGTCTACCCTCTTTCCTTTGAGGAGCTGATATTCTGGGCTTGATTTTTATTTTTATTTTTTTTAAAAGGCAATGATCTTTAAAGATGCTTGGGCATTTTACTCCCACGTATATTAAGGAGAGATCTGTATCTACTTGGATCTTTCAAAAAAAAAAAAGTCACCTATATTTAATAAGACCTGTATGCCTTGTTCTTTTATGCTCTGTTTTATCAGCAGAAGGAGTACCTTTCTCTAGCTACTTGCACTGGTAAAGACCTCTTTCTTCACCAGGCTTGCCCATCGCTGGATTTGTGCACATGTGTGTTTCTACTCAGAACTTAAAAATGGCTGGTCCATCTGAGCAAGTCACTCAGTGATGCAAAGCAAATGAGGGATGGTGGGGAGAAGCTTCATAAATCACAAGTATGGACACGATTGATTTTAGGGGAAAGGGAAGAACGAGAAAAAGCTTAGCAAATTTAGAGCAGAAAAAGCAGACTGTGGGAGAAAGGTGTCAATGAATATTGCCCTAGGAAGAGGAGTGGTGGCTGTAGACGGTCAGCAATGTGCTATCAAATCACAGCTGTGCTGAAAGATGAATTAGGCGCCCTTCTCAATGGCGACAGTTTGCTGGAGTATACCGCACAATTGCAGACCATTCGAGGGTTTGTAAGATGGGGAATGTCCATCTACCATTTGTTTACCTGGACGCGGTGGCTCAATGAGTGTGTTGGCAAATGTGCCCAGTTCCCAATAAGATGATATTGTTGGATATAACCACTATTTTCCTATCATAGTCTAGTTCAAAGTTGACCTTGTGGGTTTATGGCTGTCTAGTTCCTTCTCAATTCTGGTACGTGGGCTCATTTTTAATTAAACACCCATCATTAAAGGAACTAAAAACAGTCCCAAAAAGTTTTGTTGACCAAAGTCTGAAAATATGAAATGTTCTTTGGGGGGTTTTGGGTGTGGATCATAAGGCACATTTTCGTAATATTTAGTATGTCATCTTCAAGCAATGTTTTTAAACCTCAAAACTCCAGGGAAGTTCTGTAGGCTTTAGCAAACAGATGTTAGCAGTCAGGAAAGAATTATGATTCCTGCCTAAAAATATTCCCTCTTGCCTATCAAGATATCCTGACACTTTCAAGATATGTCTCTTATGGAAGTGGGGACACAATGTTTTTGCAGGTCTGTGAATCAATAGATTAGAAAGAGGTCTTGAGTCCCTTTTAATCAATCATCAAGGCAACATATCATTTTGGATGTCCTGGTTAACAGAGTGTGTGTATGTATTAGTGCACACTTTGTCCCTATCTAGTAGCTGCCTAAAGTTGTTTGACTCAGCTGCTACTTGTAAGTTAACAGTCTTTTAACTTAAATATGTGCACCAAGATCCCACATATCCTGAGTGCTGTAATCTGTTTCAGGGACCGGTGGGAACTATTAAGTATGAATCCAGACCCTTGCTGTTATGAAAACTGGGGAAGGATTGGCCCCAGGAGTCTTGAGGTGGATGGAAATGACAAATCTGGTCAACAGAAAAAGTTTAGTTTCACTTCCGTGGAACTACATCAACTTCTCGGCATTTTCTATTTAAACATTAATGATAAAGGCATAGAGAAATTCTTGAGACATGGCATGAAACCATGGCTTGCTGGTCCAAAAGTACTGTGAGCTTCTGCTGTTTTACAGATAATTTGACACTGTCCTCATGAAACTACTAAGTAACATTGGGATAACTATGTCAACAGTTGAAAATGAGTTGATGTTGTGTTGATATACAGTGAGAAACCAAAGGATTCTCTCTAGATTCCCATAGCAGAGGAACAACATAATAATGCAACTTCATTATCTTTGGGTTGATGCAACTCCATGCCGTGTCCTTCCCATGGGAGAGCATAAAGGATATGATCTGCTCATTCTTTAGAGCTCTCTTGCTTTAAGATTGAATGGAGGCATCTGAAATCTTACTCTATCTTGCTTTCTTTGTGGCAGCCCTTGGTGTGGTTAATATAAAAGCTTGTAGACAGCTTGCTTATACAGCCAACTGTGAGTCTGTGGCCTCTTGTTGCCTATTGCCCTCTAGATTTGTGACCCCATCAAAAGCTGAACAGGACGCGTGCTTCCACACAGCAGAAGAACTGTGTTTTTGAATCTAGAGGTGACTGGACTTAATCCCTGCAGATGACTTCCTAGTTTTGCTGCTTTTTTCACTCTTTTCCTGGGCTATAAAGAAAAGGGAAATGAGGGTCGATGGCTCTGTAAAGGGAGCTGTAACTCTTGTTGACTGTGGTACACTCTCCTGCTAGTTTACACATTGCCTTCTGACCTTCTGCTGCCGTTACAAGTATATGTCTTTCCATATCTTTGCTTCCACTCTGCATTCCTGTTCCTGAAAGTTACCTTTCAGTGTGGGTTCCAGCCTGACAAGTTCTTTCAACTGCCTGTGGAATGCTCAGTTTCTGACCTTTAGGTCTAGAGAAACAGCAGCCAAACCCAAAGGTTTTAGCTTTCCTTTTAGTGCTTTTGCAAGTGGGAAGCAGAGAATGCCCTTTGGTATCTCCTTCTCTGTTCTCACTAAAAATGTAGACTCATTTTTATTTTTCTGATAATCCAGAGTCATTTGCATTTCCAGGATTTTGAAAGGGTAAGCAATGACTGCTCAAGACTTAGGAAAATACAGTGCCTAGCTTGGTATGTTAGGAAAAGCATGGGTGTTTTTTTACAGGAGACAGATTAAAGTATGACAGAACCACCAGCGGGGCACTGGAGACAGGCCAGATATACATATTTGGTTAGAGAAGAAAATCTTAGTCTGAACTGGTGTACCATTTTCTTCTTGTACTTAGCCAATGGATCCAGTGGTGTATCTCCCCTTTTATCCTTCTGCTTGCTTGTACTTGCATGATTACCGTTTCAATGAAGGTGATAGTCCCAATTTCAGTATTTAGGGAGATCTGATTTTTTAACTTGTGGTGGAATTTATTAATAATTTCAAATGGAGAAAAATCACTCTTTGAAATAGCTTCACTTAATGTAAATACTGAATTTGGGATCATGTTATACCAATATTTATCTTAATAGACATACCCACTCTTCACTTTAATTTCCCAGGCTTTTATGTTACAGTAAGGTGAAATTGGCTGCCGGTAAAATGTAAATATCTCTCTGATCAATGCACACTCATTCTATCTGTGCAATGTATATATGACCCTTCCATTCATCTTCCAAAAAAGCTTTCTGTGTCTGTCCTATATTGTCTCATTTTACAAATGAATCATCCTTTATGGTGGTGGGAAAGGGACACAGGGGATTCCCTAGGAAAAGGTTGCATTAGCCATAACGTCAGTTTATTCTTGCCTAAGGAACTAGATAATACAGTGCATGGATCAACTCTTTGGAGACCAGCCCTAAGACCCTTGGATGCTTGAAATGAAGTTCCCTTTGATTTGGGATCTGTGCTGGAACTCTTCCTTTATGAAAGGTGTTAATTGAACTTCAGAGGATGAAGATGTCTTTATGTTCATGTAACCGCCTTTAGTTTAGAAGGAGGCTGTTGGGAAGGCAGGGATGAACTTCAACTAGAGAACTTCAGATGGTGTGAGCGAAATAACTGTTTCTCTGTGATTGATATGAAAGCAAAGAGGTGCTTCAAGAACGTTAGTGGCAGTATTTTTTGCCTCACTCAAAATCTATGAAGTCTTTGGAAAAGGCTAATTTTAATATTTTGCCAGGCTTAGAACAGGATCACAGGGCCCGAGAAAATATGTGACATGGACGTGGTGCCTTGACTGAACGTGAACCCAGACACACTGGCAGATTTTCTGACTTATGGTAAAATCCCTTGCAAATGGCTCAGTTGACCTAATAAAAATCAGAACTGCAATCTTTCAGTTCAGGAAAGCACAGCATAATTGTGAAAAATGAATTACATGCTGAAGAAAGGTAGAATTTGCAGATTTATTTATTTCCTTTACTTCTTAAGTGGCTGAATGTAAAGGCACCCTATATGATTGCAAGCCTGAAAAAGGTGCTCCCTGGAATGTTTTTGAAAGCTTCCAGAAATGGAGTGAGAGTCTGATGAGCTTGGATCGAAAAGTGCAAAATTCCAAGCACAGAAGCTTACAAGTTTTGTCAGAGGCAAAGCAAGCTTATGTTTATAGCTGTTTAAGGTCTGATCCAACTCTTGCTGATGTCAATGGAAAGTCTTTTGCTCGAGTTCTTCATGAGCAAGGTTCTGAGCCCTGAGAGAAACAGGATTTATGGAGAAAGCTGTAAATGCGCAGTTTACGTCTTTCACCCAGTTTAGCAGAAAGAGCTGCAGAAGATTAATCTGCGACAGTTTCACTGCTGAAGACATTGCGATCCATGTGAAGAGGCAACAGTGCTAGTAATGAGTGCTCAGATGCTGTCATTTGCATTTCCAGGATTTTGAAAGGGTAAGCAATGACTGCTCAAGACTTAGGAAAATACAGTGCCTAGCTTGGTATGTTAGGAAAAGCATGGGTGTTTTTTTACAGGAGACAGATTAAAGTATGACAGAACCACCAGCGGGGCACTGGAGACAGGCCAGATATACATATTTGGTTAGAGAAGAAAAACAACCATCTGTCTAGAAAAGGATGTAAACATTAAGCTCTAACTTTCTGTCTTAGCCTCTTCTGCAACAGAAAGGAAGCCTTGTATGTTGAGCTATTCTGCTGCTCTGGCTAAAAGCTACTGTAATTCAGACTGTGTTGAAAAGGAGAAATTTAGGGATAGATTTTTTTTTCCTTTTGCTGTATTTTTCCAAAAGACAACTTTTTCACATAGGTCCCTTCTGACTCGAGAAGGAAGAAATAATTTGGAAGAAAATAAATCTCCACTGATGGCTACTCATAGAGAAAAGCAGCCAATGAACATGGGTGATCTAATATTAATAAATGCCACGGATGATGCACTGAATAATTTCTCGGTTGTTTTTGTTATGCTATTAAGAAGTTTAACTTTAGGCTTCCAAGAACCACAGGCACATTTACTTTTTTGGGGTGTGTGCACTGCTGTGAAACTTTGGTTCGAGCATCAGCACGAGGAGTGAAGTATACTCCACTGCATATCGTGATTATGACACAATCAATCTGTAATATGTGGGCTGTAAAGCTGGAAACCTACTGAATGCAAACGGAGCCTTGCACCCCTTCAGCAGTGCAGGATTCAGCCTTGGAGTGGCCCCTGGGCAGGGGTCTGCTGGCACTGGAGAGAGAGGAGAGAGACCAGGAGAAACCAGCAGAACTCCTGCCTGAAAAACAGCTGAACTGCTGTCTGAAATAATTTACTGCTACACAATCATGTCAGATCGGGAATGGACACACATATGTTAACTGAGGACCTGACCTATCATATTGTGTCTTTGCTGTTATTTACCCTCAGTCTGGTAGCTGAGGTGAGGGCATCTATTCCAGTTTGAATTAGGTTGGATGCAGACAATCTTCAAACACAGAGGACCCCTTTCTGCTGTGACTGATCCTCCATCTTCAGCCTTCTACTTCTCCCATCCATCATCTTTGCCTCCAGCCCTTTTTCTTGTATCTTGTTAAAGCTGTTGAATACAAGACCTTTTCTGTTCAATCCTCAAATGCAGTCAGGAGTTGGATGGCAGATCTAGACCTTAAATCACAAATTTCCAGACAACTTTGCCCCCCAGACTTATATTATGGACTTTTGCAATGTCGTTTTTTCCATTCTGTTGCATGTGCAAGGTAGATAAATATCAATTAGCTGAAGACTGTTATAAATCTGATTTAACAATTAATAGGGAAAAGTGTTTCCCAATATAATATTACAGCTTTTACTTAAATGATTGAAAGATAAGCAAGTAAACTGTCTTAGTCTTACTGTTGGAATTAAGTCTGCGGGGACTGAAGAATGCTGTGTGTGATTTTTGGGGGGTTATTATGTGCTGTGAAACAGAAAATGAACCTGAAAAAATGCAGGAGAAGTTTGACTTCTGATCACCAAAATACAATCTGAGGAGTTGGCAGAAGAAGAATTGAGGAAGGTGTCTGAAGCTGCTTATGCAGTGCTGGGCTATTTGGAGGGAAGAGAAAGGTGTGCTGGGAGTACAAACACACCCAGGTCCTGATCCAACGCCACTAAAGGCAATAGCCAGGCTCCCACTGAGTCTGTGTCTTCGTGTTGGACCGGACTGTTTCCTCCACCCTCTGCACCAAGCCTGGGTGCATTTTTGTAGTTGAGTCATGCAGCCCCTCAGAATAGCAGCCTAACGTTAATGCTTCTGGAAGAGCAAGAGCCTGGCCAAGTGCCTGTTCTGATTTGGTGAAATATTCTTGGCAACTACCAGGCATTTTTAAACCGGTCCTTCATTAAATACGGTTTTATAGGCCAAAGTATGCCAGCTTCACTTTATACGCGAACTATTTTAAGGAGACTTATGTGCAGAATTATATTCATGATAATAGCGGGAGCCGCACTGCCACAGTCTGTCCGGGATAGCGGTACCCGGGGGGCTAGGACTGGCGTTTGCTGTGTCAGGCGGTGTGAAAACAAGTGCCTCCATTATTTCTGTCGTCTTTCATCCACCCTCTCTATGTCAGCCCAGATCTGGCCACAGAATCTCAGCTGTATGGACCCCCCGCTGACTTCTGCGGGGCGCTTCTGGCATGGAAGGGCTTCCCAAACTGAGCTCAAAGTGCTGAGTTGTAGAGCAAGTTGCTGGTTGCAGAGCAAGTGACGGCAATGCTGTTGATGGCTTCTTCCACAATTATGGGAGGGGATAAATGCCAGCTTGCTAGAAAGTGAATTTTAACAAGCCAAAATCACTTTCCAGTTAATCTTGAGGTGGTACTGGTAATAAAAAGGTATATAGCAAACTTTGTTTTCCAAACATGTTCGAACATGTTGTTTTGTTGCATAGTACAGGGACATAGCAAGTCTGACAAGACTTGCTGAATTTGGCTGTCTAGGGCCCAATATTCTGCCATTGAGCATTCATGTGGCTTATGTGCACCTTTCCCTCTCCCCAAACTTCAGGGGGGCTGATATAGTCTCTTTTGCAAATCCTTCCTGTGAAGAAGGAGGGACCACATAAATGCATTGCCTTCCTGGAAAGAGATCACTGCCTCTGTGTTTGTCCAGGCCCTTCTCCAAAAGGGGATATGTACTCCAATTCCAGCAGGATTGACTTCTTCAAGGACCATATGTTTTTCATGTGCCTTATCCTACGTGTAAATGTGGAACCCATTTACTGAAGGCAGGTCGTGGCTGAATTAGGCTGGAATGATGTCTACCCTGGGGCGCTCGAGCTGCGGAGCTGGTGAACGCACCAGCAGTGTGTGAACTCAGGTGTTTGGGTTAGGAAATGTGTCTGTCCCAAGCTGGCTCAGGGCTTCCCAGACGGGCACCTCAAGTAGTCCTGTCCTGTAATTGTCAGTGGCTGGAGCTGCTACGTGAAAGGGCATGGGCAAGGTGCAATGAAGCGCCTGGGTGGCACTTGGGGAAAGTAGGCATGAGGCCATCTTGTTAAACCTACTGCCTGAGGTGGCCCCGGGTCTGTCTTTCATGCCTTCTGAAAGGTGCCGTGGATTTGCCATGCTGATTTGCAAGCCCTTCAAATGTGAAGCTGTTTCACTTCTGTCACACGTTTTGTAGCGTGCTGAGGGTAGTGTCGCTGACTGAAAAAGCACATTTAAAATAATATTCTATCTTTTTTCCTTCTGGGCTGAATGCAACGTTTCATTTCACCCCAGGTGGGGGTTGGATGAGTTCTATTTTCTGGTGCACTCAAAATTTTCAAATTATTTTGGATGGGTCTGAAACAAAATACGGTGTTCTCAAGTTCAGCCAGGGAACCAGAACGTAATTATTTGCACAGCTGTAATCGTACTTCAAAGGAGACACGACTCCTCCTGGAGCCCCAGGTGCATGGAGAGGGCACTCCAGCCCCTGCCACAAGCTCTGTATCCTTCCCTTCTGCATCCATGGAAACGTGGGACCACTGCCCCACTATTTTGGTGGCCACTGTAGCATCCCCACTAATGGGTTGCATTTTACAGTAGGACGCTCAAGGTATGTCTACACTGTATCTTCAGCAAATGTAATTCCTCCTTGGCCATGGGCTGCTGTGCTGTGTTAACATGGTGCTGACCTTGTCCTTACAACTCCATCGACATAATCCTCTTCCCTTTTTAAAAAAATTAACCAGCATCAAGATGCAGCTAAACAAGGCTGTGAGGAGCTGAAGGCAAGGGTGAGGCTGCACTGACCTGTGCATACCTGCATGGGCTCCAGAAATTCTACCTGCGGATTCCTGTTTATAAATAAATAGGAGCAGCTTTCATCCCGTTAGCAGCTGTCAAAAAAGCCCCCCAAAACTATGTGAAAATCAATGGGGTTTTTAGAACAAAATATTCCACAAAAAAGATGTCTCCAAAAGTATTTCTTATGTCAACATCTTTTTTTTAAAAGTTGTAAAAATTCCCTCGAAACTGTTTATCAAAATATTTTTGATAAAATATCTTCTGGTAGTCAAAATGTGTTCTTGATATTTGCATTAAAAACTTAAGGAACCTTCCGAAAAACCTTGGGGAGGTTTGAAAAAATAATGTCTGGTTAAGGTGCTTTCAGAACAAAAATAATTAAAATCTCTGCTTATTTTTATCCAAGAAAAATAGCTTTATATAATTTAACCAGCTTTTCCCTTTGGCTTCCTTATACCTCCGGTTGGAGTTAGGGTCCCAAGGGATGTGGGCAGTAAGCCATCTTGGGAGAACATTGCTCATGTGGCAAGGTGGAAGATTTTTCTCTTCTGTCTGGACCTGATCATCTCTATTTAAAAAAGATTTTTTTTTTAAAAAAATTATATTTCTCAAGTGCATGCTTTGTTTTGGTGCTTATACTTAGAGATTTGCTTGATATGTGAGTGCAAAAATATGCTGCTTTTTTTTTTTTAGACATTTCTCTTCTTTGCAGCTCTGTCATAATCTGTTCTGCCCTAAGTCCCGTGATGGATGGTACCTGTTTTCTCCAGAATTTGTGTATAAGGACTGGTTCTTGTTATGTTCCTTTCAGATGAAAATGAGAAGGAAGGGGGCTGGGAAAAATAAGGAAAAGGGGAGGGAGGGAGGCTGAAGGTCCTGATAATCTGGCAAAAAGCCATGTAGTTTGATAGCATGGGAGAGTTTGGCCTGTCCAGCGTGTGCCTGCAACTGGATTTTAATGGAGTTGAGGGAATTACTGAAGGGATTGCAAAGAGGCAGCGCAGCGAGGCAACTCTGCAGGGTCCAGCAACACGGAAGAGAAAGTTTACCAAGTTAAACCCAGTGCATTTCTTTTTTTTTCTTTAATATTGAGCTTTATATCGGATTTTAATGGGTATTTATTCCCAGCTTGCTTTGCAGAGTGGTTATTAAAAAAAGTCTCTTAAAAATTATTAAAAATTTTGTTTCCATTGGCAGGGGAACAGTTTTACAAATAACGTATGTAATAGCTTTTTTTAACTAGTGAGAGGCTGTTTCCTTTGGTCGCTGACACAGTATTGCTTCTTTTTAATGACTGGGTGCGGAGATTTTTATTTTATTTATTTATTAAAGCTTTTGGGAGACTCCAGCTTCAGCAAAAGTTTGTTAAAGCAGATGAGACTTCTGGGGGGCTTGCTTCTCCGGTGGGGCTGTTTGAACAGCTCTCTGGGCTGTGCAGGGGTCTGGCTGGATGTATGGATACTTTTCCGGAACCATCCAGGAAAGTTTTGTTGCTAAGTTGTACCTCAGCCGGCAAATCCTGCTCAGCAGTGGTTTGAGATCTGCCCAGCCTGAGTTTTGAGCGTTGCTCAGGACTGTTTGTTCTGCTTAAATCTGTGGCAAGAGTGAAAGGTCCTCTTGCTACCTCGTTTCTCTTTCTGTGACCAAAACCCCTCGATTAAGGTGAGCTGATGTTAAATCCTTTGAGAAACCTAACACTGCTGTGTTCCCTGGGAGTCAAGCAACCAACCTGCCATGTCCTGGCCACCTGTGGCTATAGCCTCTTTCCACTTTAGTTCCCCAAAAGACTGAGATGAATCCCCAACAAGGGCTTGAGGCTCCAGTTTTTATGAAGATTAGGTGTCCACAGGTTTTCCTTCAAGGAAACAAGTTATAATGTGGGGGCAAATGTTTAAAAGCTGCATTTATCCCTAAGTTATCTTTTCTGCTAGAATACATTTGTCTTTATGTGCCTATATTTGTGTTGCTGCATTCTTAAGCATGATAGCAAATACCAAACCATATGCAGGCTTGTGATAGGATGTGGCCTCAAGGAAGACCAAGGAGGAGGTCTGTCTGCCAAATAAAATCCCTGTAAGGCTGTCTGGCGTTGGTTAGACAAACGGAAAGCCGAGACATCTGCTACACTGTCAAACACTCCTTCCTTCGATATCTCCTGCTGCCACCCACGTTCTCCTCATACGTGTGTCCCGTCCACCTGCCCTGTCCTGAGGTGTGCTTTGTCTGTCTAGACAGAAGTCTGTGCATCTGCCTGAAAGCTCAAATTCATTCTCCTGGATTGTCTGGAAACCCTGGAAATGCTTGCTCTGGGACACAAACATTTGTGGCTTACCTAGAGCTGCGTCCTAGCCTTAAACCACAAATATTCTGTGTCCTGGAATTAGACTTGCATTTACAAGTGTGTTGGTTAAAACAGCAGTAGAGATCTAACCCAGAGATCTACACAGGCTGCAAGGCTGAGAGATCCCCTTTTCTAACACGTCTGCCCAGATGGTCTTTCTACGCTGGCTGCTTCTGCAATGCCTACAATTCCCATCGCTGATGACCGTTAATTAAATGGTAGGATCAGTGTCTTGAAGCGCTGTTTTCTGAGACGACGAGGAGACAGGCACTGTGTTTATGGCCCTTAGCAACATGTATTCAGTTTTGAGCAGCTCGTCAACAGCACGATGCTGGCAGATTAGTGGGATTTTAGGGAAAAGTGCATCTAGAGGACTGGCACAGAGGCATTGTCACAGGGAAGGTTGAAATGTTAATTACAAGTAATTTAGCTTAGCAACGCTGAAGAGTCTGTTGGCCAGTGATTGCCTAGTTCAAAATGAGGAAATTTCCCCTGAGGAGACTAAAAGCACCTGAGTCCAGAAGGAGAATCCCCACATTCCCAGCTGCTCCCTGATCCCAAAGGCAGATCCACTGGTCCTTTCCTCAGTAGAAATAGTAACCTAAAATGTCCCCTCCCTTTACCTGTTTGCTTATGACCCAGTGCCTGGTGTGCCAGTTTGGTAAACCAGCATGGTACATCGCGCCAGGCTATAAAATAATCCTAGAAGAAAAGTCTAACCTGATTTGTTCACAGCCCCGAGATCAACTGGGCTGTCAAAGCGGAGGGAGTGACTGATGGGAGACAGGCAAAGGTGGGAGCTGTTTAAGCTGCCGTCGCTGCTGAGACTAACAGGGGCTGACTTTGCCAACCACTTAAAATCCTGCTCGTAGTTAGGTATGCCTGTGGTGCGGACAGAGACAGGCATTTCAGTTCTTACTTAATCCTCGTCCATAAATTTAGCTGTCTTGTAGTTCTGTCTTACACACAGGGTTCAAACTAGTGCACCTTCTCAAACCAGGCAGGGGCAGGCTGGGTGCCCAGCACAGCTCAGGGCAGCAGTTTGCCTCTACCTGAGAAATTATGGCTATAGCACACTCAAAGGATGAGCTATGCTGAGTTTTGGGTCTTCTCAAAGTGAGTCAAACTCTGCACATCATCCCCTTTCTTCCCCAATGGTTATTTTAGCTCCTAGCTTGTAAAATGTTGATGGTGGGGCAGAGAAGTCCACCTTACAAGCGTCAAATCCTTTGCAAGCTTAGAGTCCAGCACCCAGATGCTAAGCAACAGAGTTGTTCTAATTCTCCGCTTGCTTCTCCTGGCCTAATGGCTATGGTATGGTAGGAAATGGAGGGAATGAGAGCACCACCTTTCCAAAACCTGGATGCTAGAACAGTTTCCTTCAAAGCAGAATCTTCAGGTTTAAGCCCTTCCAGCAATGAGGAGTTTTGTGATTGCCACCAAGCACTGAACCGTCAGGTGAAGCAGGGGACCATACAACTATTCCTTCAAGCTTTAAAAGATAAGCTCCCAGGAAATCCTTTGGGCTGGGAATCACAAGTGGAAGGAATTGCTTGGAATTTAAGGTTAGGTGCCAAAGTTGTGAGATGAAGATGGGATTTAGGAACAGTTCCTGGGAACAGGGCAATTCCTGTTCTGCGGCAGTAAATCTGCCCATGCACTTTGCAGTGAATCTAACTTGGATGCTTGAGTTTCAGTAGGTGAAACAGCACTCCAGCTCTGCACTCCAGGTAGTAAGGGGCGATTATATTCTTAAGTATATGCTATTAATTATAGGAAATGCCAGCCTTCAACTATGCTCAGAGCCCTTGGCCTGTGTGTGATTGATCCTCCTGCTCCAGAAAGGTCTCTTTTACCCTGAAGCATTTCTATGATTTCTTGAAATTTGCTGTTGAAAACCACTTTATGAGAATCATGCCTGGCTTGTAGCAAACGGTGGTGGCCTTACTTATTGGCTGGGGGGAAAACCGAGAGGGAATCCAAGGGCTCTGGTGTGAAAGGCATATAAAGGATACTAATGACTTCATACATTCAGCATCAATCCTTAACTTCAGTGGCAAATAGGAGCAGCGGATGAGTGGAGAGACTAAAAGCTCCTTCCAGCTCATGTGTGACATCTTTGCTAGTGAGTGAAGTGCCGAGTGGGGAGCCCAGGAAGCCTGTGAACGCAGCTAATTGGTACCTTCTCCCCACTGGGAATGGCCATGTGTGGGTCTAGGACCCTTCTCAGGGCTAGATTACCCTGTGTCTTGTTGGATCTGACCTTCTAGCCAAATAGCTGGATTTCACCTAACCCAGCTATTTTGCTTTTAACAGATAGGAGGCCTTTTCACAGCTGAGCCGTTCAATCTCTCATCTCTCCTTTTTTGTTATGGTTGCCCATGGTCTGCTTGTGTCAGTCTGTCTGTGCGGGCAGCATCTCCGCCAGCCGGTCCTAGCAGGGACAATTCTGAACTGTCTTCTCATTTTAATCAAGATATCTGTCACTGTTATTGTTAGCTCGGGTATTTTGGACACCGTATATATCAGACTGGTCTCTTTCAACATGGGTTTTATCTTGAACAGGCCCATAAAAACAGTGGTTTGCTTTGCAGTTTCATAAACAGGCAAGCAAATTGTATAGAGTAGCTTTGGGTCCTGATGACTGTGAGAGTCTTTGAAGATGCTTTAAATATACATCATCTGCTCGTAACTCATTATCTAGTCAAACAAGATTTTATGGTTTGTAGCTATAGACAAGAAGGAATTGGTCAATATAAATAACAGTCAGTGGACGAAGAAAGAACTCATTTTTATTCTTACAATTTTTCAGAAAAGGAGGTTGAGACTTGCAGAGTATCTTTGCAACAACACCGTAAAATCTTTAGCACAGGCACAAGTGTAACCATTGCATGGAGAAGCAGGACTACTCGTTTACTGAAAAGTTAAATTCTCCTTAAGTGTTTTGCTGGATTTGCCCCAGTGTATGAGTTTCTTCAAACCCTAATGGCCTTACTTCAAAATATTTAATAGAGGCATCACTGTCTTAGACCTTCTTCTGCACCCAGAATACCTTGAAACAAAGGCTGGAAGAAGACTTAAAGAAACCTGATAAATGGACAAAGGGGTGCACAGAGCCAAATTCCTGCTTGGCAAAGTTCCTTCAGCGTTAGAGCATTTGGCAGACAATATTTAATAAAGCACTTGCTTCCACACTTAAAATTTTACACCATTAGCGTTCCCCACCTCACTTCCTCTCTACCATTTTTCTTCAGATGCTGTTGAAACTACACAGTGATGACCGTTACAGCTCTCAAGGTATTTGTGTTAGTAGAAAGCAGAGGGGTTGGGTAGTGTGTGTATCCCCACTGCTAATGTTTCGGATGGGCTATCCTTTGCTGCGCAAAGATTCCCTGTCTTAACTCAGTCCTTCGCAAAGTACAGTAAAGGATTGAGTTAAGACAGAGAATCTTTTCCCCTAGGGATAAAAAAAAAAAAATAAAAAAATCAGCATTTTATTTTTTTGCCAGAAAATAAGTTATGACTAAACACAATTTTTTGTGGTGATGCTTTTCAGAGGAAAAAAACAGGGTATTTTTTTCTTTGGAACTGGGAAACACTTGGAAAGGGGGGTGCTTTGAGTTAACACACAGCAATTTTTTGCCCCATCTTCTGCTGCAGAGCAGAGTGTAGCCAGAGCTATTCCCTCCAATGCTGGGGGAGAGAGAATAGCACGGGGTACTCCACTCCTTAATTCATTCAGGAACCAAGTTTTATGGGGAAATCCTTCCAGCTAAAAGGAGAACAATAACAACTCTACTTTACATGCTGAGAAGTTTAACTACTATCTGTAGAGTCCTTTGAACGCACATTAAATTTTGTTTCTAGCTCTGCTGAGATCCTGAGCAGCTGGAAGATGGCAGGGAAATTATCTGGTGGTCGGGAAGTCTTGCTGGGGATGGAGAACCTCCCCAGCTCCGCTCAAACAATGGCAAAAAGCCACCTACCCTGCCCTAAAAACTGAAACGTTTTACAGATGTCCATAAAGGAAATTGATTTGGGCTGCTTTATCCCATGTAGCTAAAAAGGGTTAGGAAGCTGTGTTTTCTTATTAGAAACTTCTAGCCAGTAGTTTGGTGACCAAATAATAACTGATTGTAGTGTAACTTATAAGGCTGTTTCTAGGTTTAAGGCAAGTTTCTCGCTCTCTAGATGGGAACAACCCCGACGGGTCAGGGAGTGGTGGAGCACAAGCCCTCCATGGGAAAGTCAGTTGAGAGCTGGCTGTCGAGCTAATCAGCGATAACCGTGAGGGTCAAAAAGTCTCTCCAAGTTTGACTTGGAGAGAAAGAAAGTGCCTGCAATGGGCAGGCTTAGAGATAGGATGATGTGCTGAGTAACAGGAGCCTGGATGGCTACCCAACTAACGTTCAGAACTGGCAGCGACAGCAAAACTTCAAGAGCTGTTTTACAACATGAAAAATATTAGACCCGAGCCTGGCCACCTGAATTTGAACACTATTTCTACAGTTAATAACAGATAGCTGTGAATTCCTTCGCTACCTTGATGTAGCCCTTAGCCATTCGTTTCCGTTCATTTGGCTTGGAAAAAAGGCACATTCACTATACAGTATTTGAGGCAGGTACTTACTGGAAAAATGTTTTCTAGTTACATGGTGTTGGGGAAACTCTTAGGCTTTCTATAGTGTATTGGTGTGTGCTCCTCCCCCCTTTGCTTGTTTTAAGCTCTGCAATATTCAGGAGCTGTCTTGATATATATCCATACCATGTCTAGCATACTGGGCCTGATTTTGGTAAGGGATGAATCAGAAGCAAAACACCCTCCTCCTCCCTCCCCCCCTTAAAAAAAACCAAAGGGAGGGAGAAGAAATAACAAAGTAAGGCTCACACTGACAAACATTTGTGTTTTTAAAGCATTATGGTTGCTCAGAGCTGAACTATTTCATTTGTCCTACTGAGAGCTGTACTATTCTTCCCAAGTGTCTGACCCTTTTCTCCATCTCTCATTGTCATTCATTTTCATTTTGTTCTCTTGTCCCCTCACCTCTGAGTGATAAGGGCGCTTTCTTATTTATTTTTGAGGTGGGAGGCAAACAAGGGGCAACTACAGACGTGCTCAGGGTCAGATAAGGAAACCTGCCTGAACTAGGGCTGAACCACCCTTTGGTGCGTTATTTATCGAAGGAGGTCCTGTGCTTGTGCTCAGATATTTTTTTTTATTATTATTTTTTTTTTAATCTAGTGGTTTCTTCTCGCCTTTTTTCAACTCGGAATCATCCGTGGGTGAGCAAAATGCCTCCCTGTGTCTCTAGCTTTAAACGAAAGGTAACACACGTTCCTCTTTCTGTACGCAACTTCTCCCTCTTCTTCCCCAGGCTGCAAAGTCGCTTGCTCAGGCACTCTTAGACTGACCATCTTCTCTCTGTGGGACAAAGGCAGGAAAGGCCGTTTCTGACCACAGCAAGCTGTCCAGAAGAGGGGAGATTTAGATTAGATATTAGGAAGAAATTCTTTCCTAGAAAGTTGGTTAGAGTTGGAAGGGACCTTAAAGATCATCGAGTTCCAACCCCCTGCCCTGGGCAGGGACACCTCCCACCAGACCAGGTTGCTCCAAGCCCCATCCAGCCTGGCCTTGAACCCCTCCAGGGATGGGGCAGCCACAGCTTCTCTGGGCAACCTGTTCCAGTGCCTCACCACCCTCACAGCAAAGAATTTCTTCCTGGAATCTCATCTAAATCTCCCCTCTTCCAATTTAAAACCGTTCCCCCTTGTCCTGTCACTGCACTCCCTGACAAAGAGTCCCTCCCCAGCTCTCCTGTAGCTCCCTTCAGATATTGGAAGGCTGCTCTGAGGTCTCCCTGGAGCCTTCTCTTCTCCAGGCTGAACAACCCCAGCTGTCTCAGTCTGTTGATGCTCAACTCTTGCCTTGGGATAGAGGGGATAAGCAAAATATCAGGTTTTCCTGGTGAAAATGGAGTAAGAAATCCAACCAGCCAAAGCTTTTTTTACCTTCCAGCCCCAAATGTCTTTCGTTTGTGAGGGCTCTTTTCACACTCCTTTGCTCAGGGGCAAATCTTATTGCTCCACCAACTGCAGCCCCGTTGGAGAGAGAAGCTCATTCTCCCTTTCTTCTGCACCGTTCCTCTTCGCCCTCGGTCCCTCCGTCCCGGGGAGGGGATGGGAAGCGCAGGGCTCTGGCCACGCGCATCTGTCTGCCAGGCGTTTTGCTTCATTGACACAATCCTCCACCACTTTTTATTAAAGACAGGAAGTGTTTTGCAGGCTGGAGGTGACTCTAGGTCTGCCTGTCTCAGGCTTTCTAGTGACTCATCTGTCTGCAACTGATACCGTGTCGCCTGATATATATATTTTTTTTTTTCAAACTGCAGGCAGCATTATGTGTTGGGGTATTGAAAGGCTGATTTCTGTTTTGACTGTTGTCATGTTGGCTTGCGAGGCATAAGGTATGTGTCACTTTTGGGGGTTAACCATTCTCATTCAGCAATTTTATTAATAGCTTCTACACTCATGAATGAAAAAAAAAAAAAAAAAGAAATGCGGCTTGTTGAAATTGGAAGGAGTAGGAGGGAACTTCACATTTTTTCCGGTCTGCTGTGGGTTTCAAAGGCTTTCCCCAGTAAGAGACACTCGCAAAAAGGCTGAGTTTCATTCTGCCGGAATGGAGCCTCAGCTAATCACAGCAGATCTGACTCTGGCCACATTATGCTATAGAACATATTGAGGTTTATGAATGGAACCTGTTACATATTAACATGTTAAATATACACCCGCAACTCTGGAGCTGTGTGGTAGTAACTTAGAGGCTTAGAATTTAGAATAATAAAAAAACCAAGTCAGTAGATTGTATTAAGTTCATTAAAGAGATAAAGGTAACGTACAAATTAAAGCACAAAGGAAATAGATTTGAAAGGATTGTGGAAAATATTTCTCTGGGCACTGATCACTACCTCTAACCCAAGAAGTAAATGATAACAAACATGCCATTTCTTTTAAAGGCATCTGTTTCTTTTGGTTTTAACTGTATTTCTTTACACACCCTGACCCTTCTGTGATTCCTCTGCTTTCTGAATAAATCGAACCTCTTCAGTAATTTGGATGGCGTTTACAAAAAGGCCCACAGGTTCAGGAATTGTGCAACTTTCAGATGAATATTTTATCATGCCTTTCAAGGATGACTACATCTCATGTCCTTCATTGCTCAGTTAGGGTATTTTACACCAAACAGACCAACTCTTCAGAAATTATGAGTTTGGAAGGCAAAGGATGTGAAAGGGATTATCTTTTATCGCCTAAGTAACCCCCAAGTTACAGCTAGAAGGGAGATGCGCTGAAGGCAAAGAGGCTGGGCCGGGGAATAAAATTTCAACTCTGTTGCATCGTTCCTGGTCCTGATCCAGCGCGATGAGAGCTTACCTCTGATCCAATGGGCTGCAAATGATGCCTGTAATATTTGGTCCCTGAGTGCCTCGCCAGGATATTAATAATTCTGTATGTCATAAGGACAAAGGAAATGAATTAATTGATGGAGGAGCTGAGATTGTACATTAATGAAGCTACAGGAATAGACAGGTCTGCCCTAGACACTTGCTTAACAACACATACTGGAGGATAAACAAAGCATAGGAAAATAGGGAAACAGCTGAAATGTCGGAGAGAAAGAGGAACCCCCTTGAGATCCTTGCAGTTTTAGTGTGGTGGTGTTGCATTCCTCCCTCAAAACTGAAGTCCCTGAGGTTGAAGTAACAAGAGAAAGCAGAGTCCTGCTCTGGAAGTCTTAGGCAAAGAGGTGGAGGGGCCAGGTTATCCCTCTGGAATTTTTATCGGCTCCAGCTGCTTTTCTCCAGGCTGATTCACCCCTGTCTCTAAGGAAACATGGGGAAGAGATGACGTTTTTAGCAATCTGGAGGGACTCGCAATATGCCTTCAGGGCACTGGGTATATAAACAGAAGAATTTGAGATCAATTACCTGTGCTGTTTAGGTTGGCTTTTCCGTCCCCTTCCTTTGCTGACCTGTAACAGAGCTTGTATTGAGGTGATTCATCCCCCAAAATTCTCTTGGTTACTATGGAATACTTTGCTAACAGCATGCATGTATGACATAACCAGTCACGTGTATGAGCACCGAAATGGTTATCAAAGAGTTGGCGGTGGGATAGTGGGAAGTTTTCTTACTGGTGTTTTCATTCATCTTAGTGAAATTGCAATAATTGCAAGGATAAAATATCATGAGAAACAGAAAAAGGCCAGTGCCTGGGATTCATGATCATGGTTTGTTGAAGACGAGAAGCCCCTGCAAGCAAGGTCTCTGAATGAATAGAATAGAATTAGAATAGAATAGGGATTCTTTCTTTCTAAGCCTTTTAAAATGCATTTTGCTCAGGTGCAGTTAACCTGAGGTACAATGGAAGTGCCTGGTTTCTTTGCAAACACAGCTATTAGCAATATATATTTTAAGAATATCAAAGACCAGAAGTTCTGCCAAATCAGTGTAGCTCTGTTCATTTCAACAGTGATTTTGATTTAAACAAGCTACAGCCTTCGCTGCATTTCTCTTGACCAAAATAAGAGTGGCCAAAACCTGCAAAATTTCACCGGTCCGTCTTTACACAGCCTCATAGATCAGGATGTGTATCTTGGATGTTACATTAGTGCTGTGTTTTATTTGACAGAAGTCTTCAGATCTACGAAGCTCCTAAGAACATCTTTAGATTTTATGATTAAATAGCATGTACAAGATCACAGAGAAGTGACCAGAGCCCAGAATAGGGCTCTCAAGTTCTTGACTCAGTATATCTATCAGATCTGTCCATCCCAAATACATCCTTAGCCTATATATCCTCTGTTGTCCTGTATTCAAATGCGTTTGATTTCCTGAACCGAAGGAAGAACTCCTTAGGAATCACAGCCAAGCAAAAGCCACCTTCATGCTTGTTCTCACAGGGCTGTATCTTCCCTCGAGACAACAGGGGTGGTGTTAGGGGTATTAAGTAATGCTACTGAACGAGATTGTACCCCAGGCAAAACAAAGGGCAACGGGAACACTGCAAAAGGTGCGCTGGGCACACACAGCACTGTAACTACAGTCACCGCTGGGGATTGCCCCTTGGTGGGGTTTAGAGGAGTTAAGCGGAAACAGGCGTTGTTTGTCTGTACATTGAGCTCCTGTTAATGGTTACCTGAAAGCAAACTTACACCTGCTCAATGGGACATTGTCCTGTTGTCCACTTGTGTTGGAGAGCAGGTGACCTTTTATGCTTGGGTGGTTGAGGCAGTTGCAGAGGCTGCTATACTGATAAAAGCTTATGCAAATCCCTTTGGTGTTTTTTCAGCTCCTACCAGGCTGAATAGGCTCTCTAGAAGGGCCAAAGAGTAAGGGAATTTCCATACTCTAAAACTGATTTCCCTTGCTCGCAGAGATTCCCATACTTACATACAAGTATGGGAATCACATGTGATTCCCATACTTATATATATCCAGTATGTAGATGTACTCTCTGATTCTAAAAGCAATGCTACTGTGTTTTTGCACCATGCAGCACACAAATAAGTCCTGTGAAGGTGGCATTGTTACATCTGTAATTACATCCTGTAATGGCCATATCTTCAGTCCCTGACAGGTTTCATCTGCAGTCATGCATGACCCCAAGGTAAATTCACAGGCTAAGGACCATCTCCACTCCCACCAGTGATTAGGTGGCCTCTTTTCAGCAACTCGAGCAATGGCCTTTGGTCTTTCCGTTAGAATGACCAATAAGCACCTTTTGGACTGACCACAATTTGAGTCTCAGTTTACTGGGAGGGAGCAGGTGGACAAAGAGGAGAATGAAGGACCCCGTTGCTGCTCACCTGTGTCCAGACCACAGGCTACTGCTTTGCAAACCATGGATCAAGTCATGGGCCACAATCTAGAAAACTTTGCTCAATGCTACTAGGTAGCTAAATTTAATTTCTGCCTGTCCTAGGACTTCTGCCAGAGCAAAGCTGCAGAATCCTACACTGTGGCATGTTGGGTTTGCATGAATTATATTTTCTTACATTAGAAAAATTATCTATAAAAGCCAAAGAAAAACCCCATGCAGCGAATAGTCTCAGTTAAACAAATATGTAAATTTATGGTAAACCCTGTGAACTACTGAGAAATGTCTGCTAGGGCCCATAAACGTACTGGTTTTCAGTTTTAGTCTTAATTACCCTGTGTGCTGCTTTGGTAGATACTTCCAAAGAAAATAGATCAGAGCTAGATGTAACAGCTGCTCACTTATTACAAAGATTCATCCTTTTGGAAAAATATATATATTTAATAGTTCTGAATAGACAGGTTTGTGTTGATAGCTGGCTTTCATTTATTCGGTAAGACCTATAATTCCTTCAGATCAAATCTGAGACCAAGTGTGAGCACTTCTGTAGAGGTAAGCTTGTGAAGAAAATTGCAGTGTTATTTATTTCTGATTAATTCTGACTCCTGCTTGAATGTGAGGTCTTTATAGCAGGATAGGAAGTAAAGCTGGTTCACCATAAACCCCAAAAGAAGTCTAAAAACTTAATATATATCTATTTTTAGGGAAGGTGTATTTTAAAGTCTGTTTTCATTTCCTTCTCCCCCCAGCTCTCCCTCCTCCTCCAATACCCTCCCCTGTTTGGTTTGTATCTTTGAGAAGTATCTACTTTTCTGGTTTTTATTACACTTTCTCACACCTTCCCCTCTGGAGATTTAAAAATCTGAGATGTTTATAGGCTCAAATACTCTGATTTTATTGGTCCTCCAAGAGCTCCATGTACGGCTCAACCTTAGAGTCGGCTGATGTTCTTCTCCACGGTTTAAACAAGGCTGTTAAAGAAATGAAACCTCTAAGGACAAAACCCTTCAAAGGTCATTTATCAGACATTTGGCAGAATAAGTAGCAGCTCTGATAATGCATCTGATGGGCTGAATGAAAGATCTATAATCCCTTTTCTGTAGTAAGTGTGGGCAAATCTGGATCTATTCCTCCTAGCAACCAATAATTTGACATAAATTACCCAGCAATTGCTTAGCAGGGTTTGAAGAGTGGTGATTTTTTTTTTCTTCTTTGCCCTGAAGATGAACTTCATTTGTGGTGAGGCTGCCAAATCCATTTCATTGTAAAGAAATTTGCTTTCTAAACCCCAAGGGACTGAAATTCTGTGGAAACAAAGCCAATTGCTCGGCTATCTGTATTGGTTGGCTGTACATTAACAAACAGTATCGTTCGTTGCTTCTTCTGTTTACTAAGCTATTTATTTATTGGCTTCAGGCTGCGCGCCTGGAAGCCTGTCAAGCTGCTAAAACGCATGGAGCCTGTCGGAGAGCTACGGGAGAGGCTCCCACCTTAAACAGATGGCTGTGTTACTGGCTGAGGAGCGGACGTGGCTTTTTGCAAGGACCTGTCTCGTATCCTCTTAATAATTTCTCCTTGCCGGCTGGTGCAGGGGGGAATTCCATCTGCTGTCCTTCTCCCTCCCAGCCGTTCTGGGTGGGTGGTCGAGCCCTCGCGTGACACTCGTGATGTGGTCCTAAGGCTTTGCTGGCTGGCATTGTGATGTGCAGTTGGTTTTCTAGCCCTAAGGAAAGCTCAGAACAACAACAAAATGTGTCAAAGCTGTAGCGCTGGAAAACTTTGACATTTCTTCTAGGAACATGGTTGTGGACTGAACCTTCATTTTTATCACAACAGCAGTTAAGAATGTTGTTTCGCTTGCAGGGTAGGAGGGTGGGTTTGCTGCTGGCTTTGAACCTATGGGCTCCAACCTCCAAGGTGTCTGTAGGTGCCACTGCAATATAAATAAACACTTCAGCAAGTGCTGCTTGTCCCTACACTTTGGCTTTAGATTGGAGCAGGAGGATATCCCAAGTCACAGGTGACAGGACTAGAGGAAATGGCCTCAAGTTACGCCAGGGGAGGTTCAGGCTGGATATTAGGAAAATTTTTTTCACCAAAAGAGTTATCAGACATTGGAGCGGGCTGCCCAGGGAGGGGGTTGAGGCACCATCCCTGGAGGTGTTCAAAAGACGGGTTGATGTGTTGCTGGGAGATATGGTTTAGTGATGGTGTTTCTTTTTGTTTGTTGTGTGGGTGTTTATTTTGGTCAAAACTAGGTTGACGGTTGGACAAGATGATCTTTAAGGTCCCTTCCAACCTAGAAGATTTTGTGATTCTATGATATATGACAATGTTTTCTGCCTTTGAAAATCCTCCCCCTCCAACCTATCCACCATTGCTATTGCCTTACAACCTACCCATACTAGCAAGGGGTAGTACAGTACTCCAACTCACAAAAAAATACAGTCCAAAAGGGGAAAAAAATGTTCTCTCAGCCAATGAGAGTGTGGACTAAAGAATGAGTCACGTCTGATGTATTTAAAAATATATGGCCTGTTCCTGTAATGTAAAACATTGCTACAGCTCGCTGTTCCTAATACAGTGGAAATTCCATATTTATTTCTCATGAAGCCTATCTGTTATGTTACCCAATTGAGTTACTTAGGAACAGCAGCCACTCCAATGTTTTAACAGGGGACTATAACCAAACTTTCCTTTGTGATTTCAGTGTAGGCTTGTCTTGACAATCCATGAAGATGATGTAACCAGAAAGCAGCCCATTAATCTCATCCGAAGCTTTAAATTCCAAGGTGCAATAAATCAAGTTTAAATGAGTTTCCACTGAACAAAAGTAAAGGGGCTTTATGAAAAACTTTAATTTTCAGCGCAGATTTTTTTAACTGCATATTATTACATAATTCTTCAAGAAACTGCTGAAAGGGGAAAAAAAGAGGGAGGGGGACAATTTGAGTGTCATAATCTGGGGGGGGGGGGAAATGCAGAATTTATTTCTTTATGGCTTATGGACAAGGCTGATTATATGTTGGAGCAGTGCAGAATTCCCAGAATCAGCTGGAGATGCCTGATTGCTCAGTGAAGTATGGATCTGTGAGCTCATTGTCATGTTTTGGCACCTCTAGCACTAGAAATACAAAATTACTCGTGCTCGTAGGCTATGTTTCTTAAAGCAGTGTCCAGCTTTGAGTCTTACCCTGTTCTTTAACGCATGAAATTTGAAAATGCTGTGGGTACATGAAAAGATATAGCAGAGGTGTGTGAAAACGCAACTTTATATGCCTTTGTTGGATATAGATGCTGGAGAATATAATATAGACTAATGCATATGCTTGACTATATACATACAACTACGCAAAATAAGCACTTGCTTTTAAGGCTGGTGCCTTTTCAGAAGTTGTTGGCTGTGTCTCCCTGTCTATACATGTGTCCGTGTCCCCCAAAATCTCCTCCTTGTTCGCCCAGCCCCACCGAATAGCGACATGCCTCACCCTGCAGAGACATATGTTAGCTAAGAGAAGAGGAGGGGAGGTCTGAAAAGCTAGGGCTGAGGAAAAAAAAAAAAAACCAACAAATTGTGCTCTGATTTTTAGCAAAGCTTTGTTACATCTTTTCAATACCTGTCAGCTCCTGCCTCCTGTAGGATACAGAGGTTCTAGGGTTACTAATGCCTGCACCAGACCTTGTCAGGCTCCGCACAGCCTCCAGTCAAAAGTCACATCAGCCCGTTCAAGGCTTTGGAAAAGAAACAGGAGGCCCTGCGAGGGGAGTCGGAGAAGGGAGGAAAAGTGCATTTATGTCCTCCTTGTGCTGTCTTTGAGACTTCTGATGGAACGTTTGTAAGCATGGGTGGTGCGGAAGCAGGACTTGGGTGACTGGAGTCTCTTGGCTTCAGCGGGTCCTTAATAATTTAGGCATTTTTAAAAAAAAATCTCCCAAACAGTATTCAGAAGCTATAGCCACGTTTGAGTATTTCAGTTCCTTTTTCTCATGTAGTCCCTTCTCAGAATTGATGACTTGGGATGGCGGGTAGGAGGGGGAGGAAAGAATACAGTAAAACCGAGCAGGGTCATTTTGTCTGGAGCTGTTAGGAAACAGCACTGTTTGTTAGCAGCAAAACTAACGAGCCAGTAAGCTCTAACTCTGGGGTGCCGTCAGATGGGTGGGAAAGGGCTGGAGCAGTAACCTTCTGCCCCAGGTCAGCTATAAGCACTGCAGCATGTCCCTAGTGAAAGAGGAAGGAAGTCTTCCTGCGTAAGTGGCTTGTCTGGGATGTACAAAGCTACTCAGTGACTTTTCTGTGCCCGAATTTTTCCCGTGGAGACAGCGCAGACAGCAGTGTTTTCTCACCTCATAAGGCTGCGAGGAGAATAAATCAACCCAGTTCCACCACTGCCCGGGCAAGTGTTTTCAGTTGGAACTACTGGCCGGCCCAGAGGTCCCATCATGGGACATGGCTCTGCTGTGCCTGGCACGGGGGCAGCAACGGCCCCAGGGAGACCCTGGCTTAGCCAGAAACACACAGGAATTAAGGGTAACTGCCTCCATTATTCAGGCACACTTCTCTTGCACAACACTGTGAGGATCTGTGGGTACAGCTGTGGTTGTCTGAGGGTCCTCCATATCTGTGTTACTATTTTCCAGCAGTGATTTTGTTTTTTTTCCATGAGTAACTTTATACCTGCTTGGCTTCTACGTATTTGTGTTTTCCGCAAGGAATAAAAACGAGGAGAATCTATTAGGTTTCCTTTTTCCTTTTGAATATAGCAATGTCTGGAAGCATAGCAGGCGTGAGAGGATAGGGAGAGGTCTTTCTGGGTGTCACGATAAAACTGTGGTCAGGGACTGGAGGACACATTTGCTATGGAGGCCAATGTCCCCAGCAGCCACTGAATGCCTCCCTACCCTGCCTGCTCTCTGAGAAGGTTTACTTTAGATAACAGTGCTCTGTTGCTGCCAGAATTGCGAGCTGCTGAGGCTCCTTCCTCAAGCGCAGGGCTCTGCTTCCCATCTTCGTGTGGGTATCTGCCCTGATGCTCACCCAGAACTGCGGGAGCTGGACTCTTCTCTCCTTCTCTCCAGGATTTCTGTGAATGTGGAGATCTGTGTGGAGGTTGGTGAAGTAATAGGAAATGTTTCTGACTCTTCTCAGGAGTTTTAAGACCAAGAAAAACCAAACAAGCACCCGTGTCTAATAAATGACTTGGGTCACTTTCCACTGGATGGAGTAAAACGATAGCAATTTTCTTTTGTCAGAAGTGCATCAGATTGATGCTAGCTGAGCAGGCATTGGGTGTAAGGAAAAAATCATAAACCAGCCAAGTTTATGCTTGTATGCAGAAGTCTCCTCTTCAGAAAATCCAGTTAAAGGAGAGCTAACCATTTGAACAGGAATCTGAGTCTACCTCTTTATCTGAATCTTGATCTGTGACTTTTGCACGATGAGAACAGGGAAGAGAAATCACGTTGTAGCATTCCTTCTGCACTGATGATATCAAATACCATTTTGCTGGAAATCATGACAGCATCACATTACTTTGCTGTTAAAACAAAGAGACAGAGCAGAAAGGCCACATGCAGAATAAACATGTATGTTCAGGTACAATCATTTACATCAGGATTTATGTTCCTCCCTTAGTTCAAGAATGTGTTCTTGAAGAATATGTCCCAAGTCAGTCACAAGGTATTGGGCTTGTTAGTGGTGGCTTAGGTAGAAAAGAAAGGTATTTTCCACCCACAGAGATATTATAACAGAGGCTCACTGGCCTGGGTGATGGAAGAGGTGAAGATGTATGAGCAAAGGGGTCACTTCTGGCCTTAGCAAAATATATGAATCCACAAATTTCTTCTGACTTGAGCAAAGCTCTCACTGAACTGAGGATGAGTGTAGTAAGTAAATGCAGTAAGAAATAGCATAAAAGGAAAATGGTTTCCTGATTAAATATATCCTAAGCTTGTAGATCTCTCCAACATGGGAACGGTTTGGCTGGCCAGCAGACCAAATTTGCTATCTACCTTACCAGGTGTTCTCTTTAATTAAAACCACGTCAGCGTGATTCTACTCCCTTCAAAGAAGTATTTTTAGACAGCTTGAAAGGCACAATAGTGTGCTGCTAGTGTGTGTGCTTTTAAGCTAACTAAAAGCATATGCGAAGGCACGCCTTCCTTAAAATATTTAGTGAAAGGATCTACTTCTAAAATCAGCAGAGGAATTCTCTCAGGAGCTCAGGATTTCCTCATCAAGAAACTCTCCTCCTTTTTCTAGCTTTAGGACAACCATCTTTTGTCATTCCTTTGCCTCTGCTTGCACTGTCACTTTTTCTTTTATTGGTATAGTGTTTTCCACCAATAAGCATCCGGGATAAGCCAACAGATTCAAAACCGTTGTTTGCTTTTCTTTTGAGTCCTCATCAAGGCAGGGCACTTTTCTATTAAGGTGTCTTCCCATCTAATTTCCGCTTTCCCCCTCCTAAATGCTGCCCTGCTTTATTACCTGTACTGTGAGTATTTCACGCTGCCCACTTCATAGGGCCGGCTAACCAACTTGTCTTCCCTCTCAGGCACTCTACAGATCAGAGACAGGTTCTGATTTTGGTCCCTTTATGCTTCCTCCCTGAAGTTAGGATACCTAGAAATTGCTTTGTTTGTCTTTCTCTGAAAGTCAGTCCTTCCCTAGCTATGTGTAGATGAGGCATCTCCCTCCATTCCCATTCTTGCAGCAAAAGGACAAAGGACAGCAAAGTCAGGTCACCCGTAAATGGTCTTGCAGCATCAGCAGAGGCAAGAGACTTGATGAGTCAGCCTTGAGTCATAAACATCGAGCACCAGCGTCTGGCTAGAGAGGCCTCTGTTACTGGCTTCTGGGTGGGAGGAATTTGCACAGTGTTGAGTAAATATCCAGACTCCTAAAAGCCCACCAAATTTGAGCTCAAACCCATGTCCTGGAATAAACACTGGAACCTGTATTCCAACTGTATGGTCAGGGGAAGCATCAGTTTCAGGTAAAGAAGGTTAATAAAGGAGCTTAGTTTATTCCCTTGAACGTAATTATGAAGTCCAGGGCAGGTGTAGAAAGATGTGCAGGCTTTTCAATCTCAGCTTTGGGCTTCTGGAGGGATTTTATGTCTCTTCAGGACCACCTCTGAACGCTATTAGTCTTCTGGGACTCTGGGGCTGTTGCAGCCTCGCATTGAATGGAAAAGAACAGTGAGTGCAATGAATGCATTCAGATTCTCTCTCACTCTGAATTTATGAAAGCCTATGTATTTTTCCCTTAATTATAAGCACCTCCCCTTCTCCTGAGTCCCCTGACAACAGCCCACTAAAAAGCCCGCAGCCTCAAAAGAGGTACCAACTATTTTCCAAGGGCAGGGGAAAAGAAATATTTACCTGTATATGTTCATTTCCAGGATGAAATATGCTAATAGGAAGATTTCATACTTCTTTCTCTCTCTTTGTCATCAAGTGTCAATTATTTTGTGTGCTTAAACTCAGAATCATGATGTTGGAAGGATCCTCTGGAGATCATCTAGTTCAAACCCCTTGTTCAAAGCAGGGTTGGGTAGAGCTGGTTGTCCATGACCACGTCCAGTCAGTTTTTGAGTATCTTAATTGGTTTTTTGATGTGGGAAGGTATTTTATTAAACTGTAGTGGAAAGACACTGAGAATGAAGATGTTTGCAAAAAGCCAGAGAGCACAGCTCCTTGCCATTTGGCCTGGGCTGGGCCTCATCAGGTATGTTTCAAATCCTCAATCTCAGCAATTTGTCAGAAAGTTGTTTCTATGTCACAGGGAGAAGTGAAAGAGCTATTATTAACTGATGCAGTTTCATGCCACCCACAAGCATAGAGCTGCAAAGCCCAGCACTGAACCAGGGAGTAGTCCCAGAGAAAGCGTAGATCTATATTTGAGCTCCCTGCAAGGTCTGGGTGGAGGAAGCCATGCTTTTGGTCTTGTACAGTGTTTCTGGCAAGGTGGCAGGTTGGATGCAGAGATTTCACTGCACGAGGACCTGCTGATGAACGGTGCTCAGCTAGGCACAGTCTCTGGAGGACGTTAGAAGTAGTTGGGAGTATTGATTTTGTTCCTTTTCCCTCTGCTTTTTCTTTTTTTCCCTTCTTTTTCCTCTTGGTAACCTTGGAGGAGCTCTAGAGAAGATCAGCCAGAGGTACCAAGCTCCCAAGTGAGGCTCTTGGTGAGAATGCCCACCTCAGTGTGGCTAAGCAGAGCTGCTGCAAAGCCCCAGCTCCTCACATGAGGGTGCGGTGGTGGGACGCTAGGTCTTTGGCATATCATAAACCGAGTAAACTCATTGGGTCACTGTCTGTTTTGCTCCAGTGAGAAAAATCCATGGAAGTGTGGCATAGTGGAAAATTACTGAGGCTAAACAAAAATGTCAAAAGGAACAGAAACCTCTTCTGATGTATGGCCAGGAAACCTCAAGGTTTGCAGGAAGCTGTGCTGGTTATTCAGGGGGTGGTATTCTTCCCTTTAAGTCAGTCCTGAATCCATGCCTGGCTATGACCACATCTGAAATACAACTCCCCTGACAGCACAGTGCCCATGAACACTGTGCTGGGGAGCTGGCTTCCTACTGGATTTTTCTTGGAAAACTCCCATCCAGAAAGAGTTCAGGCTTGACCAACTTAGTTGATGAAAGCTGGCAGAATCACAGCAAAGGCTTTGTAGCTCTGCTTGAGCAAGGAGAGGAATTCGAAGGTATCAGATCAGATCCTTGGTTAGTAAAAATCAGTATAACTCTGGCTGAGTTGCAACTGCAAACAGCTGGTCTAACAGAGTTAATAGCACAGGTCTGCTGATTAAATGGAAGGAGAGGAGAAGAGCTGAAGAACCCGCTTGCTTGCTATAGTTCCAAAAAGATCCCCATTACTCCTGGAAACCAAGTACAACTCATTGTGAACAGGGAGGCAAAAATGAGCAGAATATTGATAACGGTCACTGCTTGAATGAGTTTCAGCTCTCTCTTTCCTGCCAAGGTTGAAACACTTCGCTTCATGCAAAGGGAAGTTAATTGGCAGCGGATCTCCCATCTTTACCAAAGCTAATGATCCTACAACAGCCTGTTCAGACATCTGTGCAAAGTCAGTTGGTTTGCTGCAATTGCTGTGGACAGGATGTAGGATGGCAAATCACTTCATTTGGCGTAAATTCACACCCTGGCTGGAAGGACCACGTAGGAATGATTGGCTCAGACGCTTGAATACCTTCTCACAGCCCGGGCATGGTCCCCGCAGATCTAGATACAGTCTTGATGACTGAAATATCTACAAAGGTTTGCGCTGCTACCCTCCCCCACTGCTCTGCACTGGGGAGGCCACAACTGGAATCCTGCGTCCAGTTCTGGGCTCCCCAGTTCAAGAAGGACAGGGAACTGCTGGAGAGAGTCCAGCGTAGGGCAACCAAGATGATGAGGGGATTGGAGCATCTCCCTGATGAGGAAAGGCTGAGAGAGCTGGGGCTCTTTAGCCTGGAGAAGAGAAGGCTGAGGGGAGACCTTATCAATGCTTCCAAGTATCTAAAGGGCGGGTTGAAGGAGGATGGAGCCGGACTCTTTTCAGTGGTTCCCAGGGACAGGACGAGGGGCAACGGGCACAAGCTGGAAGATGGGAAGTTCCACTGAAATCTGAGGAAGAACTTCTTTGGGGTGAGGGTGGTAGAGCCCTGGAAGAGGCTGCCCAGGGAGGGTGTGGAGTCCCCTTCTCTGGTGATCTTCAAGCCCCGCCTGGATGCCGTCCTGAGTGATGTGCTCTGGGCAACCCTGCTTTGGCAGGGGAGTTGGACTAGATGGTCTCTAGAAGGCCCCTTCCAACTGCAACAATGCTGTGATTCCCCTGCAGCAGTAGCTGTTCTGATAGAGTATTTCTGTCTATAGATCATTCCGTGCAGTGAGTTGCAGGGAACAGAAAATCCTTTTGCTGGACAGTTTTAATGCTTGGGAAGAACAAAAAATGAATAAGAATGAGACTTTTCATGCAGTAAGGCGTTAATGTTTCCTTACAAACCAAGAACCCATTAAAAAAGGCAGGTGATGTTGGAATGCAAGAGTGATAAGGCCTAAGGAACCACATTTAATAACAATATTCCATCACTTGATACTGGAATGGTAAAACGGCAAACAGCTGAGAAGTTATTTTCCATAAAAGTTAATACACTGAAAATAATGGGGCTTTCTACTGATTTATGCTTTATAAAGCAGTGTGTTGATGCGGATGTAGTCCAATGGATGTCAGTGGTGTGGAAGATAAATTTTGCTTAAGTGCTTTCCTGGATTAGGTTGAGATGGTAGGACCCATAAGAAATTCTGGAGCTGTAACAGCACTTAAACCTGCCTTATTCCACATTAACTAGAGACTTATTAGGCTCCTAAAACACAGGGGTTTATACAATCGTCAGGTTGTGTAGTTGCCTTTGGGTAACACCTGACAAGACTTTGGTCTGATGCTCATGTACACATGGACTTGCGCAGATGTGAGTAGTAGGAAAGAGAGAGGGAGGCAAAAAGGGAATTTGCACTGCCCTGAATTATTTTGGCGAATAATTACCTGTGGTATCTATAAGCCCCACGCTCTGGGACTGGGGGAGCTATGGGAATAGGGAGAGGACTCTCCCCTGCAGGACCAAAGCCCCTTGTTCGCACCCAAGTTGAGTCTACAATATTAGTTTGCACTGGGCCACTCTATGAACACCTTACAGAGCTGATGATCCTCTGCTGAGGAATGAGTGCATCTTCTGCAGAGTCCCAGTCTGGATACGGAGGAGATCGATTCTCCAGCACTGAAGTGCAGGGAAACAGCTTCATGGATTCATTCAGTTAATTAATTTCCAAACCCATAGTGAGAGACATGGTGGTGGTCAGAGCGGGTTCGGCTATACAAATGTGGGAGCACGCTGAAATGGATAATAGTTTGTTCTTATTCTGCTGACAGCTCTTGACAGAAACCATTTCTCTGATCCCCAGATCCACCCATGAATATTATGAGCTCAGAAATGAGGCCTGCAGCCAAACCATTCTTGGTATTGGTTTTGCAAAAGCAAACAAAAAACAAGTGATGAGGTCCGTCCATCTGGTTTTAACCCTTTTCTAATTATAGCATGTTTTCTCAATACAATCAATTCTTCCTGTTGCCCTGTTGGGATCACTTAGTTGGTCCTCAGGAGCTGGTGGTTCTGGCTGAGCCAAATTCCAAGGGACCTGTGTTTCTCAACATGTTACAAAGCAATACTTGTATGGGAGGATGGTTTCCAGCTACACGCTGTACCGAAGCAGTGGGTTCAGGTGCTGAAGCTGCTTCCTTAGTCCCCATCACTGTGTCAGCAGGCTTTGCTAAGCTGGGAAGGAGGGACTGAAGAGTGATGAGGGGCAGAAGGAGCCTTGCTGAAGGACTAGGCAGAGAAATAAGTGTGCTCTCAAAGCCAAGGAGAACAGTGTGACAAGGCAGTTGTCGTGTTGATGTGTTGATCTGACCAGCTCACCTTGCAGGTACAGCATGTAGGTGTCGTTGTGCTGCGCCAGTGTTATGTCGTGTTCAGGGACAGGGACGTTGTGGATAGATGGAAAGTATTGTCTGTAGGTTGGTGTCCACAGCTTCCCGGTGAGTCACTGCAGGGGCAGCTGGGTAATTCAAGGTATGGTATTTTGGGGAGCTGGGCTAATTATGCTGGGAATACTGAAATTGCAGGAGGAGGAAATCCTGTTGAGGGGAGAGAATGAAAAATTTAAAGAGTTTTCTGATGGTGATTTTTGCTAATAATTATCTGCAGTTATGATGTATTTTCATTAAATCTAGTTGAAATACCAGAAAGAAAAAAAATAATAAACATTCAGATACTTGCATGGATTCCATGAATGCTTTTTGGCTAAAAGTTTTGGGTTTCCTAGCATTGATTGAAAGTAAAAAACAAACTTGAGCACAAGAATCCTTTAGAGTTTGTCCTTTTATGCCACACAAAAGAAAAATGTATTCTGAGAATAATTTCTGACCAGGTCTATTTTTATGCTAATGACCTCTGCAGCAGACAGTTATTCTTTCTGTTGCTCACCCTTAAAATAAAATCTAGCTTCTGGGCAAGATCTTGCTTTTGTGGACACAGACGACCTGTAACTTGTTTGAGCAGAACAGCCAATTCCACCATAAATAATTTGCAGAAACGTGTGTAGTTTGTTTGGGTTCTGTGGAGTATTTTTGTGTGTTTGGTTGTTGGGTTTTTTTTCTCTGAAAACATCCTTTTTCCTTTAGTAATTATGCTATAAGCATTTAAACTGGGTAAGCAGTGCCAATGAAAACCCTTCTAAAATGTCATTTTTCATGGTCATCCCGCCGGCAGGACTTAAACTTAATGACTCATGTGAATCTCTGTTCCTCTTTCCCAGTGGGAGCTAATAAATCCTAATGGAGTAGCAGCCACTTTACAGCTCTAGGGAAGATGGGGGAAATGAGCTCCGTTAGGACTCTTGGTGGATGGAGGACACACAAGTCAGGAGACCGAAGGAAGCTCAGAAGAGTCGAGGAACACATGGTGGTCCTTCAGCTGTCCTGCACATCTGTAGCTGGAGACACCGCAGCAATCTCTGTTTGCTTTGCCATGTGTTGATGCCACCTGACACTGAAATGCCCTTGCGTTTGCGTTGGCAGAAATGAGCTGTAGTCTGTTTCTTAAGGACATGCCAGTTCTCTAGCATTGCAAGACCTTGGGGCACCAAAACGCCTGTGGTGTCTCACTCCCTTCCAGAAATGCATTGTAGTTTTTGAGGGTTTTGGTCTTTTCTGCTAACAGCCTTGTTTTGTTAGGTCTGTCTTGTGGTTGCGGCGAGTGTGGAATGGATGTGCTGTGGACTTGAACTGGACTAAACACCTCAGCTGCTCTTCTCTGGGATTTGTGGGGAGTGATCTCACTGTCCCAGCTGGTCTCCAGTCCAGTGGAGATAAGTGACGTCCGTATCCCATTCTGAAAGCACTGTCAAGGGAATGGTTTACCGAGTGCAGCTTCTTTCACAAATGATGACATTTGCACAAACTATCAGTGAGAAGCTCAAATGGGGAACTGGGGTCCCAATTTGCTAAGCATAGGGATTCGTTGTGCAAAGTGATGGCTTATGTTGTCAGTGTGTTCTGAGGACTAGCAGATGAACCCAGCCAGACACAGAAGCCCAAATAACAGTGGGAGGATGACTAACATGTCTGTAATCAGCAGGCACCACAGCATACTGCCGTCGTTCGTTGCTGTCAGAGCTGAGGCAGCTGCATAGATGAAGAAGTTATGTCATCCCTCCACAGCTTTGCCCCACTTGATGCAAGGATGGGCTGGAGCAGGGTCTGCCCAAGCGCAGGAGGTGGGAAGGTTTCCCTGTGAGACAAAGGTGCTCACAATGACCAAGCGCTCGAGTCAGGTATAAGATGGCCAAAGGAGGTTTGTGGGGCTTGGGCAGGCTGGGTGCTCATGCATGTTAGAGCTGGGTGATGCAGAAGCCACCCTGAAGCCCATGGTAGGTATGAGCCACAGGGGCAACAGGGTGAAGTGTGATTTTTCCAATTCCCATCTGCATGGTGGCGAGCTGCACTCAGGATAGAGTCAAGGCAGCTTTGCCTTCCTGGCCCTCTGGCTCTCCTCGTCGGTTGACCACAGCACATGGGATGTCTTTTAATTCAATACACTCAGAGGAAACTTAAAAGGTATATAAAAACTTCATTAATTGGCTAAGTAAGCTGAGAGCATATTTTAAATAGTGGATGTCAAGTGGGAGCTGTTTGAGGGGAATTTCTCAGTGCAGGCATTACAGGGAAGCTGGTCCTGATGAAAGTTATTTTCAGAAATTACCTTCAGCTCTTGTGATCAGCCTCGCTGTTCAGTTATCCTCTTTTCTATCAAAAACTTGCCTGGCCTCTGCCTGCCATTTGTCCACCGTGTGTCAATTTAACTCTCATTTCAAAAAGAACAAACTCTTTCTCCTTTCCTTCCCTTTCTATGTCCCCAAAGAGAAGTTAAGTAAGTTACTCTTTCTTTAATATGAGACATCTGGTCTCTGGGATCTACAGCAAAAGCAAAGAAAGCATGCAAAAATTTGGGTGGAAAAACATCCCAGCTTTTATTATCATGTCCCACAGAAATGCCTCCCACGGCGCTGCATGAGAAAAGTGAGAGTAGAGCTGATAAACAGCCCACAGACCAGAGATTCATTCCCCTCCACTTTCCTCCTGCTTTACGTTATGCCTTGCGCCTCCCCAACACGTCGTTTGCTTAGCTGAGGTGGAACATCAGTTTTCACCTGCTGCTAAGGATCCTTCAGTGAGAACTCGGATAACTTCGTAGCATATGTGTAGTTGATCAGAAATGCTCTGGCCATTAGCTCTTTTTTTTTTTTTTTGTGTCAAGGAATCAGACTTTAAAAAAAAAAATAAGTGTTGCTTTTTTTAAGGAAAAGATTGTGAGCTATGGAAAAATATCCATGGAAAACTTTTACCTTTAAGATGAGCACTCAAGAAATCCAGAAATTCTTCTGGTTTGCACTTAGAATCCATGGGATTTTTTGATCTGGAAACTCTGCTGTGTTAATTCATAGGAGATCTAGCATAGATGCCTTACAGCACCGAGCGTCCTCAGCTGTGCAGCATTTCCCAGGATGCCTTCCCGTCACGTCTTTTCTTGTGGTAGGGCGCTGATGTACCAGGGGAGGCATTTGGCTCACAGAAGGTAAAGGAAAACGGTGGTCATCAGCCAAACCAGAGGTTCTGCACTGCAGAAGTTTCCCTGAGTGCGATTATTTTAATTTTAGCTGAAGCGGTCAAGTTTATAGATTTCTGCTCCAAAGTTTAAATTGTCACTGGGCATGTTGTTGAAACTGCAGGTGAGTAATTAAGGCATGTCACAAGACGATTTCATTTTCTGTTGGCTTCCTGCAGTATTTATTCCATAGCTCAGATCTGTAGCAACGGATTCATCATTACAAGGAGAGAATATGGCTCTCGCTCATTTATTGAATCTCTGCGTCGTGAGTCAGCTTGGCATCCATCCTGATTCTTAGCATGAATTAGAGCAGCCTGAGGTTTGGTTTAAATTTGTACCAAAGATGGCCAGGGACTGACTCTACGACTTAAACCAGGCTCGTACACTCAATCCAGGTGTGAGGCCACTGAGCATTAAAAAATCTTTCATCCTATTCTAACAAGGAAACACACCCAGCCCTCCTGGGTGAGGATTATTGTCCCTTAAACCAAGTCTGGCTTCAGCTGGGTGTCAAAGTACAGGATGCTGAGTTTGTCTTGGAAATGTTGTTGCATATCTCGGTGTTTAAAGGGGTATGAGTTGGTCCACTGACCTCAGTGGTGAATGGTACATAGTTGAAAAATCTCATCTGGGGTCCTTCTGGAAAATCTGAGGGTTAAATCAGATGCGAAGTTAAATATAGCGGAGTCAGGTCTGAATAGAGGTCTGAACTTCACGTCCCAGACTAGACAAATTAAAATGAGGGTAAGCACAGATGTGCATGGCTTAGATCGATTGCTGATAGACAGGAAAGGAGTAACACAGGAATGCCTTCTTTATTAATTTCAGAAGGTAGCAGAATGGATATTCAGCACTAGGTCATTGACCAAAAATAGGAAAATTTCTGGTGCGGAGATCCTCTCTTGGACTCCATGGATCAAGATAAGCTTCTGAGGGCCGGAAAGCTTTAGGATCTTACTGGAGCAGCTAGGCAGTCAGAGCGCTGGCAGCACAACAGGCGAAACATGATTGCATGTCAGGGTGAGAGACAAGTTATTACAGAAATCAGAAGCCATGAAAAGGGTTGGTTTTGTATCCTATTATTATAACTTATAACACGTCCTACAAAAAGCAGCGGTTATGATCCAGACCTCCAGCTCTTTCCAATAGTTACCACAGCTCAGAGGCTGAGGTAGGCTGTTGGAGAAAGGAAGGATAACCCCACTGAGTTTTTGGGTGGAGTCGTGGATTTGCTACATATGCTTATTAATACTTTCCACTTGCACAGTGGTTCCAGATATTCTTTGAAGATTGCTGGCTGTCTGCTAGACCCTGTGGAGTGACCTTCAAGCCACCATCCTTCACTTACACATCTGTTAAAAAATGAGCAATGTTGAGGACAGGGAGGGGCTCCTTCCTCAGGAATGTTTGGGATCCACTCAGCTGTAACAGTAGACACCAAGAAGGATGTGCTTGACCTTGGTTAAGGACTTGGTACTGAGGAGAATGGTGTGGAACATTGTAGAAACTGAGGGGGTGGCTGCTGAGGGATCACCCATTTCTGAGCTAGGCAATCACTCTGAATTTCAGAACTTCTCAGATGGTCAGGATATCTGACAAAAGGTTCATATTGGTGGATCAGAAGTAACCTGGGGCCATGCTTGCCATGGCTATTTGGTGGATCTTCATTGACTATCATGCAATTCTTGGTATTAAATAACAGAAACGTGACAAACCTTGCTTATGACCAAAAACTGAAACTGGAAGACTTGCCTGTCTGGAGGGATGCCACACTTTTCATCATACATCCAGGAGAGGGCAGAGGTAGGCATGAAAGCCTTACTACCTACTTGAGCCATGGCTGTCACCAGCTGTAAGCTGGTGCCTCTGAGGGTTGGTGCAGACCCATAGCCTTCAATCAGATGGGACAGGGGCTCTGAGAACGTCCTGTACAGAGCAGGCCTGCAGATAACTCCTTCAGACTGAGGTGGTTTTCTTTGTGAGTCAAAACTGGAAAAGGACTGTGATTCACTGTAGCTTGAAGCCCTGAGGGACTTCCTACTGATTTCAGCACCTGAAGCAAGAGTCAGGGCACATCCTGCTCAAGGAGGTCCCGCAGTGCTGAGACAGGGCAGTGTGGCCATTGCCTTCCCTCTCCACGACACTTCACTGGATGCGTAATCTTTGCACCCTCTTAGAAACTCTGGAGCAGCCGCTTGTACGCGGTGAGAGTTCCCCTTGTAAGCAAACTGCACTACCCCAGAGGATAACAGAGAAGATTGGAAGAAAGAATAGGTATTTTCCCATGTGGTGTTTTGGGAAAACTTTTCTTTTTTTCTTCCACACTTTCAGTACAGATATGAGCCTGGACCAGAGCCAAACCTTGTTTTCTCCTGCTTTTTTAACCACCTCCTTCCCGTGAATTGGAAGCTACTTATGCCATGGACACGAGTCCCTCAGACATCAGTGGCTCATCACACGGGTCCTACCTTGATCACAAATATTATTTGCAGTTGTTCCTGGATTGCTGTAATGGAAAGATTTGTACATGACCAATGTAGTGCTCTTCATACAAGAACATGTAATATTTCCACATCGTAGTTGGTGTCTTTCCATTTAAATGGGAAAGACAGAAAGAAGGGGGACCAGGATCATGGCAACAAGGACATGCCCAAAGCAAAATGTTTCTGGTAAGTGTGACTCACAAGAATCAAAATACTTCTCCTTAACCACTGGCCAGCTGAGCAAGAAGAGCAAAAGAAGATAAACAGGACAGGACAACAGAACAGCATCTCTGCAAAGTTTCCAGTCCTCCTGCCCAGTCTATGAACACGAGTTTCCAAATGTCTTTTCCTCTTTTACAGCTCATTGGCAAGGACAGTGGGTGCTTCAATAGGATTCTTTCATATTATATTTTCCAGGAAGGTATATTTTATGCGATTCTTCTGGATTAAAGTAAAATCCAAATAAAACTGAGAATAGGAACAGTTTAGCTTGAGTACAACTCTGGTAATGATATTCTGATTGCTTACAAGTCTTCAGAAGCATCTGTCCTTCATTTTTTCTGCTAAACTGCACACGTGCACACACCTTTATATGCATATGCATATATTTATACACACCTGAAACCTTCAAGAACCAGGCAAGCCCAGATTAGACTAACAGTTCACGCAGCTGGTTTCTTGTTTACAGGAGTGGTGGCTGCTCAGTGCTTCAGAGGAATGTGTAGAAAGCCCTTTATGAACCAGTTCTCAAGATATCCTGCTTCAGAAAAAATATTTTAGCCTGCAGTAGTTAAAGGTCAGCTTCAATCTGCAATATATATTATAACTTTTCCAAGTGCCTCCGATTGATTCAGATAACTCTGGATATAGTTGTCATCCATAATTTCTTTATGTCCCTGCTAAACTGTGTCAGGTTCGTGTTCTTCAGTGCAGGGACCAGCCGTGGACTACATAATAAAAAATGAGGCGAGGGCTGGTTCCTCATATCAGCCGTGATTAGCTGCTGGAAATTAAAGTCTTCAGTATCTTTTCTGCTTGCAGGCAAGCTGTGAGCAGTTCACAAATCCTGGGTGGGATATTCTCAGCGTGGAGATGCCTGCATAGGAAGATGAGATTTACATTTCTACCTGTAGGTCTACCAGGATACTTCGTGGAAAGCTTTCTTTGAGGCCAGAGGAAACAAGCTAGCCCTATGGCGCACCAAAATACTATCTTTTTCCTCCCCAGCAACAGAGAACAGCATTTTCTCTGTATACAATGCAGCCAAGTCTTTTTCTTCCGTTAGACAAAAATGGATTTCTGCTTGGTTTCCAGTACTGGCAATACCAGAAACGCTTTCTTCTTTTTTGTTCCCCAGCAAAACTGGGATAGCTTATGACATCTAAGAAACGTGGATACCAAAAATACAAAGATTTTGAACTGTTCCTTGACACAAGGGTGAGTTCCCACTGCACTTTTAGCCTGAGTTTGAACCCTGACTTCAGCCTCTTCACACAGAGAAGTCTCCGTGGGGGTGTTTCAAGCCAAAGTGAATTCAGCAGGGGGCATAGATAAGAAAAGGATGCTGTATTTCACTCAAGTTCATATCACCCATTCACAAGTGCTGGTTGTTTTCCATTTCCTTCCCAAGCTGCTACTTACAGGGCAAACACATTCTCCATATCTGCACTACACATTTGGATGGTCACCTATACCAGTGCATAAGGGGTAGTAATATTTATTTTTATTTTCCTTTGCAGACTTTTTACTCAGAGTTCAAATCAAATGGAAAATTGTACTGAATGAAGCGAAGCTATTCAGCTATCTAAAAAACAATGTATAAATTAAACGTATCACTGGATAGAAGTTAGAAAACATTTCCTATTATTTTTGCTGTGAATTTCCTTGATACATTTTTGTTAGGAAACTTGGAACTTCTTCTTTTAAGAAGAAACAGTTATCTGTAGGGATCTGCTTAGCAGAGATAGAGATTGTAGGCGAATTTGGGAAGATGGTAGTCATGTATTAATTCCTGCATCGTGCTCACAAGGAAAAACAATGCTCAACAAATGCAGTGCCAGCGTAGATTTCATTCTCTTGTTACACCTTACAGCAGGGACAGATGCAGCCCAGCACAAAGCTAGAAATCAGAAGGTCCTCTTCTTCTGTAGTCTTTCTGACAGGCACTGCAAACTCATAACCAAAAACCAGAAACGTGGACTGTGGTCACTTCAATGGTTTTTCATCAGGAAAGAACAACCTATCGGCATATCCTGTTTCAGATGTAATACCACAGAAGGAATTAATTGATTAGTACAGCCTGAGATTTTCTAAACTTTCTGATATTAAGCTCCAAAACTTCTGTCAGTCTTCTACTGACATTGCCCCAGGAAGCGATTTATTTTGTACCTCTTTCTACGAACAACAAAGGAACATGAGTAATGATACAGCTCTAGAAGCAGCTAATAGGGCCCCAGGTTTTCTCTGTGAAATATCTATGATTCTCACCCTGGATATAAGTCAAAGTAAGAATGAGGAAACTTAGGATCATCTGGGTCTCTGTGAATTCCTTAGGTGACCTTGGGCAGGTGTCTCCATTTCTCTGCGCCTCAACTCATGGTCTAAGTTATAGTTTTCTTTATTTGTTCATTTAAATTTTATTTTCCTCAAAGCAGAATGTTTTTGCCTCTTTATAGTTTTTTTTTTTTCTCCCTTTTAGTGTGAATATGATAGTCACACTAATTAATATTTGCATCAATCTACTCATTAACATCTAGTCATCTGGTACAGTGCTAATAAAACTTGGAAATAAATGGTAATTTTTGTTAGAACCATTTATAGTGCATTCAATACATTTAAAGTGTATTCAAGGAATGATAGAAGGAAACATCAAAATGAACAGTTTTTTTGTAGCTAGTAGAACTTACAAAAATTATATTTCAACGATAATTTCCTTTTGAAAGAACCCATGGAGTGCAACAAGTTTCAAGTATTTCAATATCTTTGAGGAACTGCAAAGATTAAAATACGTAGTGCTCATTGCTCGTTGCTTTGTGGCAAGATGAAAGATTTTAAATCATGGCAAAAGCAAAATATGCTAAATTAATCCTAAACACCACAGCCCCGAAAATGTTGAGACCATCCTTTGCTGCTGCCTGTAAGAGTTGTGGTTTTGATCCAGCAGGAAGAGCTTGTTTACAACCTCAGCAATTTATATTTCCCTTTCGCAAGAGCAAGGCATCATATTGTCTCATTCCGGCCTCAGTTATCTCATTTGTTGCTCTTAATTTACATTGCTCAAGCTCCAGTCCCGCTTGTTTCAGCAATGAAAGTTGTGTAGATGAAGCAATACCAGGAACAACACAGCCAAATTACAGTCCATTTCTGAAAAAAAGAAAAAAAAAAAAAAAGAGAAAAAAGCAGAAGAAAACAAAGCAAAATATTTTTTTAAAAGGCAACGTGAAGAGAAAGAGAATTGGGAGAAGGTCCAAAATAATGCTGTGACACTGAAATGTAGGAAAGCTGAAATTATAACGTTCTCCATAGAGAAACTGAAAGTTATAAAGAAAGAATTATTTCTGCTGTTAAAGATGATTATAGGGCATTACAGCAGTATCTGTAGGAGATAACTGGCATCATCAGGAGAATTGCAGGAATTAATTGCATTGAAGCAAGTTATTACTAATGGAAGTTACAGGGATCATCACTTATTCTTGTGAGACTTTTCCAACGTGAGTCTTGGGTATGCTTGGTATGCATTTCTCTTCTGGCAATTCAGGCATTACTAGGTTGGACTCAGCCTAGATTAAGTCTCTACTGCAGTCCTAGCACTTCAATATTTAGCTTTAGAAGGAGCTGGCTTCAAACTACTAGCTGAAGTACTGGTATTTCCCCACCACTGCAATGCTGAGCTTGGAACAGGGTAGGTTTCCTGGATAAAAATGGACTGAAAGATAGATGTACTTTAAAAGTGAATCTGATGCAGCTAAGGAATTGCATGGTGAGCTCATCTCTTATGACAAAATGGTATTTCTAGAAGTGGTCAGAAGTAGGAGCAGGCACATTATAGTCTCTCTGAGGTTTTATTTTTTTTCCTTTGAAGCTGGAAATTCAGACCGACGTATATCTGAGTTCACGGTCTTTGAGATGACATGAATGAATACATAGCACCCGCAGGAAAAGAGAACTGTTGCAATCAAAGATCTGGCTTGAGGAGAAAGCTGGAAAGTTCTGAAACAGTAGCCAGAAAGGTGAGCTTTGCAGAGATGCCACTTAAGATGTCTTGAGTGTCCATACTTGGCATCATATAGAAGGTCAGAAGCATTTGTCCATTGAAATGCGTCAAGTAGCCAGGCTGCTAGAAATGCCTGAAATCAAGGGAGAGAAAACAATGAGCAATGACCACATAACGTGCCTGAGTGGTCCCACTTGGCTGTTTGATGTCAGCCATAACTGCCTGGCTTGGAGACCAGTCACGCCAAACCCTTTCCGTATATCTTTCCGGTAGTCTGGCCTTGAAGTTAGGATGTGCTGCGTAGTGTAAAAAGATGATAACACGCGTTGCTTTTTCTAAGCTTCACCCTTATCACATGCAATAGAGAAGGAAGCAGAGCCTGGCTGCCCAGGAGTTTGATAAGCTATGGAGCAGGTCAGCCGACTGGCTCTTCCCAAGCTGCTTATGTGTTTCTGACAGTTGCCTCATTTTTTCCATGTGGAAATGCCAATACCTTTACTGTTAGCACAGAGATGCATACACTGCTTTTTCCCTACTACGCAGTCTCCTTCTTGACACAGAAAGGAATAATAAGGGCTAGTATCAGGCTTTCTTTCCATGCAGAGCAGAGGGAAGGAGCATACATCTCACTGTGCATTTGCAGATGGTTTCTGGGCAATATCTGGGGCTTGGGAGTTTTTTCCCCTCTAGGGATAGCTTATGTGGTGAATCACACAGTGTTTCTGATAACATGAAGCAACTTGTAACCCCATCTCCAGCTTTGACCAGGAAAGAAAAAAGAAAAAAGAGTATATTCAGTGAACTGTGGCACACCCTGACTCCATACTAACTCTTGCTGTTGGTACAAAACACCAATTTGCTGCCTTAAAAAAAAAAAAAGCCTCTCTTGCAAAAAAGGAGACACTAAGACTCTCAGTTGCATCTGAGTTATGAAGTGTTAGAACTCTTTCCCAAAGCAAGCCTTCAAAGTCTTAAGTTGATCAGATAAACATTTCACAAACATTTCTGCTGGGGTTGCAAAATCTTTTCTCTCCGGCATGCCTCATCCTCGGATAACGAATAAGGACAGCAGATGATGCTGAAGAGATGTGTCTGCTGTATTTCCTGATTGTGATAGACAAAACACACATAAGGATTCCCCCCCTTTCTTCTCCTGAAATTAATGCTGATCTGACAGAATGTTTTCTCTTTTCTTCCCCTTAAATCTGGTATGGTCTCACGAAATACAGCTTAAAATCCAGGTAGTCTATAAAAGTAGGATCTTTATAGTTCTCCAGCCTCCATCATCTACCAGCGACTGTGGCTGTGTACACAGTGGAATCAAAGCTTCCTTTGAGAAGAAATTTAAGCTAAAAAAAGAAGAAATAACAACAAAAAAGTCTGTTATGTTTAGGGAAAAAAAGGAGGTAAATAAAAATATTATTCTCTTGCAAAATGATTACACAAGTAAACAAGTGATGGTCCAAGAAAAAGACCCCATCATACAATCATATTCACAGCTAGGCATCTAGCAGAGGTCTTGTCCAAGAGTTTCTTCAGGAGCTGGCACATCCCCGTAAGAGGGCATCACAATGTTAGCGCAGCGTACCCTCTCACCACAGAAATGTGATATATGATAAATGATGCTCACTGGTTTAAGGGCATTAATTGATTCACTCTCTGCAGAAAACCTTTCAGACGAGCCGGGTTCGGATCTCACAGGAAAAAGAGCCACTGCAAATGTGAGCCTTGTTTATAAGTGAGTTGGGTCTCAGGGGGCCTATCCTTATCCCCATCGCGTCTGCGAAGCTGCCTGGGAAACATCAGCAAATTGTGTGCACAGCAGACCTTCTTGTAAACACATGAATCCATCCAGCTTTGTAGCTCCCAAACACTGGTTTCTGCCCCGGGAAAAGCCAGGCGTTTGCCTGCAGTTCAGGAATCCCTCCGGTTCTTCCTTCTCTTGATGGGTTGGTCGCTATTGCCGCACCGTGACTCTGAGCCTGGAGAGTGCCTGCTAAAATTGCCGCTTGAAAAAGATGAGACTGTGGCACGAAGCTGTGCATGCTGGCCATCACATTGATCTGTGTGCTGAGGTTTAAGCCAAACTGAAAGCCCAGGCTGCTATTTTCCAAGCTAAAAGCGAAGGTGCCGTAGCTTTTGTTTGGCAGAGAGAGAACTGCTGTGTGCGCTCCCTGGAGAGAGAAAAGGAGGGTGTAGGTGTAGTGTGCGCCTCAGGTTCAGAGGTTTGGTTCCTTTTTCACATTTGGGCAGCAGCAACTATTTTGGAAGACCTTGTTGCAGCTCAGGAGCTGGGAGAAAGAACTGGAGAGACGAGAACTTGTAGCAGAGAGCTGGTACCCTGCAGATCAATGCAACATGGAGCCTCTGAGTGATCGAGCTGCTTGCATTTGGTGCATCAGCAAGGAGAAAGGAATATGCCAAGTAACAAGCACGAAGCTAATAAGATGGCTATTTTGCTTTCTCAAGCAGGCCTGCGTGGCCATTCCTTTGTTTTCTCTCTCCTCTTTCCATACCCGGGCAGTCCACTCATGCTTTTCCTGTGGAAGGACTTAGAGCTGGCCAAAGCATTTCCAAATTCTTGTCCTGCAAAAAGTGCCAACGCTTTTGCACGTCTGCATGTTTTCAACTTCCATTTGCAAAATGAATCCATCCTACACCAGCCTGCTATTCTACTTGTGTAGTAGATCCTGGTTTTTCTGGCAAGCTGCTGGTTTGAGACAGGCTGTGGGATAAGACCTCGGTACTGTAAGCATCTTGAAACACAGACTTTTCTCTTGGGCTTTTGGTAATGCCCCAGGATTGACGCTCATAAACAAAATGATATCTGGGATAGACATTATTCTCTAGATTAGGGTTCTACGTCTGCAAATATTTGCACAATGTTTATCCCTAAGCACATGTTTGGGCCCATCAGTATCAAGCTGCTTAACTTGAAACAGCAGGGAGCTGTGGTTGGTTTGGAGGGACCCCTCCTTTAAACACCACCAGAGCTTAGAAAAGGGAGAGGAGTGGTCAAATGTATGCATTTCCCTCAGCCTCACTGGCTACCATCGTGGCAGGAGAGAGAGCTTCCAGTCTGCGTCCGAAGTGTTAGCAGAAAGGAATAGAAAGCCTAAATTGTGGGATGGCCCAGCTTTGCCCCAGAGCATCTTAGATGGAACCTGAATCACTGTATTGCACAAAAAACTTTCTGTTTCTAACCCTATGGGAAGCAGCCCCTGCCTCAGTGTACAGTGTGTTACAAAGCGAGCCATTTTCTGAAGGTGTTGCCTGGGATCACACCATTTCGGCTGATTCTCCGGTCAAAGATAACCTCATCAAGGGTATGTCAGCTTACAAGCCCAGAGGCAGAACTGATTTTCAGCAGCGTAATAAGTTACCACTCATCAGCTGAGGTGCAGGTACTGGCAGGGCATGCTCACAGTCTCCCCATCTTGGAGGGAAAGGTACTGAATTAAAATCTCCAGGAATGGAACCATGCTGCTCGCCCACTGGACAATTGCTGTGATTCACGGAATCACAGAATCTTCATGGTTGGAAGGGACCTTTGAGATTATCGAGTCTAACCACAAAAAAAACCCAAACTAAAAACAACCACCACACCAAAAAAAACCACAAACAGACACAACCCAACAACCTCGGGCACTAGAGCATGCCCTGAAGTGCCACCTCTACACGGTTCTTAAATACCTCCAGGGATGGTGACTCCACCACCTCCCTGGGCAGGCTGTTCCAGGGCCTGACCACCCTCTCAGCAAAGTAATTCTTCCTAATATCTAATCTAACCCTCCCCTGCCCCAACTTCAGACCATTTCCTCTGCTCCTGTCATTTATTCCCTTGGGAGAAGAGGCCAACTCCCACCTCTCTTCAACCTCCTTTCAGGTTGTTCAGCAGACAACAGAGGTGACTTGGCATACACAACCCCAAGTCCCATCCCACAGCCTGTAAAGACATAACGTGCAATGGTATACATAAGGTGTGTTTGGTGTTTTAAGTTTCATTTTGCTTCTAGATAGGTGAAAGATGATGCTCACAAGAGATTTCTGCAGAAATGTGTGATGTAACCTGTAGCCAAGTCACCGGGACCTTCTAACCACTAATTTCTCTTGGCTGGGATTTTACCTACTGGCCTCACTTCAGCGAAGTAGTGAAGCCAGCACATACTCTTACTTGGCCCACAGGTTCTCATGACAAACAAGAACAATATTAATAATAAGTTATTAAGGAATATTTATGACAAGATTAAGTAATTACTGCATGTCATTTCTGTGGGTTTGTGTTGTTTAAAGTATTTATTTCGGTTAAATGTATCAGAATATCTTAGAAACGTATTTACTTTTAATGGCATTAAGAGAAAAAGGGGATGATGCGAACTTCTCCAAATAAAGGAAAAAAAGTTTCTACTATATTTGGCTATTCTTGATTTTCAGCAGGCAGGGCAAGGCAAAGGAGCCAGATAGGTTCAGGAGCACATACTACTTGTAGATAAAAATTGCTTGCCTCTAAATCTCAGACGAGAGGGTCTGTTGGGGACGTGCAATTGCAATTTATGAAACAGGAAACAGATGTATTCAGTATCGTAACCCTCTGTGGTTAGGAGTGGGGAGGTAGGAAGGGTATTATTGCTAAGGCCAAAGATATACTGCAAAGTAAAGGACTATTAACTTGGAGAATAGTGAGTTACTCTTGTCACTTACTGCCGTGCTTTTCTCTGTAGTGCTTTTCTCAGGGTGCTTTGTAGACAGCAACTAATTAGCCATTGATCCTTCAGCCTCCAATTTGTGATATCGAATATGAAGACCGTGATTCAGTGGTACAGTAAATCCAGCTCTTGCGTTCCTAGCGCTAGATCAAAACATGATGGCAGCATGATGCAAAACAAGATGATGCAGCGTAAAGTCACTTTTCTACCTCAAAAATGTGGTACAAAATGCGACCGGGGGAACTCTGTGTCTGATTTCTGACAACCAGACCAAAGGTAGCATAAAAGCATGAGGCCAGGCTAAATACCATTTCATATAGTTTGGATAATTTGTCAAAAACGCGATCGTGTGAGCCGCCGTGGGGAGGGTTACATCTGCAATGCAAAGACATAGATCTGGTTCCATTTACTGTGGAACCCAGGTCTGCAGGACCCAGACCTAGAGAACAGAGGTGACCATTTTCAGGCCTGGCTCCCTGCAACTGGGCTCATAAAAGTAGTTCTGGGCCACCCAAGAGGCTGCTGAGCCTCTTGCTTCGAAATTGCTTCTGGGTGGCCTTGGCCTTGGCTTTGCCTGCGTTTTAAAGGTTAGATGATCTAATTGAGCTCACTGGCCCTCCTGCTGTGGACAACATTTACACTGGCAAAATATTTCCAGCTGAAGTGAGCGCTCAGGTGCACTACTCCATACAGCAGAGATGCTGAGGCCCAGCAGATACCTGTCAGCTGCCCTGCCCTTACTTGTGTGCTCCAACCCGGCCCAAATTGCAAAGTGACAATGTCCATTAACCTATAATGAAAACATCAACGAAATTGATGCATCTTGCCTCAAAACTGGGCCTGATTAAAGCGATACCTGCCTGGCTGCCTCAACCCTCTGCTAGAGATTTCAGAGCCACATTAGCAGAAGACAATACTTGCTTGTCTTAGTTTAAGGCATGTTGGAGCTGTGTCGAGGAGGAGGATGTCTTTGGCCAGCACAGCCCAGTTCACTATGTCACGAAGATCTGATTCAGCAGGGTATGTACGTATGTAACTTAATGCAACAAGCGTGTGCTCACATCCGCCTTGCTGAGCTTTCACTCCAGACACGCCAGCTGTTGCCTCTTCTTTGCTGATGGGGCACATTTAGAGATGATGCTTCTAACAAGCTCCAGTTATGTCTTCGCATGTCTCCGGTGGCATCTTTATCTAATGTGCATGAATATAGCCATCACTGGAACATGCAGCCTTTAAAATGCTGGCTAGACTATACCTTTGTGAGATCGGTTTGTGCTACTGTCCTCATTAAGAAACAGAGCAGTGAGGCACCAAGGCAAGAACAGGAACAGTGTGGTGAGTAGGACTCAGGAGGTGATTATCTCCCTGTACTCGGCACTGGTGAGGACACATCTCAAGTACTGTGTCCAGTTTTGGGCTCCTTCCCACAAAAAAGACATTGATGTGCTGGAGCAGGCCCAGAGAAGGGCAACAGAGCTGCTGAGGGGTCTGGAGAACAAGTCTTATGCGGACAGGCTAAGGGAGCTGGTATTGTTTAGCCTGGAGAAAAGGAAGCTGAGGGGAGACCTTCTCGCTCTCTACAACTCCCTGAAAGGAGGGTGTAGAGAGGTGGGGATCGGTCTCTTCTCCCAAGTCACAGGCGATGGGACAAGAGGAAATGGCCTCAAGTTGCGCCAGGGGAGGTTCAGGCTGGATATTAGGAAAAATGTTTACACAGAAAGGGTTATTAAGCCTTGGAATGGGCTGCCCAGGGAAGGGGTTGAGGCACCATCCCTGGAGGTATTCAAAAGACGGGTTGATATAGTGCTTAGAGACGTGGCTTAGTGATGTGGTGTGGGTGTTTTTGTTTGTTTCTTTGTTTTTTTATTAGAGTTAAGTTGATGGTTGGACTAGATGATCTGGAAGGTCCCTTCCAACCTAGACAATTCTATGATTCTAAGAAGCCCTGGTCCTTAAGGGCTGAATTGTCCATACCCTTGGTGTTCTGCTGCCTACCAGGAGACCTGCTATTCTACAGGCAAGGTAAATAAGAAAGTAGACAGGAGAATTGTCTTTGGATTTGAGCTACAACAGCCACTGGGTCACAGCTTCCTCTGAGCTCAGAGCTCAGTGGACACTCTGAGACCTGGCCATTCTCCCAAGATGTTGCCTCCACAACATCAGGTCTCACAGCTCCTGCTGAGCACAGAGTTTAGCAGGCGATCTGGGAGCCTGCACTTTTCCTCAGAGGCAAATACCGTTGCTGAGCTGTGTCTTGCAGCTGCCAGAGGCAGGGGCACCTAAATCCACCCCCTTTTTGAAAATGGTGGTATACCAACAGCAAAATAAGAAGCTGGGGAAGTGGTGTGCCATCCCGTACCTCTCCACCATCCANGAACCACTGAAAAGAGTCCGGCTCCATCCTCCCTCAACCCACCCTTTAGATACTTGGAAGCATTGATAAGGTCTCCCCTCAGCCTTCTCTTCTCCAGGCTAAAGAGCCCCAGCTCTCTCAGCCTTTCCTCACCAGGGAGATGCTCCAATCCCTCCATCATCTTTGTTGCCCTACGCTGGACTCTCTCCAGCAGTTCCCTGTCTCTCTTGAACTGGGGAGCCCAGAACTGGACACAGTATTCCAGTTGTGGCCTCACCAAGTACAGAGAAGAGGCGGGTTTGGTTTGGGATTTGATTTCTTTTCTCTATCCAACAAGAAAGGATGTAAGAACTTGACCTAACTTTGACTTCTCCATCAGCAAGCTCAGATGGCATATTGGGAAAGTGAGGTCATGCGGCACTGAGTGTGCAGAGGTGGGCAGCACCAACGCGACACCAGAAGCTGAGAGAAGGAAATTGGCACATCAAGTTGTTTTCTCCCTTAGTGCCAAGCAAGAGCCATTGGGGGGAATAGGTTGCTGCAATATAGGAAAGCGGAAACAGATGCACTTTCTTCTCCACCAGCGCCGCGGTCAGCGGTGGCTTGGGAAGGGTGTGTGGTGGGAACCGACAGATGCCCAAGCAGGGCAGCTGAGGTCACCGGGGTGGATTTCAGAGTGAGAGCTGGCTTGTGTTGAAACGCTATGTGGTATTGCTGTGAGAATATGAAATAAAGCCATAGTTGGAGCATTTGTTGGTCTGTTGCTAGGCAAATATTTAAAAAACAATCATATTTTGCAAACTGATTCCTTCTTGTCTCTTTTTCTATAACTTTTTTTTTTCCTGAAGCCCTTAATAAATTGTGCAGGGCAGGCTGTGATTTTTATCATCATATCTGTTCTTTGCTGTTGCTGTGACTGAGCACTTATCAACTTCTTGAATCGCCCATGAGTTAATTTTTAAAATATCCATCCAAGTATTTGGGACGTTGCACTTCAATACATGGTCACATCAGTTCCTAAGGCACAGGAATTGTTTCTTCTCCATGAGAGCAAGCTTAAGGAAATCAGTTTTCACAGTCATATTGCTAGTATGAATTTTCCTCTGTGTGGGGATTGGAAACCTTTATTTCTTAGGTGTTATTAAAGAAAACAGTAAAAGGCTAAATAAAACATCAAGCGCTTTAAATTAAACACACCAGACCAAAGCTATTTGCTTTAAAAGATTACTTTGTAAGTGATTTTAACCTACTTGTCAAATATCAGGATTACGGCCATGAAACCGTCCTTTTTCTTTCATGGGTGGTGGAAATGAACCTGGATTCAGCCTTTCCGATGCGTTTCCCTTTGTGCCCTGACGTCCCGCTGCCCACACTGATTTGTTTTTTGCCAAACGCACTTTCGCCGAAGATCTCTCCAGTGTCCTCCCAGGCCAGCTCAAGGCCAGCCTGCTTTCCTCACTGCGACCGTGGGGCCACGACGATGAGATAAGCTTGCATCAGTGTACCAGGAGAATTATGCATGAAGATTTGTTAAGCCACGCAGGTCTGCTTCGGGAGGGCAGCCCAGCATCAGCCACGTTTTTCCAGCAGGAGAAGAAAGGGCCACGCACACATTGCTCAGAGACCCAGCTGCTTGCTTTTGGGTCTGCTGGGCTGTCATTAAGGCCTGCGTTCGCTGCATTTAATTTTAGGCATCTACCTGGCCCATCTCTCGATTCCCCTGAACTCCTTCTCTGGGATAGCAGCCATGGAGCAGTCTCTGGAGCTGTAAACCCTGCGTGCTGATGCACGGATGATGATGCTGCATCCGGAAGCCTCCTGGGACGTCGCCAGCCCCGGGCCCCTCTGTCTGGTTTGTCTGGCCCAGGGAATATCAGAAGCACCTAAGACTGGTTATCCTACGAGCTAGAGGTGAGATCGTCCCTGGCACAAACACCAGAGTGGAGATCTCCCGCCTTTCTTGAAGGAGCTGGCCCAGAAAAGCTGTTGTTTCAATCTCCCGTCTCCTGAGTGCATCCCATCCTGAGTACAAGGCTGGGCCACCCACTCCATGTTCTCTCCAGGGCAAGCAGCTGAAGGTAGGAGATCCATGTCACCCCAGGTCCTAATCAACAATGACAAGGTTTACAGGCAGCCACTTTTCAAGGCACATCGCTTCTTGGGCTTCCTGATGGAGCACCGATCCTCATTGCAGGAGCAGTCTTGAGGGAAGCCACAAAAATCAGCAGCCAATTTCTCAGCATTGACTACTGCTGTCGGTTTCAGTTGATTAGTATCAGCAGAGGATTTCAGCTCAGATTTATAGCTGCCATTCATTATTCCTACTCTGTGTCTAACATCTTGTGTTCTCTCCCATTATCCCAAGATAACAATCAGCTCACCCCTAAAGAGAACGTGGGATACACTTGAAAACACACAACTTTCCTCTTTTTACAGAGCACAAATTGCTTCCTCTGTCCGAACACTTGCTCTTAGCACTCTGGTTTTCCCACAGCACTTTGGGTGTGTTTTATCTCCTCAAGGGCCACAGAGGAATCCACATTGTCACACACACACACAAAAAAAAGTGGTCTTGAAAGAATTAGTCTTTGCATCTCAACTGGAAAATTATAATTTGAACCATTCCACTGAAGCGGGGAAATAATATGCACAAAGTGCCTGAGAGGAGCCCAGCTTGGAGGCTCCTAATGGAAAAAGAAAGTTCAGATAGACAAAAAAAACCTGGCATGAAGGAGAATGTCATGAGATCAGCCCATAGAATATGCTGAGGAAGACAGAAAGTGACTGAGCAAATCTAAGTAATTTGGGTAGCAGTTTGCATTTATTAAGTTCTGGCTCATCAGATGTATCAAATTAGGCAAGTGCACAAGTGCCATGTTTATCATATCAGGCTCCTAACGAGCATCCTCTGTCTTAAGGAGCTCCGTTTAAACAAACAGACGCAGATGGGGGAATGGCTGGGAGGTAATGAGGTGGTGAGAGGAATGTATGTTGAATTCAGCACTTTGCTGGCTAACTATCAAGCCATTAGTCCCACAAGAAATTCCCAAACATTGTGCACGAAAGATAGGCTCCCTTACACCATGTTGTCCAAGCAGCCTCAACCACTTGGTGTCTGTTGCCAAGAGAGCCCAGACCCAAGCCCAGCTCCTGCTTCCGTGGAGAGGCCTGGAGAAATCCAGGATTCCTGGGGGTGCGGGATTTGCCGGTGATGTGAACCAGCCCTGTCTTTGCTTTCTTCCACGCAGACTTGCTTCCTGCGTTAAACTTTTGTTCTTCAAGTGCTTCGTCTAGCCTCATCGGGCTGTTAGTCTGAAGGGGAGTGCTCTGATATTTAGCGTGAATATCCCAAACGGCATTTTCATCAGTTCCTCCTCATTTCACACTCCGACTGTAACTGACAGCCATGAGCCAAGCTCCTTTGAAATGACCCCAGGAAAGAAAAATATAAACAAGTCAGGAGTAGATCTTGTGTGCAGGGACGTATCTCTTTCAACTTAGATTCTCCCCATGTCCCCCAGACGGTAAATTCACAGATGGGATCTTAAAATGGAGTTAGTAGGTAAACAGGCGTATATCCTGCCTAGAGATTAGTTTTGCATACCAGAGAGCTGATACATGTCTTCGGTACTTAGATGCCTGTGTCTCTGCACTGTAGTTGTTGCCATTTCACAGAAAGATTAGTTGACTTGTCCCTCATCCTAGGTCTCTTAGTAGGTTTATGAAAGTCTGAGATTTTGAACATTTTTTTGGAATATTTTTATAAACAAATACCTAGTACCTAATGGGGGCTTGTGAGTGTTTTTGAAGTAGTAGTATCACAGATCTCGAAAGGTAACTTTATCTTCTCCCAAGGGTTTTCTATATTTAACTATTTCAGTGTGTCAAAAATTATAAGCATTTATCCCTTAATCACTCTTGTTATTCTTGCCTGAGTTTTTTCCTATTTAGGGTTGGAATCACCAGTAATTTCCCTTTGCCAGAGATGCGCCATCTCTAATGCACACAGCAGTTACATACAATTTTATTATAGCTATCTTGCCTTACTGTTTTATAAATCTGTGTCTCAGATGATAACCCCGGCCCTGATCCCCAATTTCAAATTGTATTTCTTCCACTGAATGTCTGCATTTTGGATCACTCACCCTCCCTGGCATTCGCTACCCTAAACTGAGTCTCGTTTCACTGTTTCCTCCTCGTATTTCTAAGTGCTCAGTGCAACACGGATGTTGGCTGCATATTTCAAAATCATTTCAGATGTGAATGTACTCACTCCTTTTTATTCTCAAGGAATTAACGACGTTGTTAAATAAAACCAGACACCAACTTTAATCTTTTTACCGCTTCCCTCAGTATCTCAGCCTTTCAGTATGGAAAAGCTACTATTTCTTCTTGTTCTATGGTTCTTCCATCAATTTACTATCTGCATGAAGGGTTTCACATCTTCTCCACTCTAAATGTCTCTTGAGACATACTAAAAGTTGTATTCCTTTTGCTGCAACGTCACCTTCCATTTTGTTCAGGACTATTTGTCCATGTCTAAACCAGGGTTGTGGTTTATTTGGTGAGATGAGGTCTCTTCCTGCATACGTGTGAATACGCAAAGGAGACTAAAAATGAACATATAGGCTTAGCCTCCCTGCTGTTTCTTGCTCATAGTACTGTTTGTCGCCAGAGCTATAATTTGCCCTCAAGGATACAACTAATGTGAGTTCCTTCTTCCCACATAATCTTCTCTCTGTTTATGTAGACAGCAGGGGGCATGGGCTGGCCTCTTGGGTTGTGTCGCCCATCCACAAAGAACAAGGCAGGTTGGTCTTGGCAATGTTTTCCAGGACTTTGCTCGGACCACCTTGCAGTGACTCAAGCTCAGGCTGTTTTGCCTTTGAGATTTAGCAGATTTCAGAGCCAGGATTCATTTTTGGCCCCAGGTTTCTTCTTTGCTCTTTTCATCCCCTTCATCCAGGTGCCACATCCTGTTTCCTCACCTTTCAATTTGTCTGATGCATCCAGCACCTCTGGGGACAAGCTGTCTCCAGTTAGAAGCTTCACCTGTCTTCAGAAAATGCCCATATTTTAAAAAATATTGTGCATCCGGCATCTTCCCTAAGAACCAATGAAAGCTGTTGAGTACTCACCACATGTGAATCGTGGTCGATTCTAGATAAACGTGGACTTTAAGCCCTAACCTCTAGATCTGAAAGTCTGGGCTGTAATGGAGGACTGCAAAAGGATTCACCAAAGGAGTTGTCAGTATGTATACATCATCATTTATATCATTTGTATCTTGTTATATATCATTTATATATTGCTCAAGCCAAAGGAGGCATCCTCCATTTTTCTCCACACTCTCTGACAGGTGTGAAAACACAAGTATTTCCACTGTGTGTTCATGTCTTCTGCAGGCAGAAGAGTTGGAACAACTTTTGAGAAGACATTTATTCTCCGGTTGTTACAGCCCAGGCAGTAACAATATGTGGAGCAATATCGGACTGGCACTGTGGAGGTGGCATCTTTGCTCCTGACTCAGCAAGCGAAATGGTGGACAACCCTACCCAGGTTGTTTCCCTGCCCCTATTAGACATTTCTGAGATCTGCATCGTATCATACAGTGACTTCTTTTTTAATGCAAACAGACACCACCAAATTCTCACAGCATTTAAAAATGCAGCATAATTGTATTTGAATGGAAGTTCTAAGGGGTCAAGATCCTATTCCCATGAAAGCGAATGGGAATTTTTCCTCTGGCTTTCCTGGAATCCAGATCTGGCAAGCCATGAATGCAGATCTGTCACATTTCTTTCTCTTTCTTCATTAAGTTACTGCGATTTTTTTTTTTTTTCCTGGGAATCAGATTAGTAAATTCTCATTTGACCGAATACCTTTCTGAGGTACCTCAGCAAGACTGGAACATTTCCTGTGGCTATCGTATCCGCTTCAATATCCTTCAAAGTGAATGTCACAGCCCTTAAACATTGAAACAGGCTTTTCTTTCACAGCAGCAAAACAGCAAACCAGCCTGGATAAGATGAGAGGGACACCATAAATATTACATAGGGTCTGAGGCATTCGCTGTAAATTCAACAGAAACTTTTCCAGCTTCCCACTGGGAGAGATTTCTTAGGAGTAGAAAACTCTCTGGAGTTTGTGATAACTTCTTAAGCGATATTGGGATTTTTAACATTCCATATTACACAACAGGAAGCAGAATCTTAATAGAAATGCTGCACACAGTTGCCTTTAATAGGAAACAGAGTCTATGCAGTGGTGGAGGAATATTTAAAATATTCTTTCCCTTTCTTCTTTCTTTCCTTTTTTTTTTTCTTAAATTAAAACTGATTTTAGATAATTTTTAACTTAGTGAACTGGATTCAAGGGATACTGCTGGATCCAAGGAAAAGCTGTGCAAGACAAGGCACGACAGTCACAAGGACAGCCTGTTATACTCTACAGACTAACTGGATCCTCGCTCCAGTTTTCTCAGAACTACGGGTCTGGGCTGGAAAGCCCGGGAGAACAGCCTGTCTAATGAGTGCCGTCAGGCTTCAGCTTCGTGTTTGCAGATGTCCAGTCCTTGTACGAACGCGGGTTCAAGCTGAACCTAGATCTGAGCACTTTCCAACCTCAGCGGGACCTCGTAAACTTTCGGTCGAAGCAAGGGGAGTTCCCTGTTCAGCCCCTCGTAGGATGGGAGATAGCGTCAAGTCGGCAGCATCTGCTTTTGTTCGTCTAGGATTTGGGTGTAGGATGCTAAAGCCTGATTGGGAATTGCAACCTCACATAAAGGGGACTGGACACCGGTCAAATCCGCAAGTCAGACTTCTGGCTCCTCACTTATGCCGAGTTTCACAAAAGGCAGGGGGAAAGGTCGGGCCATTCTTGAAAAGGGGTTTCCATACCTTCATTGGAAGTGCCAAATGCCTCCCTTTCCTGTTTTAGGTGGGTGAAAAACCACACTCAGTACAACAAGTACAGCAAACTATAGTTAGCAATGTGTTAGTAACTCCTTCGCAGGGAATTTGCCTGCTGGGATCCTAATTCCCTGAGGCATCACTTTTGCCTTTTGCTGCTACATTTGGCGGTCAAAGAGATTACGTGGTTGTCTGAGGTTGCGCACGTGGTTGAGGTGGTTTGCTGACCAGGGTTGCTGGCCATATAGAAAACAAACTGACAACAAGGAAGGATTCCCCCTATTCCTGACCCTGGAGAACTATCTTTGCGCTATGGCATTCAAGAAATACCCAGACCATTCAATAGTCGTAAATGTTTTTCCCGACTTTCAGCTGAGAGAAATTCCTTCCAACTGATGTTGTTTTTTTATACAAACCACAGGGTACATGATCTTGAATCAAACCCAGCCCTTTTGCTTTAAGGTAATTTGTGGCTATTTCTTGGGTCTGAGCAAAGAACGGGGCTTGAGCTTCTCCTTCCCCGCAAGCAAGTGGCTGGTGAGTAACACGTGTGAGTAAGCCTCCTCGGATGTCTGTGCAAATGAACCTTTCCCCCACCCAGTCTGAAACACGTACAAAGTGATCCAAAGAAAGTAGAGGTTTTCTGTGAAAACGAGCGGGCAGGAGGACTCGAGAAAGCCTTGGCAGCGGAGCTCAGGGCTGACTGCAGGGAAGCTCTCACCGGAATCCGGACTCCTCGCCTCACCCATGCTTCATTTCCAAATTTAAATGTGGGATAATGTTTACAGTAAATACAGGTCACCTCCATGTCTGGGATGGAATTTCGTATCCGTGCACTTCTGTGCTTGCAGAAGAGCTGCATTTTATAGCAAGCCTTTTATTTATAAGCGGCTGGAAAGAGGCTTGTGTTTTAATAAATGAGTAATCAATGGGTAGCACCCAGCATCTTCCTGTCTGTAACGTGCTCAAGGATCTCTATTGAGCATTTATGAACTCTATGCATCACCTAGGAATCCGACTGTGCTGTGAGTTGTACTTGATTGCTGCAGAGACTGCTGGAAAGGCAAACGTAAGAGGCCGTGTATGAAAGGAAATATCTCATGCCTGAGGTGCCGGGTGCTTTAGGATCACACTGTTGGACCAAAATGAGAAAAGGAGCTCCTGTGCTTTTTCAGCCTCTCTCACGAAGAGCGGGACGGGCAGAAATTTTGTCCTGGAAATTTGCTTGCACGGTCATCCCCCCAGTCTGGTACTTTTTGCCTGTGTTTGTAGTCATTTCCGGGCAGAGCTGTTGTGAATAATAACTAAACTGAGACTGAAATCACGTTGCAAGCTACCGAAGAAAGCTTTTTCCCTCTGTGCCCGAGGGTTGTATGCCGAGTTCAGATACAGACGAACCCTTCCCAGACTCCTCTACAAGAAGCTTGGAGGGACAGAGCTGTAGCAGAGGGAAGACTTTCCAGCTAAAAACATGATTATAAAAATGATACTATGGTGGGAAGCAGCTCCAACTGATGCAGTGGCTGCTGTGGATGGGACCGTGTAGCTCTCTCTGTGGTATTTTCCCTTTAAAGTGGAAGTTACCTCCTTGCCCAGAGTTGCAGGGGTCCTGTCTTCACCTACTCCACCCTGCACCTGAGCTTCAGAGCAGTGGCCAGCACAGCTGGGCCATGGGCTTTGCAGGCTGATGAGAGGGGACATCAGCCCCGGCCGCAGCCAGGAGGGATGGGAAGGATTGGGTAACTCTCCCATCATCTGCTTTTTTGCTGCTCAGTGATGGGGCGTGGGAGGGAAAGCCGATGACAGGTCAGGCCTTTTACCTCGCTCCAGCTCACGCTTTTCCTGCAGGCCATGTGTAATTTCAGTTTCAGCATTTGTGGGCCCTTGGGACCCGGGAGGCGCAGATTCCCTTTTCAGTCCCGCTCCTGGCCCACGGCATGACTGCAAGAAGTCATTTCGCAGACGCCCGCCTTAGTTTCTCCCATGCAGTGAATTTTTCATGATTAGTTAGCTTATGCCTGCCTATCTCTCACTGCTATCTCAGGGATGCTGAGCATGAGGTCTATCCAGGGACTAAGTTACCTGTAAAAGAGATCAAAGAAAGGTCCTGGTTACAAAATTAGATTCCTGGTTAGTGGCTTCTGACCTTTCCCATTTCTGGGACTGCAGTCCATTCCTGTTTGCACTTTTGAGCAAGTCTGGAGCTTTTCTGCAAGAAAAGCGGATCTGGGTGTATTTCTGCCTCTCCATGAAAGCTGTTGTAAGTCCCAGAAAGGCTTTTCCAACATTAATAACATTTTGTGGCTTCTATCCTGAGGCATATTTAAAAAGGCTTGGTTTTCACAAGGTGGATAATAAGGTGAAAATTGTCTTCTGTTATGATTTCTCAAGTCTAGCCCTCCTCCCAGTTAGTACCAGAACTGTCCCCCCCTGCTCCTGAGCATTAAATTCAACTGCTTAGACTTGTTAAAAACTCTAGGTTTAGCTTCCTGCTTAAAGCTGTAATTTTAGATCCTCAGTGGGTATAAATAGACACAAATTCACAATGTAGTTAGGCCGACTGACATTATCTGGGAATAAGGCCCAAACGTTTATTCCTTCACCTCTGCTCTCTGTCTTTAGAGCACAGACACACACACATACCTGCACGCACACTTTTACACACCGAGACACTGGAAAGGTTTTTGGAACTTTATCTCCTGCTAACCCCATAGCTTTCCTTCTGCTCTGTAAATTGATCTGTAGGTTTATTGGTTAAATCTTTATATGAAATAAAATGGCCATAACAGGAACTGTGTGCAGACCTTTCATGACATTTTTACATGGCAATTTGCAAGAATACAAAAGTCTGCAAATTAATGTGGTGACCCACCAGAAACACTGAAAGCTTATCATTCCTTCTCCATTACTTTATGTACTCAGTGTTTGGAGGAGGTGACTTCTTCTGGTGGGTTTTTCTGGGTTTTTTTCCCCCTCTTTATTTAAAAATAAAGAAGAAGAATTAGAACCCAGCAAATGCTTTTGGAGTTAAAGGGGAACTCGTCTCCCATAAGTCTGTCTTGAATGACTCAGGTCTGGGTTGGGGATCTGCAGTGCAGAAAGGAGGATATGAATGTGTTTCTCAGCCATATCTCAAGGGCTAGCTGCTTCCCACACGGCCCCACAGGTCCTCACACATAGCTGGCATCTCTCTGCTCTGGACGAGGGCCATGCTCATCCCTCAGGGATAGGTTGGAGAAGCAGGAATCTGTAGGAGCCGTAGACACGTGTTAGTACACATGGACGTACCCGCTTCAGCACAGGCAGATCTGGTTTTCTCGCACAGCCGAGTGGAGGACCTATGATCTGGGATCAGCCATCACGGGATCAGCCGGGCAGGGTGGTCCTGTGTTCATGGAGGACCATCCCGAAGGCTCGTTCTGCAGCTTGGCTCCTGCAACCGGAGTTGTCGCCCGCAAAAAGGCTGCCTGTAGAAAGTGGATGTTGCTTATCACACATTATCATTGCCTTTTTCCCCTTGAGCCCTGTTTTTGGCAGCTCTTTGCAGCAGCCAGTCACGGCAGCCTGTATGTGCACAGAGCAGCTGGTCAGAAATGTTTGGTCAAGGCTTTTCTTTTCCCCTCCCCCCGCGAAAAATGACTATTAGCCAAACTACTTCCCACGGAGAAATTTCTTTTTGTATGGACCTTCCTGGAGGAGGAGGAGGGCATACCCAAAATGCTGAATTGCTTGTGGAGGATGCAAGCATCTGATGATGTCTAAATGGAGGAAAAAAACCCCAAACACATTAATTTTCATTGGACTTGATTGCTTGAGAGTGTTTTCTCACAGCAATAATGTATGATTAACCTTAAGTGGTTTCCATGACTTGATAAATCCTTTTCTAAGGGCCTGCTCTGCACTGGCTGCTCAGGGCATGAATTCCCAGTGCTGTCATCCCTGCCCCTTCCCAAGCCTTAAATCCCTCTTGGAGAAGAGCATCCAAGGGGATCGTCTGCATTAGGCTGGATTTATAGGAAGCAGGCGAGAAAGGAGGGGGGAATATTTTCACATTCTTTTGAAACATACGTTGGAAAAATTCCCTAGGAAAGAAAAGTGCTTATGCAGCTTTAGTTACTGTACATGTGCTTTGGATTGTGTGAAACCCTATCTGCTTTTTCTCAGCAGAGTCCTGATCCCCACACGAGAGAGACAGACAGACAGACGGGCAGACCGGGACTTGCTGCAGAACCCCTTCGAGATCCCGCAGGCAAGCACTGAGAAATGAACCCACCGCCTGCATTTGTCGGTCCAGGAGGGTGAGAGGAAGAGGAGGAGGTATTCCTCTCTGGGCTCAGGCCCAAAGAACTTGCGAAAACAAAATATTCGGGGCGTAAAGTCTTTGCTAGAAAAGATGGTCGTGGCTCAGAAGTGCCCTCAGACTTTATCAGGAGATGAGACTTAAGGGTTAGCGGGTCTGTTCCCCTGTTCCATGTCTTGATGCTGCTGGTGCAGCTGGATATTACATGCCAGTGGCAGAATATTCTTGGGGTGGCAAACCCAGGACAAAGCCCCTAGCAGCATATTTATACAGGAGGACAGCAAAGGACTGAATCAAACAAGTCTCCGGTACTGCTCTGTCCTGCATGTTGGAGGTCTCACCTCCTGTCCAGAAGTTTCTGGGGCTAAATGCTCAGACAGCTTAGTTTCCTGGAAGTTAGAAGATTCCTTCCTCTTCTGTGGACATGTGTGTCTTGAAAATTGTCTGGGGAGAGAAATGATTGTAGGCGTGTGTGTATGTGTGTGGGCAGCCACACTACTGCTGTAGACGCAAGCAAAAATGACACCTTTTTGTTGTTCCTGGCAGGATCCAAGGGTGAAGGCACCTGTGAGAAGACAGAAAAGTCCCCTCATGCTGTAATGGAAATGAAGTGCTGGAGAGAGCAAGGGGAGCTTCCAGGAGATGACTGGTTTCTCCGCCGCTCCTGCCCGCTGAAATGTGTGTCCCTGCAGGGGCTTGGCATATGTGTGAAGAGGAGACACCTCCCTGAGAGGGGGTAAGGCAGGGGAAGCGTTGGGAATGTGAATACCACAAAACCAAATCTGTTAATAATTACAGCCCAGCAGTTCCGCTAGCAGCGGCTGATTTTCAGGCTGGACCCTCACCCTAAACAGATACCTCAGGCACCCTTGGTCTCATCTTGGCTGAAAGCTAGGCAGGGTCTGGGAGAGGAGGCAGCTTCCAGTCTCCTGAATCAGCATTTCGAAAGCTAGACATGCTGAGTTACTCATCTTCCTTCCCCAAAGGCATGTGTGTACATACACAGATAGAAAATACACATATAGCTATGTGTTACTACACACACTCCTGCTTCTGTGAAATGTCAGCCAAAAAATAATTCAAAGATTGCTTGTCCTGGTTCAAATGCTGCTAGGCTTCAGAAATTACACCCCCCTTCAGGAATGGGTAAGAGCTGACACAAAGCAGCAATAACAAAAAATTTCCCAGCTGTTGTGTCTGACCTTTTGAAAACAGGAATTCCTTGGTGCAGAGCCTGAAACCTTGCTCTTTCCAGCTGGCATTGCCTGGGGGCGCTAGCATTAAAAGGATATATGAGAAAGGATTTATTGTCAGCAAGGTGCTTGTAGCAACAACGTATTTTTTTGAAAGACCTGAGTATAGACGGGTATTAGGAGGATGGGGGTAACCATTGCTGGGTCTGGTTTGATTCCCAAGGTTGTGCACGGAGAGCTACTTGCGAGAAACACATTACGCTCCAGAGTCCAACGGCCCTACAATACTAGGAGAGCCAGCTCACGACTCTTCGTGGTTTAGTCAAGTTGGCTGCAGTCAGAGCTAGAGAGACGTGAAGCAGAACAGAATTCTCTCCAGAGAGCACCATGGGATAACAAGGTATGATGGTGTGCTTGGCCTGTTTTACCTGAGTTTTCTCCAGGGACCTCAATTCTCAAAGGGCTGGTGAAACAAACGCTGCAGTTGAATGTAGGAACTGTCTGTGATTCCCTTAGCTGCTGTCAGAGTATGTGTAGGTTATTCTTAGAAATTCAGGGAGTGGGATGGGAAGCAGATTTCACCAAGACCTGAATCAAGAGTGAAAGCTGTTCTCTTTTAAATTCCTGGTGCACAGGACCCGAGGCAGGCGGCATCCCCATGAAAGCATTCCTGGTCGGGGCCGCAGGAGCTGTCTGGCAGCATGAAGGAGCTTTAAAATGCTCCACTGAGTCCCAGTCCATAGGTCTTTGGTATATGACTCGATGAACTGAAGCGTCAAGTAAAAGCCCACAATATTGCAGGGGTTGATTCCATGGTATATCTCACCTTAAGAACATAGAAGTCCACAGCTTTTAAAACAGCACATTTTCTCCAGCTTATACCACTACTGCTGCTATTCCCAGGGCAGTCCAGACCTCTAATTTTTTGACCTGGCCATTTTCCCTTCATGGCTTGCACGTCATCTCTAGCTCGAAAGGCTGTTGGTAATGTGTCTTCAGTTGTGTGATGGGTGCTGCACAGATTTATACTAAACTTCGTGCTTCCTCTAACAAAAGCAAATCTGTGGGAGCTCAGAGCTTTCCTCCTTTCAGCGTCCCCCCAGGCCGTCCACATCTTCCCTCCATCTGACGACAGAAACACGCAGCTATCTCAGTATAGATTCCCATTGTTCACAGAGTGCTTTGATCGTTGAGACCAAACTTTGTACTTGGAGTGCTTAATGGGGTACCAGCGCAAACTCTGATTTATAGCACTATATATAGCCATGTTCTACATTTTATTAATGCTGCGTGCATAATCATGCCTCTAAACATCCTTTCCATCAGAACTCTGCACACAAGGGTGAATGTTGGGATCTAGGCATCATGATAAAATTCTGAATAATCAGAATTTCAAACAGTTGGAAATCACGCTGATGTTTCTTCTACATCCTGTTACTTTTAAAGGTTTCTTTCAATATATAGATGCACGAACCAAAATCTGGTGCAAAACTCTTAGACTTGGTGAGTATTTTAAAATGAGATAAGTGTAAAAAATGGCCTAGATAGAAAGGGGAAAAAGACAACTCGTGATTTGTCTCATGGCTTTAACAACGATTAGTTTGATTTTTTGGTAACAAATGCTGCAAATACAAAAGCCATAAAGAGAGAATTGAAAAGTTCCTAGCGCTTATTTTGGCTCTAAGATACCTGGTTTTTTGAGGTGAAGAGCATTTGCAGCTCCCGTTGATTTCAGGAGGGCACTACCTCCAGGATTTCAACAACGTATGGTGGAAACAGTTGAACACGAATCATTCATCACGTAAGTCGGCACTAAGAAAATGACCTCATATTTATTTATGTCCCTAGCCAGATTTGTACTCATTTCCTCTGTGAAAGGTAATACGTTGCCTCAGCTAGAGTCTTCAGCATCAAGCTTTTAAGCAACATGATGCCCGCAACTCCTGTGGCATTCCTTGTAGTCTAAAGAGGTCATGACTTCTGCAGCTGAGCGGACAGGAAGGGCCACCGTGATGGTTCTTACACTCCGTCTTTTCAGGACCACCTTTTCCCCACGGCTGGTGGAGGCTCAGGATCACTAGCCTATGCCTTCTTACATGTCTCAGGAGTAATATTCTGTATTCTGTATTCTTCGGTATTTCTGTGACCGTGTCTCTCTGTGCCATGTTTCTCAAATTATCAAACTTGACAACTATAGCACTGGCCCGCCTGCATTTCCCTTCAGCTTTGTTCTTGCAGTAGGGAAGCTGAAGACCTGGGGTCATCCTTACATCAGTGAAGTTAATCTGTAAGTGGAATATAAAGAGCTAATCCAATTAACAGTAAAAAAAACTGTAATCAATTGGCGAAAGCTATTAGCAGGTCCATTGAATTAATAGGGTGCCTTTAACCGAAGCTTAAAATCATCTCCAACGCTTACCATCATTTTGTTCCTGACCATTAGCAATTTGTACCTGTAGCATGTGTGCAGTGTCCAATACTTATTTCTTGTTTACCCATCCAGGGATTCATCATGGAGCTGGGAAGAAAGTTTCAGTAGTATATCCAATCCTAAGAGTAGTTTTTTCAGATTTTTAAGTTGATCAGTATTTCCAGTAACTGGTAGGGCTGTGTGAGTGGAGACGCAGTTGGTAATATTGTAATTATAGTTATATTCCATGATGTTTTATTTAAATTGACTTTTTTTCTTCTCCAACTCTAAGTAATGTTGTTATGTTATTTTTATGATGTGGCCCTGTGGTTTCTAAAGTAAGGCCCATGGAATCCTGCAGGCTGACTGTCCCACAGCAGGTCCACGGGTTGTACCAAGCCGGAGATTCGAAGAGGCTCCCTGCTAGCTGACATGAAGCTTTGTGTCCCACTGCCACAGGGGTGGGCATGTCAGATGCACACCCTGGCATGTGGTGTGCTCTGTTGCTGCTCAGTAGTTACACACACACACAAATTTGTACAGATTTCAGAACCACTTACCCATTGCATTCTTGCTCCCAAAGGGATATGGCTTTGTCAGTATTTTACATAGAATTAACCCTAAGGCATGGCCCTGGAGAAAGAAGTATTTAATTGGTTCAGAAAGAGCTAAAATCTGCTTCCAAAGCAATCAAAGGAGGCTTTGCCATTGTTTTATGAAGTTGGAAGAGATTCAGAGCATCCCGTGATGGCTGCTTTGGGTTATGGGAGTTATGATTATGGTTTCTGTTGCTGTTCTTTGAGTCGCAGCTTGCTCCAGGTGCCTAAAATTTGAAAAGTCATGTTTTTGCTGTATGAAATAAAGATGAGCTGGGGAAACAGAACTGGATGGGATGGGTACTCCAGGTGCAACTTCAGCTCATGGGGTGGAAGGGCTGTGTGTTACCTTTTATTTCCCCCACTGTGGAGCTAATCTGAAATTCTGAAAAGATCTTCCCTCTATACAATAACATGTACTTACTACACAAAGACTTATTCATGGTGGTAGCAATGATGATTATGTTGGTGTCAACCCAACTGAGAGCCCCAAAACAGACATTCTCCCCTCTAGAGCTGCCAGTCTGGCATTTCTGGGGGAGGATATGGTAAAACCAGTCATTCCTTACATGCAAGGAGTTATCACAGAGTGCTTTTAGAAGCAGAGTCTGTCTATGCATAAAGCCCTGGCACCCATCTGTACAGTCACTTTTGTACACCTTTGAGAGAGATGTTCATACAGGTGTTTCACTAGAAGTATTCAGATAACACCTTCCAACAGTGTGCGAGTCCAGAGGAAGTTTTCGTAAACCACCTGGGCTGGAACTGGCTGAGTTGGGAAGCTGGCACTATGAAATTTGTAAGACTATTCACACTCCCTATTCCAGTCAGACTTGTTTGTATGTAAAGGGAATATTTATGTGCAACAAAAGGTGTAAAAAAAAAAAAGTTTCAGGAGTCCAGGGGATAAATTGTTTTCATTAAACAACTCATGAAGTAAAGGACAGAAATGAGAACAAGGAATTCTCCCTAAATCACTAGGTCTATTAAAACCTGCTTTTTTCTGGTGCCCTAGGACAAGGCCATGCCCCATGACAGAGGAGAGGCCATATTGGTGGCACATGCACCTCCAACCAGGCAGAAAAGAAGCCACGGTTCATTTTGAAGCCTGGCATGGTGCTGGTTCTCTCTGCTAGCCCATACAGTGCTAGAGCTGACTTCAGGGTGGAGGTACTGGGCCATGGCTATGTTGGCATCAAAGCTTTTGTCCATCCCTGTCATAACAGGTGAGCATCTCACTGTCTTTAACATGATCAACTTCCTCAAACCTTATATTTCAATGTGGAAGCAGCAGTAGAGGATATCTTATCTCTGGACATGTGGGGAACTTGCTGTAAGGACTGAACTTGGGTGTCCCAAGCGCCAGGGCTCCCACTGGGATCACCAGACGACTCCTGCCCTCTTCCTCTGCAGTTGCTGATCTGGGGAAAGCTGTGGCTACAGTCCGGTGCTAAATCTCTTCAGATCAAATAGCTCTGCTCTTAACAAAATAATCCTATAGAATGACTTGGCTCTCAGCTAAGAGCAGGAGGAAGATCTGGGCAGTGTATTACAGTCAGGGCACAGCACCAGGAAATTAAGCTTTATGATGTGTGCTCTGGCAATGGAGCGCACACGGAAGTGATGCTTATGGCATTCGCACCACCATTCTGTCTCTTAATTCTTAATCCTTTGCCCATCACAGTATGGTTGGGGAGTTTTCTTAGGGGAAAACAAGGCTAATTTCTAGGCTTACTGTTGAGAAAAAAAAAATCTGGCTGTGAAGTTTTCCTCCTTTCTCTTTTTAAGCTGCCAGATGAGCTGACTGCTCTGCCCTGCCTATCTCTGTTCTCTTTTGGAGTGAGCGTGTCAGATGGGGCATGAACCAGATATATCAAGGTTAGCTTCATCACCAAAATAGCTCAAACCCCTGACACCCACTTTTCCACTTGGCCACGTGGTTATGAGGCCAGGACCATCAACGTACCTCCTCTTTGAATCTCAGGGCAGAACAGAAATGTTTTTGAGCATCACCCTGCTGCCCAGACCCACAGAGTAATGGCCGAAAGAGTTACTTTGAGACCAGCTTGTCTGCTACATAGCAGCGTGTTAATAAGACTGGGGATTAGCATTCTGGTATTAAAAAACATTTTCATATTTTTTCCCCCAGCTCTGGGAACCTGCTAGTGCTAATGAAAGTCTGAAGCTGTGGCTTCTGTTCCTTTTGAATTGAAAGATTAGATACCAGACTGTAAGTCAAGAGATTTGGTGGCTGGTCTATAGCTACACTGTAAATCTTTTTCCATTTCCTCTGGCCAGATCTGGAAAAAAACAGAGCTGGAGTCGTGACCCAAAGCAAAATCCCCAGCTGCTGTTAAGTTGCTGGCATACTTCTTTGCCTCAGGGAAACTCTGTTATGTTGGTGAATTCCCAGATTTTATTTTAGGGTATCAGTACTGGTAATCGGAGGACCTGTCTCTAAGGACATTTGTGATTTTCAGAAGAATACCTTCTCTGTTAATGGTAGTGCTTACTGAACCTCCAGTTAGCTTGCATCCATGTTTGTGAAGTGTTTTTCTGAGCGTGGCCAAAAGGAGGTGCATAAATGGCAGGTTGGTAGTTTACAATAAAAAAAATTTCCCGAGGGGCTTCTCAAGAGAAAATGAGGAGATGCTTTCAATATGTGAAGGTCTCAGCCAGCTAGAGACATCCATATTTCAGACACAGTGCAGATATCCAATAAAGCAAAATACTCTCCTTAACTTAAGAACTACAAATGACACGTTTATAATTGAAGCTCCAGGAACAAGGGCTTTGTGGTTCAGTCCTACTCATTTAACACTTCTCTGCCTCTGTGTGAGCTTGAAATTCCAATTCATTCAACACATTAATGCTAAACATTGTCTAAGCCGCCAGGTCTCTCTCCAATGGATTTCCTATCAAAACTATTTATTTTACAGGATCTCTCTGTTCCCAAATACGTAGTTGTTTAAAATTGCTGGAAAACATTTGGCTAGGCTTCTTCAGAACTGGACTTTTGCTCACTCACAAGGTTCATGAACCTTCACGACTCTCTAGGTGAACTTAGCCTGACTTTCCCATGTATAACCAAATCCCAGTCCAGGTCAGTCTCATTTGGTTTCATGTTTCACTACAGACTTTTTTTTTACAGCTCAAGTTTTAAAGACCTGAGTGTGGGACAGATACAGGGCTCCCATAAACATAGAGGATAGCCATGATAATAGTTGTGCATCTCATTTGTTGTATGCGATGATAAAATGTATTTCCCTGTGGCAAAATCCTGGTGTAACTGTGATATGAATTAGCAGCACAGCAGAAATAGAAGAGGAGAGTTTATTGTTCATATGTTAAAATAATTCCACCAAAGTTTGATTTACTCCAAACCTCTGTTTTGTCTAAGGCATTACAAGTTTGCAAAAGTACCCAAAATGTTGAGGGAAGCAGCTCAGTTTGTTCTGAATTGACCACAAAAGGGCAAAGGCATTGGATAGAAATGTATACTATAATGCATAGTATATGAAGTCTGCCAAAAAGTCCAAATTAGACAATTCTCTCATGCTATTTCCTTATAAGAGCCCAAATAGGCGGTGCTTTATGTCAAGAAACATGAGTCAATCCTCAGAGGAGGATGCTCAAATGGAAAACAGATCGAAGGAGGACTCTGCAGGCTGTGCTGCTGCAGGTCCTGTCCCTTGAAGTGAAAAGCAGAGGAAGGGAGGAAAAATGGGATTGGTAACAAATGATGTGATGGCAGAGTGTCAATCATAGCGGAATTTCATCCTGGCCCCGTATTACAGCGGCGCTGGGAGTGCTCCTCCAGCGAGGGCTGCGTCAGCGCTTTGTTTAGCTTATACACCAATTTATTATCTGCCCTCTGGGCTGAGGCTGATTTTTCTAGGAGTTAACCTGGCAACAGCTCTCTTCATATATTTTCAGCTAGTATGTATCTCAGGAGTTGTTTAACCTCTCACCCCTGCAGCCTCAGTCCCAGCTTATCCTACCACAGCACAATTCTCTTGGAGTGGCTGGGGTTCTACGCCTGAAATTCAGGCTCTACATCAAAGACAAGGGTTTGTGCAGAGCTCCCCCATCCTTGGAAAGCACCTGCACCCTGTGCCCATCCTGTCCTTAGGCTAAAAGTCCTTTGGAGGCTGATAGAACTGGTGGATATTTTGGGGCAGTTTCCAGCTAGTTTGAATATGAGCGTTGTGTGTGCCAAGGGCAGTGATTTACAATTGCAAGCAGTGGAATTGTCCTACCTAATTAGTTACTGCCTGTCAGAAAAGCTGGAATAAATGCATTTTCTACATCCAGTTCTGTTGTGAAGTCAAATGCAGTAGCTTCAAGTCCCCCGTCTTTGTAATGGGACGTGAATGCAGTCAGCTTGCTTGGTGGGTGACGGCTCATTAACCCGTGATAACTTGATCAGAAAGAACGAGCAGCAATAAATTGCTAGGATGAGATGCTGTTCCCCCAGAAGCTCTGGTGTTGCTCAGACAGGAAACTGCAGAACCACTTGCTGCAGTGTGAAGCCTCTTGCTTAAATCAGTGTCTGTGCCTGAAGTCTGGAGCGTGGTAAATATGTCACCAGTTCTTAAAACGTCTCCCGGGACCCATATACCAGGAAGCCTGACTTCTGTGTCAGACACGCTGGCAGAAATTTTAGAATTAGTAGGCACTGGGATAAAACTGATAGATTGGGGAGGAGCTAGGGTGGCATTTGTAAGGAGAAATCACACTTCACAAATCTATAACAACTATTTGAAGTGTCAAACAACCCTTAGCTAAGGCTGAGCTGGCTGACAGAGTAAGAAGGCTTTTAACAAGACCCCTCACCATTAGGGAAAGACTTTTCATCAGTTACAAACTTGTAATAAGACCAAAAAAAGGACGGGGGGGAAAATCTTCAGATTTTACAGTGAGGTGTTTCACACACACTCAGGAGCATGGCAGAGAAAGTGATCATATTTGCTAACAACACATAATTATTTAGAACTAAAGCTGACTGCAAAGAGATGCAGAAGGATCTCCCGATACTGAGGGGATATTCTGTAAAATGGCAGATGAGATTTGAGTTTGCCAAATGCAAGGTAACACAGGGACCCCAGCCACCAGTTACCACTGCTCCAGAAAGTCTACCAGAGAGACTGGCCTGTAAAAACATCAGGTTAGTGATCACTGGAGACCAAAAGGTAGGACTTAGCACAGACAAATAGCAAGTAGCACGAAAACACTCTTTGTGATAATATAAGTCCCTGGCATAGGGATTCTGAGTGCTGTCCTATTCCTCTTGTCTCATGCAGGATGAGACACGGGGGAGGAAAACAAGTAAAGGAATGAGTGCCTTGAAGGGATATGATAGAGAGCTTTCAGTCACACATGGTAGGGAGAATACAGCATAGAAACTCAGTGCAGGTCAGGTTCAGGGAGGAGAATTCTATCCATGCCACTGGCAGTGCCTGGCCCACTGGTGGCTGCAAGGAGGAGGGCATGCTGAAGAGAGGATCCCTGCAGGCTCCCCTCTTCTTGACCTCACTCCTTATCTATGGCCAGCATACTAGGTTTGATGGGCCTTTGATTTGATCTCAAAAAGGGCTGTTCCTATGATACTTTCTACCCTGTGCCGTATCTTTAGCTGCCATTAGGGTTTATTCAAATGCTCTTTTCTAGCTGAAGACCTTAGGATGCTGGCCTGCTCCAGCAGCTTGCCATGTCCATCTCCTTTCCAGCACAGATTGCCCTTGGTCCTTCTCGGTCAAAGCCATATGTGTTAGTGAAGTCTCTTTAAATAAAGTGCTTAAGCTAAGGGACCATGTTTGCACCGGAATGCTTTTGGGAACCAGCAAGCAAGCTCTGCTGAAAGGAAGATGGTGAGAAGCTCAGAGCACTGATGCCTTTTTATGCACAGCCCCAGGATGGAAGAGACTTCCCAGGACCAGGAGTATGAGCCTGCATTTTTTTATAAATCAATACACCTCTTGGCTGGAAGCTCCCATTCTGGTAAAGAAGTTTGGGGTTTATTTAAATCTCTACCCAATCAATACTTACATTTGATTTACAAACCAAAATTCCATTCAAGCCAGGTAAGGTGATCTACCCTTGTTCTCAACTGCAACAGTTTAAGCTCTGGCCCAAGATCTTGGTGGGAAACTTTTTCTCAGAAATCCTAAAATCTGGTGGCAGGTGAACATGTGCCATCAACAGAGGGCGATTGTTTTTAGAGCAATTGTGACCAATCTCACTGTGAAAGTCCAACAAGGCAAGCAGTAGATCCTGAAAGGAGATCTGGCAAATAGTATTTGTTGATGAGGGAGAGGTTGTAATGGGGGTGGAAATTCTAATGAAACACAGAAACAGAGGAGAGGGCTATCTTTCTGCTAGGATTTGAGCTATTTGAGCTCTCTGTCACCCACACCAATGTTCACAGCACCTCAGCTGTGTCCCTATATACCTCCGAAGTCTGTCACCTAGTTACCATTTTACAGACATTCCTAGTCCTTTTAACAGAGGACTTTAGCTTTTCCAAAGAAAAACATACAAAATTTCACCGTAAATGACCGAAGTCCTGAAATGCAAGGTTAAATGGCCACGAGTGAGGGGCTTGGTTTCCAGAAAGCAGGTGCTTCGGGGCTGCAAAGGAAAGACACCCAAATTATGAGCTAAGCTGGAGCTCTGAAGCTGCACGCGGGAAGGTATCCAGTGATTGTTGGAGAATAGCTTGTCTTGGTCACTGACCAGGATGATTGCATGTTAAAGTTATTGCTCTTCCCAGATATCCACCACGTACTATGAGTCAGTGGCCAAAATCAATTAGGAGCAATCACATCACACCACAGAAGGCAAATACACTGTCAATCTCTCATTGAGCAACAGCACTGCTTATTAGCTTATTGAGGATGTAATAGGAATAGCAATGGGTGAATAGTTCATGACAGATTATTTATGCATCGGATTTTCTCCTGTTCGGTCTGTTTGCAAATTGACCTTGACTTTCCCTGATAAATTCATAATTCAGAACTACTTGGTAGCTAATTTCAGTGGCACAGCTCATTTGAGAAGGCTCCATTTCAGCCTTCTGATACCTGAAAGGTGGGCTGGTTTTTTAATGACTTAACTATCTCCATCCAAAGGTTTCAAGGGGGCCTGTATCATGATGGAGATGTTTTATGGAAGCAGTATGGCAAAATCCAGAGGGACCCAGCAGAACCCCTCTACTGCCTTCTTTTGAGCTCGGTGCTTTAGCCCCTGAACTTGGGACCCGCAGCCATATGCAAAGCCTCATGACATCCCCACATGCTTTTCCGCTGACCCCTATAGGTTTTGGTTCAATTCTGGATCTCCTCACCCCTCCGTCTGTGATATCACAGCCTGCTTTCATACAAACGAGGGGTGAGGTCACGCGTCCAGGCCTCCAGGTCTGAAAGCACCGAGGTCAAAACTCATTTCAGTCAGGGGAAATAGAGCAGAAAAGTATTTGGCCCCACTCAGAGACAAGGGAGAGAAGAGGATGAGCTGGGCAGGAGCCCACATGCGATTGAACTGAAAGCGTCTGATGTTTCGCAGGCGGTGGGAAGGAATGCTTCGGCGAGAGGCAAGGCACAGCCCAGGCTGGATGAGCTGTTACAGCTCTGGCTTCAGGCTTCAGAATAAAAGCCCAGCTCTCCTGAGAAAGCCATGTGCTCGCATGGCCAGGACAGAAACAAACCCCTTCTCCTAAAGCCTGCTTGGCTTATCGAGACTCGAGCGTGATAACGCTCTTCCTTGGCCTGGACAGCTGGGACCTGCAATGCTGAGAAGTGACAAGCTTTTCCTGACACCCAGGAAAAACCAGCACAGAGGTGCTTCCAGCATGGGTAGCACTGGGAGCATTGGTGGTCTAGGGAAATTACTGACTAGGCACTGCCACTTTTGCATTTTCTGGAGTGTCCCAGTTTTCATTTTCATGAAAGTCTGGTTGCATTTGAAGAGCTCTAATTATCCCTTCCAGCGATGGAAAGGACCAGCAGACTGTCTGCAGCACATAGAAAGGTCAGGGTCACCCTGACCCAAGCCCTGAGTGAGACTGTCCAAAAAGTGTCTGTCTTCATGGGCAATATGTTTGTGATTGCCCTGGTCCAGCCCTGAAGGCAAGTAGAGGCCCAGGACAGTCCCAGACAAACAAATGCCAAAAACACGACACTTCTGAGACACTTTTCTGAGGTAGCTTGGTAAAAGTGCTTTTGCACTTTGGGCCACACCTGTGAAGAGCAGGAATCTGGTTGAGGACACCTGCCCTGGCTGCTAAACGAGTAGTTGATTCAGCTGTGTTAGGTCTAGCTCTTCCCCACGCCTCTAGTCCACCCACCAATTAGGCAGCTCTTCTTATAGGTTCAGATCTACCCCCCTTACCCTTGGATTCTACCTGTTCTCAGGGGCAGAGGGAGGAGATAACTGACCCTAGTGACACAGCCATTAGCAACTGCACAGGTTTCACTGGGATACTCTAGGAGCTGCGATTTATAACAGGTATTTATCATTTTATGATGCTGGTTTTCCTTCTCTCGTGCTGGGGCTCACCAGTTGATGTGCAAGTATTTAACCTTTTTTCCTGCCATCCTTTGCTGGCCAAAGTCTTTAGGCTGACAGTGAGTTGTTGGTAACCAGGTGGCAAATGTCCTAATTGAGCGCTTGGGTGGTGTAACGGGGAGGCTACTCAGGAGGTTACATGGTGGAAGACTGGAAATGATAATGTTACTGGGAGCAAAAAAAGCAATTTTTGTCGGTTTTAAGAGAGCCTGGAGGTGTTTGGGGGACTAAGGGGTCTTGGAGCACTGGACCTGACCCCAAAGACGGCTTGAGTGGTGAGACTGATGTGTGTAGACGTGTATGACTGCTTCTGGGGTTTTGTCTGTTTGTGTCTCTTTTGGTCCCTACACTCAGACAAAGTTGGAATGTGACTTCGTTTGGTGCAGCTTTCACGTGTCTTCCATGCAGTGGTGCAGCATTAGTTTAATACAGGCACCAAGGTGGCGTGTTAAGGGCCAATGAAGTCAAGTAAATGCTAGCAGAAGGGGCTGACTGCTGTGGTAGGTGTTGATGATAGCCAGCCACCAGGAGATGAGAATATTTTCTGAAAGGGAAAGTTTTCAGCAGGATTTAAGAGCAAATAAAAGGAGCCCTTGAGAACTCTCAAATCCTATGGGGCTGTGAGCTCAGTTCAGTGAGAGAGAAAAGCAAGTTCACGTATATTGTGGTGACAAATCAGATATAGGGAGATGGAAGAACTTGCTCATAGTGGCAAACACTTTGAGGGCAGTAGATTGCCCAAGCTTTCTTTAAAAAAAAAAAATAAGCTTTTTTGTTTTTTTAAAAAAAAAGCATCACAGCTGTTTTTGCAGGGAGTTTCTCTGTCAGGAAGTAATGAGATCTTGCTGCCTGATTGATAAAGCACACAGGCTTGGAGTAAGGAGGTTTCATCTGTTGTGGTCTTCAGGGCATCGCTGTGCCCTGTAATATTTAAAATAAATAAATAAATCACTCTCTCTGCTGACTCATGCTCTGCTCTCTGGAAACTGTAGCCCTCTTGGCAATCCCCTCCCTTTCCACCCTCCACCCCTGGCATTTCTTTCCTTGACAGCAGTTTTCTGTTTTGGGGGTTTTTTTTGTTTTGTTTGTTTGTTTTTTAAACTCAAACTGCATCCAAAAGAGTATAGCTTGTTGAAGGCAGTGTTTTGTCTCCTCTAATCCTATTGGGAACAGATGGAAGATTACAGAAAAGCGTGCCAGTGTGGCTGGAAAAAATGCTGCAGTATCTATAGCTGCCCGTGTGTCGTTGTCTTGCACACATCTAGCCACATGCAAAGCAGACTTGAATGGTTTTTTTTCCCCAAATTACTCCTGTAAAGCAACTTGATAAGAGACAGGGTAAGAACTGTGAATGTTTCAAAACTACTTTAATTTCAAAGCATTCTGGAAAACAATACCATTTAAAACATTCAGTTGCTGTTTTCCTTAAACAATACTATTTTGGAGTGTGTTTTTTTTGCTATTGAACTGATGTTTTCACTTGGGATGTGTTTGTAAGATGAAGGCTAATCTGTTCTAACAGTTGCCAAATCAAGACTTCTGATATTTTCCCCCCCTTTGAAAGATTTCTCTTTTTCTGTGTTCTCGGTGTGAGCTAATGTGGAAAGCGCTTTGAGCATCCTTGGACTGTGGTTTGCTCAGGGCAGAAAAGAGTTTCAGAACCAAGTTGTGTTTCTAGAGTCCTCGTATCCATCATCTCTTTTCAGCCTGGTCTTAAGTGACTGCTATTTCCAAAATAGCAAACCCCTCAGCTGTCAGGAATTCTCAGTCTTACATGGTGGCCTCAAGCATCTCTGCTGAGAAGCAGCAGGATGGTTAAGTGGTGGTGGATGACCCTAAACATGTAACATTATTAATGTTTGGAGGAGTTTGGGGTTGGCTTTTTGGTTAAAAAAAGGCAAACAAGGAATCCACAATAATACTTAACTTACCATTCTAATTTTACCATGATTTCTGTGCCCCTTTTGAGATTCTTCTCGCTCATCACCTCGTCGTTGCTTAGCATCCCATACTTATGACACTTTCAACTTGATTCCACCCCCACCTTTAAGCCTCCTGTTTTCAGTTCATTGTCGTTGTCGCTGTGATTATTGGTATAATAACAGCAATTATTATTTTCATAATCAGAATGACAGACCATCTGGGTAACTTTGGTTTTTGTGATTGTAGTGATTAGTTCAGAGAGCTGAGTTGAAAGCATAGTGTGTATTGGGATTTGGAGGAGGGGGAAGATATAATCCTGTGTTTTTCCTGGGAACAGCAGGTCAAATGTGAATAAATGTTGGCCACTCTCATACTGTTACTGAGTTTTTCTGTATCTGTTGTGTACCTAGCCATACTTTTCATTTTCCCCTTCTATTTGCTAGCTCAGAGTGCTGTAACTACTTGAGTTTGAGGGTTGGGGGTTTTTTTACTTTTAACAAAAGAAAAGCTTTGTCCTCAGTGTTGCAGAGAAAGTAACGATGAATGCAAAAGCAAATTAGATATACTCAGTTGTGTGATTAGGCTGAAAAAAATCAATGTCTTTAAAGCCCAGTGTTGCCAATACAAAGTCCTTCACGTATTTTTTTCTAATAATGGCTAGAGACTGTTAAATCAGTAAATAGTCTGCTCAACTCAAGCTTCTGCTTGCTTACTTGACTATTGTGCATTTCTCCTGTTAGAAGCGTGGTGAGTCCATGAATTCAGCTGAAAAGAGGAAAGAGATGTTCTCCATAGCGTTTTTGGGGAGTAAAGTGCAGAATAGCTACTTAAAAGTTCATTGCAAATGTTCACGTGTGCTCTTTGGTGCAGTGACTTGCCCCTAGCAGTTTCCTGAAATGATCCTTTCATTAGAAGCTGGAAATTGTCGGGTATCTGGGGAGTGGTCGTATTTCTTATATGAAGCTCGGTATAAAGCAATTTGTCTCTTAGTGCGACTGAAGTAATGAGGGTGGGGTGAGTTCAGGGGTTTTGCAGGGAGAAGGGTGTTGGTAGTTTTTTGGATATTATTTTTTTCTGTGGTGGTTGAGATTTGTGACGCTATAGACCTTCTTGGCTTTCTTCTTTCTCCATCTGCTTGTGCTTAGCTTGGTAACTAAATTTGCATCCTAATAAAAAGAAGAAGAATCAACAAGAAGCAATTGACTGAAGCTGCATCTTCTGCCTAGTCTCAGAAAGGTTTCTTGTGAGAAATTTTGAAGAAAAATAAAGTGGGGCCAAAACTGTAGTTGACCACGTGATCATCCATAAACTAATCAGCAGAGTTATTCTAGTTCATTCAGGTTTGGGTAGTTGAGATTCTGGCCCCAGATCTCCCATTCCTAGAGAGGCAACAACCAACCAACCTCCTTCCTCAATTGACAGTGATGCTGATGTCCTCTCTGTGGTGACCACCAATAGGTCATAAGAGGGTGGTCAGTGACTGAAACAGGCTCCACAGGGAAGTGGTCACGGCACCAAGCCTGTCGGAGTTCATGGAATGCCTGGACAATACTCTTAGTCTTATGATTTAGTTTTAGGTGGTCCTAGAGGAGCAGGGAGTTGGACTTGATGATCCTTATGGGTCCCTTCCAACTTGAGATATTCTATGATTCAGCATTCATCTTGCCTGGGAAATGACACTGGTTTAGTTTAAGATGCTACTGCTTGTTCAGCCAAGAAGCAGCCATATGAGCTTGGGTTCTCTGTACAAAACAGTGGGCTTCTCGTAACCATTTTAAGGGATCCAGCTTTATGGGAAACTGAAACGGACTGAGTGAGAGTAGAATCATCTCTTAAATCTCTGTCTCCCATCAGGCTGGGCCTTTTTAGGCTGGTGTTACTGGAGAGAGAAAAGCAATAGGACTGCCAAGTCACCATCCATTTCTCCAAAGCTTGGGCGCACCAAGCGCATGTGTGGGACTGTGTGATGCACTGCTATCGCAGCCTCCCAGGAAAGTCACTATTTTTGCATGACATGGAGCATGTGCCATCTGCTTGTGTTTGTTCCCTCGTGCTGGGACACGAGTGTTTGAGGGCAGGCACCATATTGTTTTGTTCTGTTTCATACAATACTTGGCAAAGAGGAAAGAGAAGGGTGTCCTGGCTCTCTCCCAGGTCTCCAAAGTGCTAAAATAATACTAACCCTGTAATAAATCTAAGATTTTTTCGTATTGTCTGACACTCCACAGCTTATTTTGGCTCTGGGAATCTGTGAATTTGGACAAAAAATGTAAAAAAACTTGTCAAAGTGGAGCAAATGAGAGCACCCAGCTTCAGTCTGTTTAGCAAGGCACAAGTATGAATCACTGCTCCTTGGTGAGAAGAACACAGGATTTCCTGGAAACAAATTCAGGCCTTGACAGAGCTGTTTGATCTTCAATTGATGTTTTGTTTTTGTTTTCTAAGCAGCAATAACGTCATTTTAAGCTATAAACAGACCATTTTCCTTTGTCCTCGAAGCGAGTCATTAATTAGTTAATAAAATTAATAGATTACTGCCTGTGAATAATGAAAGGGAGGGGTCATATTTGTTTTATCTACGGTGTTCTTTTTAGTAGTGCATTCATATTAATAGTCTCTCAATATAGAATTCTCTTTGCCCGCTCAGGATCAGCTCTCCCTAAAGCCTGGTAGGGCACCTGTGCCTAGGATGTAATGAAATGCAACCACAAAGCTTACCAGGGGGTGAGATGAGCCAAAGAATTCATCTTGTATGACAAAGAGAAGCCCCGAAGGCTGGGTTCACAAGAGGGGGGCCTTGGTTGTTGGTTTTTTTTTTTTCCTTGAAGGTTGGATCCCTGCCTGCCCGTCCTGCTCACCAGATCCCTGCTGTGATCTTGGGATGGGAATTTCAATGCCAAGTTTATGGCCTGAAACTTTTGACAATTGCTTCGTCTTATTTGGTGGCTAAATAAATGGTTTGCCCAATTAATTACCAAGAAGGTATTTCTGACTGGGGTCGGGAGCAGTTCACTGTGAAAAGTTTAAATGCATATTTCAAGTTGCTAAAAGAGGACACGACTCTTCGTTTATCATCAAATAAAATATAAAATAGACCTTATTCTTTGATGGAGGTGCTCCTGGTAAACAAGCAGGGAAAACACAACAGCGAAGACGGCTTAAGAGGGCCTGTTGTCTTTCTAGCAAGACAACTTAGTGCTTTGCTTGGGCTCCTTGTGCTGGGCTCTTGCCTCTTCCATCGATGACCTGTTGATATGTGTGCTGAATCAGGTGCCGTGGTTTATCCTCCAGACTAAGTTTCAGTGACCTGGTAGTAGCAATGAAGGAGAATTGCTCCACAGACGGCGAGTGCAGGGAATGTGGTGATGGCAGCATCTCTGCTGGGTGACATTAAAACCCACAGTGCTGCTAATCCTAGCTGGGCACGAGCAAGAGGCTTTGGCAGGTTCCTCTGCCTGTCTCCAGGCAGCATGGTAAAACACGGAGTATGAACGATAAGCTGCTCATAGATGAGGCTCACTCCCAACCCCTCCGCCTGGCTCCCGGTCTGAGGTAGGAGATTTGTAACCTCTTAAAATACTGTGTTAACGGAGCTGGGTGCCCTCGCTTTTCGTAGCAGTGCATAGCTGAGATCTGGCAAGTGCTTGACTGAGATTTCTCATATTTGAGGATAATGCATTGGCTTTTGCTAGTGGTGGGTTTTTGTTTCAGTCCTTGCCAATTTGTTCCTATAGCACAAGAAGAATTATTTCTCTTAGATATGTCCAGGTTGAGAAATATATACTTTTACACTCATGTATGCGGTTGTTTGTTGGCTTTCTTTGGACTTAAGGACAGGGAACTGCTGGAGAGGGTACAGCAGAGGGCTACAAAGATGATGAGGGGCCTGGAGCATCTCCCTTAGGAGGAGAGGTTGAGGGACTTGGGTCTTTTTAGTCTGGAGAAGAGAAGGCTGAGGGGGGATCTGATCAATGCTTATAAATACTTAAAGGATGGGTGTCAAGAGGATGGGACTGGTCTTTTTTCAGTGGTGCCCAGGGATAGGACAAGAGGAAATGGGCACAAACTTGAACAGAAGAAGTTCCACCTAAACATGAGGAGCACCTTCTTTCCTTTGAGGGTGGCAGAGCCCTGGAAGAGGCTGCCCAGGGAGGTGGTGGAGTCTCCTTCTCTGGAGACATTCAAACCCACCTGGACATGTTCCTGTGCATCCTGCTCTGGGTGGCCCTGCTTTGGCAGGGGGGTTGGACTAGATGATCTCCGGAGGTCCCTTCCAACCCCATGGGATTCTGTGAGTAACCCCTGCCTTTCTCCTGCTGTCCCCAAAGTGGAAGTATTTGGAGTTCTTTCTTGGCTTTAGCCTCTATGTTCAGACCTTCTTAATTCTGTGTTTTAAGCAGTGGTACTTTAAGATTCAGGAGGCCATAGAAACTTGTCAACATCCCACTTGTGTCAGCAGCATTGAGTATTTTTGTGCTCTGTGTGTGGCTTGTGGTGTGTGTTGGGCTGCTGCTTGTTTTGTGGAGGGGTGGTAGCGTAAGGGCAGTGCCCTGCTCCAAACCTCCCTGCCTGGCTCCTCTCTGTCTGTCCTGGACCTTCATGGCCCCTTCTTGTTTGTTGTACTGAAAAATGTAGTGGGTTGTTCTGTGATGTGTTTTATTTTGTTGGTTGTTTTCTTTTTTCTGTTCTACGTGACCAAGAGTGATCTGATTCTAGTGCTGTAGGTGATGGGCTAAAACAGAGCTCCCTTCTCCCTTGCTGCTGGTCCCTGAAGGATTTGTTATGCCCAGGTGTACTGCATTCAGATAAATCCATCCAGTGCAAACAGGAAAAACTCCTTCTTTCCTGCTTCTAGTGCATCTCCCCGCCCTTCATAACCACAGATCTTTTGATGCTTTGCTAAATGTGGTGCGAGCCCTGCATTGGCAGCCATCCGAGACGTGTCTGAACCAAGCACTTGCTTGCTCAGATGTCCACTGGGTCTTTTTTGTTGTTGGGTTTTGGGGTAGTTCCTTTTATATGTGCTCCAAGAATTGACAGGCTGAAAGAATCAATATGTGGCTGGCTGTCACCATGTATGATTTGTTGTCCTTGGTGGATGTCAAGGATTGAAGTCCTCCCTCTCCCATACCTCCCAGTGAAAGATCCAACCTTTGCACCAGGACGTGCAGTCCTCTGGAGATGTTTGGATGGGACTGGTGAGGGGTCTCTCTCTGGGACAGTGCCTGGTAGGGCTGTGGTGGGTGAGCACCAAGAGGTGGCTGAGACCAGAGGAAGTTTTGGTTAGCAACAAGGGACTGTGGGGCTGAATGGGGCAGCAGTCCAAGCAGATTTGAGACTCTACCAACTACTAGCTATGGAAATCTTGCTGGTAGGTGGCTATCAGCCCATCCTGCCCAGGGTCAGCTTCCCTGCAGACATGAGTCCTCCTTCCTGCTTGTGGCCCCAAGCACGTTAGCTCCCGAGAGATCTGATTGCAGCTTGGCCCTTTAGGCAAGAAGATTACACCAGCATCAGCTGATGTCATGATTCATTCCCAAATGCTTTTCCACATGCTTGAGATGTGTTTAGCAGGTAAGGGAGAGCTGGCAACTGTCACGATCTGCAAAACAAAAAGACGCTTCTGCTCTGTTCAGGTCCTTCTCGTTCGTTTGACTCGGCGCTCCCTGTGGGCTTAGCAAGCTATGTCAGCATTTCTGCCTCTTCTTCCTGGCTTTAAACCCACCCTGTGAAATGTTAATGCTGGCTTCACTACCTGAGTGTGGGATCATGTTAGCCAAAAGGGTCAAGGCACTGAAAACATTAGAGGGATCTTCTACAGCCCCAGAGGTCCAAAGGCCACTGACTCTCCTCTGTGTGTGGGATGGAGGAGTATTTGAGGGACTTGAAGAGCTGTGTGGTTGGGATGTTTTTTTTTCTTCTGCTGTCTCACATGTCTCTTGGCAGAGGTACTGACCCACTTGGGCAGAGGTTATGACCTATGTCCTCTGTAAGAGGTGTGCATGTGGCCAAACTCAACCTCTGATTATGAGTCCTTGAATGCAGGAGAAGTCCTGGCAGCCACACAGTGGCTACCAATTCCCTTTCTCAGCTGCAGGTTCTTCCTCCTCACCGCTCCCCCCCCCTCTTTCCTCCAGCTTGAGGCCACGAATATGAATGAATATGGATGAAATAAATATGAATATGTGAATGAAACCAGTGAATATGAATGAAACCAGCCCAGTACCATGAAGTGTTCCCTGCTGTGCCCAAGGCTTGGATCACTCGAGTCTTTTGGTCCCAGCCACAGGCACTGCAGTGGTCTTTGCATGATGCTTTGGATCAACTGAACCAGTGGTCATTGGGGGCCAATGCTTGCTACTGTGTAGTTTGGTCTGGTGAGAGCAGATCCCCTATTATTCAATGAAGGTGGCATGGAAAACACATCTTCGCCTATCTCCTTGTGTTTAGTTTGAGTTTCCCCGTAATTCATGCAGGACATTAGGTTTTTTTATAGGGAATCCCAGGCGATGTTAGAGCAGCACTAATCCAGCCACCTACAACCTGCTGTGATTGTCTCGAGCTGTGTGTGGGGCATGTGCATGCTATGGGGGTTTTTGAGGGGGTGGGAGGTGTCATTCTTGTGGTTGGCCAAGAAGAACCTCTCCCATTCATCACTGTGGAAAAAATGCACTTTGCTTCCTGAAAGCTGTATTTAGCTGCTCTCCAGGGAAAGCTGAGTGTGAAGGGCTGTTGACAAGTATGAGTGCTGATATCACCGCCCTCTTCCTCCTGTGGAGGAAAGTGGCTGAGGGCAGGGCTTGAGTTTGGACAAAGAAAAAGTGAGGATGGGCCTTCCTCCCATTCTGCTGAACTGGCCCAGTGAATGGCTGGGGAGGGGCTGTGGCTGCTTCCCCTGTATCAAACCCAGTTGTCAAACGTTATTGCCTCAGCTCACCTTCAAGAGCAATGTCTTGCCTCCTTGGAGCCCCACAGAGCTTGCTCTGGTCTTAGCTGAGCACAGCTGAAAGCATGTGGTGGGCTGATCCTGCATCTGTTTCTAATAATGTTTTCTTAAGCTCAAGGTACAGCTTTAGGAGATGCTGTCCATGTTCACTGCTACCTTCTCCGTAGGTGCTCATAGTCAATGGGGCACTGGAGACAGAGACTTGCATTTCAGGCCACAGCTACTTATAGGTGAGACCCTATGTTTCCTCGTGTGCTGCTGCAGTATGTAAGAGCAAATAAAGAAACAGCTTATGAAATACTTCTTAAAACCATCTTTTAATGTGAAATCCTTTCTAGGAACCTGGCCCCATGCAACATTTCTAGGCTTGACTCTTGGTTTGGGAACAGCATAAACTGGGGACATCCTGTTGATTTATTTTTTTTTTTTAATCACAGCTTTCCTGGGTAAACCTGCTCAGTTCTTCTTCCCCTGTAAAATATGAGGAATGATAAAAGCTTTGTACTCCTGTAGAGACTGTAAAGGTCCATGCCCGTAGATATTACTGTCAACGAGGAGCTGTGACAATCGGCTGCTGCATGTGGTAATAGGTCTCCGCTCCAAGAAGCGTTTTCCAGACCACTCCTAGTGGAATAAGAAATGGCACTGACCTGGAAAGCATGACTGGCTGCTGTGCTTGTGGGGCCTTTGGACTTGGTACGAGGTGCATCTGACAAAATTCACACCAGGAATGGTTGTGGCAGATCCTAACAAGCTCTTAAAACGAGGAGGTAAAACAGGGGTAAGCAACCTTTCTGGATGAGAGAGGTTAGATTAAAAACAACCACTTAGTTCTGCCACTGGTGCAATGTGGCTCTGATGCAGGGCTCATCTTACATCCTCTAAAGGACAGGGAACTGCTGGAGAGGGTACAGCAGAGGGCTACAAAGATGATGAGGAGCCTGGAGTGTATCTCTTATGAGGAGAGGCTGAGGGACTTGGGTCTTTTTAGTCTGGAGAAGAGAAGGCTGAGGGGGCATCTGATCAATGCTTATAAATACTTAAAGGGAGGGTGTCAAGAGGATGGGGCCGGTCTTTTTTCAGTGGTGCCCAGGGACAGGACAAGAGGAAATGGGCACAGACTTGAATGTAAGGAGTTCCACCTAAACATGAGGAGGAACCTCTTTCCTTTGAGGGTGGCAGAGCCCCGGAAGAGGCTGCCCAGGGAGGTGGTGGAGTCTCCTTCTCTGGAGACACTCAAGGCCTACCTGGACACATTCCTGTGGGACCTGCTCTGGGTGGACCTGCTTTGGCAGGGATGTTGGACTAGATGACCTCTGGAGGTCCCTTCCAACCCCATATCATTCTGTGATTCTGTAAAGCCAAGCTACTTCCTTTGTGTCCATCTTTGATTCTTAGCTCTGATGAGGGTGTCATCAAGAACTCTAGTGTGAATGAATAAGCTGTTGATGTCCATTTGGTATTGACTTTTCAGGCTTCAGTGAGACTGGACATGCAAATAGAAGTGCCATGAGAATCACAGGACCTGAGGCTGAAAATATTCCGTATCACAGAACAGTGTTTCTATTGTGAGCACTACCACAAAACAAGAAGAAACTCATCTCATGATGATTAGCTGTGTGGGTGTTCTTGTTTTTAAACACAGATTTCCATATGCAAGAGATGTGGGCAGTTCCCACTTCATTTATCTTTGCTATTGAGTTCATGTACAAACAACCCAAATACCAGATATGTTTATTTCACGGTGATAAAGTGAATGGGATCCCTTAATACAGAGCTCCTTAAAGCTAGGCTAAGTGACCCTAAAACTTTGAGGAGCATGTTCTGAACTGATGTGAACTGAAATTAATGGGCTTGCTCCTGACTCTGGCTTTCTGTATGTTGACTTAACCAAGGCAATTTCAACAGAGCTGTGCCTGTTTCTAGAGTATCTTGTTGCCCCCTTTCTTTCTTTCAGATTCCTTAAAGTAAATATCCTGTATATCTAGGAGGAGAACAATGAAGAACACCTCTGGTTTGTGGAAAGAAAATGTTTTGACATCATTTAACCTATCGGACAAAGGGGTGTGGTGGGGTTGGAATATATAGCAATAAGTCAAAAAAGCTGGAGGACAGGCTCTGGATTATGTTCTTGGTATCTAATGATCTCATTCAATTTTGTGAGATGTTCGAGGGCATGTCTGGGTGAGGGGAAGTTGGAAAAACAGCAGTGCTTTTGGAAGAAGTGGTGTATCAACTCATGCCTTGCCATGTACTCCTCAGGATAGTAGTGGCTGGCAGTATTTGCTCTATTTCTGTCTTTTGGAAGACAGAAAACCAAGCTGCAAACAGTAGGTTCCCCTCTTGAGGATATTGGAAGCTTTCTATGGGGCACATCTACCTACAGCCAGGATTCTCAGTGTTCTTTGCAAAACTAAGGGATTTTGTAGAAGAGAAACAATATAAGCTCTCCTTTTCCACCATGCTCTTCAAACAACTGGGTAAGACATCTGAAGTGAGAAGTCTTATCATAAGTTATTGTTCTTGGCTGATTCTCCTGTTCTGTTTCCAGCGTGCAGCTCTTGCTTTGTGTTTTCTCTCCTGTATCTATGCTATGCAGATGACGTTATTTGCGATAAAATGAGAGAATGCAAGGAAAAACTTTGTCAGCTGAGTAGGAAATCATCTGTTTTCCCCCTCAATGCCAGGCAGGCTTTCATGAGCTTTTGGATCAAGTTATTTCCTGGTCCTCAAGGCTGGAACTGGCTTCCAACAATACCCACTCGTACTGTTACTTCAATGATGACTAATTCTAGGAATGGATGTAGTGGGGGGAAAATTGGCTGAAGAGCTGCTCAAGAACACCTCAGACATTCATGTTGTGGTTATAGGACTCATCAGCATTGCTCCAAAACAAAAAGCTTCTCCCCGGTTGTATATTCTCTTCCTCAGCAGTTTTGTCTGAAAAAGGAGAAACTTGAATTAGATCACTGGTTTAAATGAGTCTTTTCCAAAATGTGATGGAAAGGCAGAGGGGTACATGAGGGGAGGAAAGAAAGGCCCTGAGTGTGCTGAACTTCAGGGTGTCAAATTTAATATCACAAAAGGCTGCTGGCAAATGATCTGCTTTCCCTAGAGGAGATTACCTGCCTTTCTGTGAATATGGAGCCTGCTTCTCTACTCTCTGACTTTTTTCTCCAGCTTCTCCAGCCCATCAGCTTTTATACATCAGCCCTCTGCATGCTTCTTGTCTTGTCCTCCCTGAGGAAGGTCCAGACCTGGCTCTTCCTCCTCATGCACGTGGCATGCCTGGAAAGGATTAATTCTTATTATCTCCTTTCCATTCACAGTATCAGTGCCCAAGAAAAGACAATTTTAATTAGGTTAAAAGGGAGAACTTGCCACTAGGCCTCCTTTAAACTGAACAATCAAGGTATCCAGCTGTCCTGCTAGGTAGTTCAGCTGAAGAGTGAAAAGGGTTGTTACAATGGCACCAAGGAAACCTGTGGAGTAGTTCCCTGATACTTTAAAGCCAGACATGAGGAAAAGTTTAAAGACTGGCTCTCAAGCTCTTTTGAGTAACAAGGGAGACCCCCACTAATGGTGGATGCAGCTCCTCATGCATAGGAGCGACAGCTACGAGTCACAGGCAGAAAAGATCAGTTGATCTTTCCTCTGTAGTGAAGGCTTAAGAAAAACAAAATGCAGGAGTGAGAAACTTAAGGCTTTTCCCCTACTTTCAAAACTAAAACTAAGCCAAGTGATGCATTTTTTCCACTGTATTTTTTTTTTTCTAAATGGATCTTTTTCTCATAGCTGAAACCGTTTCCTGAAGCAGTTCCATTTCTCAAGGTCATCCTAAGGCTGCGGATCCTCATGGTATCGCTCTTCCAGTGGCCTGCCTGGCCTGGGGGGGCTGCATCTGAAAATTGTTAGGGAAACTAAGAAGCAGTGATAGTTTGTCCCTGTGCCAAGCCGTGTTTTTCTTATTATTGCCAGTATCTCCAGCTATTATCCTTCTGTGCTTTGGGGCTTGCAGACTAGCACGTTGCTTCTGGTTCTCAACTGAAGATGGAGATTTGTCCTCGTGTTTCAAGGTTCAGAATTTAATCCCGAGACACTGTAACCATATTTGATATCTCAAGGTCTGTAGAGCAGCTGGCAGGATGGCATTCGCTCCCTGACTGAAGACTCTACTTGGGTAACTTTAGCCACTGGGAGCTGAGTGTGGAGATTCTCCAACTTGTTTAGGAGGCTAGAGCTGCTTTTTGCAAGGAGGAGGCTGAGGGGAGACCTCATTGCCCTCTACAGCTACCTGACAGGAGGGTGTAGAGAGGTGGGGGTTGGCCTCTTCTCCCAAGGGAATAATGACAGGAGCAGAGGAAATGGTCTCACGTTGTGGCAGGGGAGGTTTAGATGAGATATCAGGAAGAATTACTTTCCTGTGAGGGTGGTCAGGCACTGGAACAGCCTGCCCAGGGAGGTGGTGGAGTCACCATCCCTGGAGGTATTTAAGAAATGTGTAGACATGGCTCTTCAGGGCATGCTCTAGTGCCCAAGATTATTGGTTTGTGGGTGGGTGTGATGTGGTGGGGTGTTGTGTTTTTTGTTTTGTTGTTGGGTTTTTTGTGTGTTGTTTTTTTTAAGGTTGGACTCGATCTCAGAGGTCCCTTCCAACCATGGTGATTCTGTGATTTTTCTGTGATTCAGAGCACCAGAAATTACTGTGGTGGCCTCAAAGGACTATGGGCTAAATTAGTGCTTCACTGTGGAGAGGAGGTGAATGATTTCTTTGTACTCATGACTGGTTAACTCTATTTTAGGTTCACTTTTGTTCCTTAGTGACCCTCTTCTCCCTATTATTCTCCCTTGTTCTCTAAATCAAGTGAATCCAATCCAAAGACTAAAACCAGGGAGTGCAGCTGAGAGCCTGGGTCTGGCTGTCATGGAAGAAATCAATTAGCCTTTGTATTCTTGAGATAAATAGCACAGGAGGATAAGGGTTTGTGGCTGAAGTTTGGAAGTTCACAAATGTTATCTGCTTTGAGAAAAGCAAATATTTGATCAATTGCACTGGATGGAAACTTTTGGGGGGGCAGGGGAGGGGGCGTTACGTACACAATCTTGAATTTGTGCTATCATTGTTCAGATGTGGTCAGGGACATCTCTTTGTCTTGAACTGGTGTATGAAGGATCTAGTCAGCAGGATGTGAAATGTCTCTGATAGAGAAAGGATAAGAAGTTCCGTGTTTAAAAAAAAAAAAAAAAGAAAGAAAGGGAACAGTTTCCACTTTCCCTAAAGGAGAAACCTCAAGCTTCTTCCACAGAGATCTTCTGGATGTAGGTAGGCACCAGTGTGTAGGTGTGTTGGGAGGAAGAGGTAGGAAGAAAGGAAAGTTCACAGGGAAAATCCTGCTTGCTGCAATACTTCCATGGGCTGTGGTGTGCTCATGGTCAATCTCAAGGACTGCTTCCAGTGGGAGAAACATTTTGAAAGATACACAGAATTATAAAGCAAACGAATTTTCTTCTGCTTTCTTCCATGTTCTTACTGCTGGAAAATAAGACAAGGCTGTTACTTGAATTTTACTTCCTAAAGTAATTTCTGTAATGGTTACTTTATTAGAAAGGAAACATAGAAATCTACAGAAAGAGAATAAAATCTCTGCCTAATCATCGTTGTTTGCCAAATGAAGGGACATCTCCAGTTGCTCAGAGCAAAGGTTGGTATTTACCAACATCCTTCTTCCACCAGTGACTAGTGTGGGGTGCAGAGGGTAAGAATGCAAGAATAGCACAGCAGAGAGTGAAGTGTCCACGGACTTGCCCACCTGATGTCCACTAGTCCAGCCTGGGAACCTCTGAAGCCCAAAGTCTGTGTCTACATCCTTGATCCAGTTTATTCTCTCGTGTATTCCACAAGGACTACCAGATACCAAATTTTAGTGTGTTCCTTTTCTACTTAACAGCATTTTACATTCCAGAACTTCTTTCAATATCCTCCTTTTGTGAGGTTAAATGTATTTAGACATTGACAATGAGCCCATTTTGGTGTTATTAGTTTATTTTTTCCACAACTTACTAGCAAGAAATGCATACCTTTATTATTACAGTAGATCTCGGAGGCAAGATCACTCATTGTTTTAAATCAGGGTGTTTCCATTCAGAATTATGAGTTGTTCCTTGTTTTTATCAACAAACCAGCTGAGAATTGGCTTGTGCAACAAACCCACACATGTGGGTGTAAACCTAGACAGAATAAAAATAGCTTTTTGCCCTTCTTGGTGTGCGATTCCCTGCCTTTTTTCAGCCCCTCATGAGAACCAAGATTTGACCAAATACTGCCTTGTCTACCACAAATAGAGACTGGGAGCAGGGGCTCTAACATTAACAGACACCCCCTGAGCCCCGGTAACTCTGAAGCCTACAAATATGTCAGAGGAACTGTGAGAAGAGCGACGTTGGGATAGGGTTGGTTAGTGGCTGGGCTTGAGAAAGCATCACCAAGATCTCCAATATCTACCACGGATGTTAAATTCAAAGTATGCTCTACAGAGGAATGGAAGAAGTGACAGAATTGCAGTCTCCCTCTTGTGTAGCTGAAGCAGGAGTCCAGGAAGTCCCTCTGAAGTGTGGAGATAAACCACATCCAGGGAATATTGCAGCAAGTGAATATTGCAAAACATGTCTGGGGAATACGCCTGCAGTACTTGCAGTGGGTGAGAGAAACTCAGACCTTGCCATCTGTCTCTAATTGTTGTGATTTAGTGAAAATGGCTACTGAGCTGATTCCAGCCAGGCAAATAGATGTGCTTTGAACTGCCTTGCTGCTTCGGGAGTTACCCGTGTCTTGGGACTACATAGGTTATGTATTTGAGCTAGGTCTCTTCGGTGCCAGACCTTCTCCTGCATGTCTCTTCCCCCAGTTGGAACAACATCTCTTGCATCTCTCCCATTCTCTGTGCAAAGCTGAGAGATTTTTGGTCTCACCTTGGCTAGCTGACCTGGGTTATCCCAAAGCTGGTGAGGAGCTGGGCCACGTGCTGTGGCTGACTTGGTTCTCTGCCATCATTCCCTGTGGAAATCTCTCGTGAGCAGCATCTGGACATTTCAGCCTCTGCTCCACCAGCATGTGAACTGCTGTCCCCAGGTGACCTTATGGATATACTTTTTGCTCCCCTGAGCCTGATGTACCAGATATCTGCTCATTAATAATTGCAGGCAAGGTTCCTTCTCCAATGTTTGCAAAAAGCCTGATTTCAAGGGTGTTTTTCAGTTGAACATGAGCTCTCTTCTACTGAAGCAGTGCCAGATCAGATTTCTCCAGTCTGAGGTCTAAGCTAAAAAAGCTCTTTGTCTTCTAGTTCACACATCAGACTGTGTAATATTTCATAGTGCCTGCTACAGGACACCAAAGAGTTAAGCTGTTGCTTTGGCTAAAACCTTTTTAGGAGAAATGCAAGAAATTTAATTCTGCTATATCTGGACTCTATGATAAGTCTAATGGCATGAGGTATTTGTGCTGTGCGGCCATTTAGTGTTCATCCAGACTGATGTCTGCCTTACATTTTGAATTATTTGCAGTAAGTACAACCATGTGCAGTGCATTTTCTTACATCTCATTCTAAGATTTGTATGGGGTTTTTTTAATAGACTTTTCTTCTCCCCCCACCCTCTCCCTCTGCCATCCCGGGAATCTGGTGCTCTTCTCTTTCTAGTGCAGCTGTGCTTTTTGGGACTGCAAAGCCCTTTCTCTGATTTATCAAGTCCACTGCAGCCCACAGTGTCTGCTCTTGCAGAGCAGCTTCATCTCACAGCATGGAGCAGGCAGAGGCAAGAGTTTCCTTGCAGAAGGAGCAGGGACTCAGACTGCCAGATGCTCTGAATTATTTTTTTTGATTGCACGTCCTTTTGCAACTCCAAGAGCAGAGGCCAGCAGGATGCAAAATTTGCCCTCTGGCAGTGTCACCAGCTCATGCAACTCCTGTGTTATTTAGTGCTCGAGGACCTTGAGATAAACTGAAGGGGTGAAAAGAAAGTTAATAAAACCCTAGCTATCATAATTCTAGATTCAAAGCCTGAAAATGTAACCCTGCTGTCTGACAAACTGTGATCAAAAGAGCCCAAGTGTTACTACTTGGTAAGCCACCTGCCTCACTTCTCAAAGCTTGCATCAGGATTACTTGCAGTGCTTTGCAGTTGGCAAAAGGGTGGGTAGTAAAATAGCAAGTCCTGGTATGTGCTTCAGGTATGTAATCATATCCTGAGACAGGCTGTCAGCCTTGGGGCGAGAGCGAGCTGTCCTGAAAATTGGAAGAATTCATATAAGCGACAGGAGTGATTGAGTGGCTGAGGAGAGATGTCCTCTTTAACTCCTAAATTGTGGATTTATGTGAGCTGAACCACTGGGACTGTCAGTTATGATGCTTGTTCATTTGTTTCCTCACTCTCTCATACATCTCCCTCCAAAATCTTATGGTGGTGAATATAAAATGAAGGGACCAGTGCTGTGTGGGATGGAGGTGCCTGTTCAGAACATAAAACCTATTTGAAAAGACGCGCTCTGGGACCGAAGGAGGCTTACAGAAGACCAAGGTGTCAATCTGGACAAGAATGTACCAGCATCCATGTGTGCCTGTGCACATGTATGGTTGGGTCAGGGCCAGTAGTGGGCATGTTACTAAGCTTTGTTTGGTGTTTTGGCGGTGTTTTTGTTGTTGTTAGGGTTTTTTTTTTATTGAAATAAACATTGTGGTCCTATTCTTTGATGGGTTGAAGGACATGGGAGCCTATTTTTCCCAGACACTTTTTCTGGGAATCTATGTACTCCCCCCCCCAGAGTGCAGTATAAACAAAGTAGAAATTTTGGGTTTTAAAAACAAAATAAATAACTATTGTTCTGCCTTTTCCTCTCTGCCTCCTTCCCTTCCCACCATCTTCCCAGCTGCCTTCCCTTGACCAGAGCATCCCTTGGGAACTCCTCAGTCTCAGCAGTCCTGAGATAAAACATCCCACCATCTCCTCCTGCTGAAGCACAAGGGCAGCACTTGCTGTGTACTTGCTCTAGAAACCAGCCCCAAATCAATTTGTGGTTTCAAGGACTGCTGCAGCCCATGGATAACCAACACAGTGGTCCAGTATCTATAGGGGATCTACAGGATAGATAGGGAGGGACTCTTTATCAGGGAGTGGAGCAATAGATGAGGGGTAATGTTTTAAACTGAAAGAGATTTAGACTAGATATTGGGAAGAAATTCTTTACTGTGAGGGTGGTGAGGCACAGGTTGCCCAGAGAAGCTGTGGCTGCCCCATCCCTGGAGGTGTTCAAGGCCAGGCTGGATGGGGCTTTGAGCAACCTGCTGTAGTGGGAGGTTGCCACCCTCATATTAGAGTGGAATTTTTTCCTCGTATTATATATATATAAAAGATGGGAGTGGAACTTCCCATCTTCCATCTTCTGCCCGTTGCCCCTCGTTCTGTCACTGGGAACCACTGGAAAGAGTTCGGCTCCATCCTCCCTCAACCCACCCTTTAGATACTTGTCAGCATCAATAAGGTCTCCCCTCAGCCTTCTCTTCCCCAGGCTAAAGAGCCCCAGCTCTCTCAGCCTTTCCTCATCAGGGAGATGCTCCAATCCCTCCATCTTGGTTGCCCTGCACTGGACTCTCTCCAGCAGTTCCCTGTCTGTCTTGAACTGGGGAGCCCAGTTTTGGCCTCACCAGTGCAGAGTAGAAAGGGAGATTTTGATCAGATTGCATGTGTGCTGACATCCTTGTCTTATTAACACAGGATTTCAGCTTCATAACAGCTTGCACCCAATGTGTGTATTCTTTTGACATCAGATCTGTTTTATTGCTCATCCCAGGGGCACAACTAATAAAATCATAGCACTATTTTTTCCAGCTCCCAGTTTTTAATGCCATTTTCCTCCTCCTTCCCCACCCTCACCTGTTCATTATCATCTGTGAGATAGGTGTGCGTTAAAGAAAGGCTGTTTTGATGTTTCACTGTGTGGTTAATGGATCTAAAGTCTGGATCACTGAGACACTTGAACATGAGCTTAATGGCTGGACTTGCATATAGAGGACAGATGTGCTTGTGCATGGGGAAACAGCCTGATAGAGCGATATCGGGGGATACCAGGCACAGAGACATTTTCCTGATGCTGATCTGGATCTGTATTTACTTTGCAAGGAGCTGAGCAGTGGTGGAAAACTCCACCCTGGTGCAGCAGAGGCATGTCCAGCTGTCCCACTGTCTCTGGTCTGGGAGCATCCATCTCTAACAGGCTCTCTGACACCAACAGCTCTTGCCTCTTGCAGCGAAAGAGTGTGCTTTGAGGAAAAATACCAAGGTAAAGAGTAAGCTCTCTTCCCCATGGCTGGGCTGATAGCTTAGGTTACCCCATAGATTTACCTCTAGAAACAATGCATTTTTAAATGTTCTCTTGTTTAAACTAGGACCATCATACTTACTGAAAGATAAGTATGAAAAAGAGAAGAGGGGGTGGGGTCTGATTTTGGTGGCTTCTTGGTTTTTTTCCCTTTGTGCGTAGTGCTGGTTCAGCGGAGAGAGAAAAGGCACCGTTTCATGTCCTTGGCATAGGACACCTCACTGCCTTCAGGAGCAGGGTGTAACAACACTGTCAACCCCATTTAGAGATGAAACAGCAACCAGGGTTGTGTAACCCAAACGTAGACAGAGATGCTCCTTAATTAAGGCCTGCTTCATTTGTCAACCCTCTTTCTAGGCAGGGCAGTGGCAAAGCAGCTGCTCCCAAAGGTACCCCTGCAGACAGGGGAGCACTCGGTCCTACCCTCACCTCCCTCAGCCCCAGACAGCACCTTGGTTTGGTGGATCACCAGCAAACAACACCCTGGGCCCATCGGGTACACAGGGATTTGTCCCAGTTTGCCCAGTGCTGGGCTTTTCTCACTGCAGCATCTTCCAAATGGGGGCAAAGCCCAGCTTTTGTGCTTGGGGTGGCTAGGACCTCTTTAGGATTGAGTCAAGAAAAAGTGGAGATGGGACTCGTTTGCTTTACGTGGGCATCCCTACCTGGCTGTTATGCGGAGTCCCTGAAGAGCAAAGGGAGGAGAAGAAGGCTGTATTGGGAACTGCTGAAATAAAAGCGCAGGACGGCCACAATGTGTGTTGAGCCAAATGCTTTGCATAGTTGCGCCGTCAGCAAAGACGGAGAGCCAGAGGGCAGGGAACCAGCTGCTAGCACCGCTTCTTTCTTAGCTCCTATTTGCCTTTGCATTTGTTATCTTGGACATAAAGAGGTCTGTAAACCAGGGATTTGGGCAGTTAACCTTAAATAAACCCTAAAAGACCTACTTCAGTGAAGCGTAACAGTGTCTGTTGAATTTAATGGAGCTGGGCTTGCTCTCACCAGGGGTGATTTGGATTCTGGAAGCTCGCTGTTTCCTGGAAGCTGATGGCATTTTGGGGGTGTCTCTTTTGCTTTGTGTACAACTTTGATTACAGCTTTTTTTTTTTACCTTGGCTTTATGTCTGGCTCCTCCGCACGACTGAGTGTACACATGTGTGAGGGAGAATAGCCAGCAGCGGAAGGATGCCCCGCTGTAAAGACAGTTATTTGGTTTTGCTGTGAAATACCCTTTCTAATCAGACAGACAGCAAATACTGGGCGCCGAGCAAGAAAATCAGGTATGCTGTTTGACAAAGAGGATCACTGCCAAAAGGGGTGTTGTGACTCATCAGCAGATCATTTCAGAGTCTCACCCAGCCCTGTTACTTAAAAATACTGTTTAGGATCAAAGTATCCTGCAGGCAATTAGGTTTGTTGCTTAAAACAAAACCAAATCGTGCTTTATAAGGCCAGCAAGCTCCCAGAGAGCAACTTGGTGGAATACAGCTGCGGATGGGTAGCTATGGTGTGAAATTAAACTATTTGGAGAGGCTATCAGCAGCTGACACTGTTAACAGAGAGAGCTGGGTGCAGGAGCTCTCTGCTTCCACTTCTACAGGTTGGTGGTTCACTGGTGGGTAAAGGAAGCACATAGTAATTAGTAACTATGGTCTCGGCTCTTGACATGGAGACCAGGTAGGTTGGCTTGCATCGTTTCCAGCTCTATTTGTTGACTCCTTGAGGACTCTTAGGTGTTCAGGTGCAGGCTGGAAAATAACCCCTATCGTGGACTGTTGGAAAGGGAGCCAGGAACTGCAGTTAAATACAGGCTTTGACAAAGCAAAAAGTTATCCAAATGGGTCTGTTCTCTTGTTCTATGTAATTACTAGCAATTGAGAGATCATTGAAATAAAATATAGATCCAGCAATTTGGAGGCTCTGAGAGATAAAGGCCTTCCTAAAAACAGGAAGCTGTCTGATACAGCTTCTAGGATTTGGAACTTCTGATGGGACCCGACTGAGAGCAGCAAACCAGAAGAAATAAAGCATCGCCCACTTTGAGAAGTTCTAGACAAAGACCAAGATGGCCCCATCTCCTACTGGAAAAGCTTGGCCAAAGGCAGGCAGGAGCAGAAAGAGTTAAACTTGTATCGAAACCTTAATTTTTAACAGGATTGGATCAAAGCCACAATTTGGGAATTCAGAAGGCCATGTCCCATTCTCTGGTTGTCCCTGATGTCAAGCAGGATTTCTTACTTACTGTCTGACTTATTTGTAAGGATGAAGCACTGCTGTTCACAGCTGTCCCGGTGACTTCAATAAGCATGGACTGACCATCTCTGTAGGATCACAGTGCAATCTAACATGTCTCAGGTGTAATTCTCCTTTGTACTATTTCGGAATACTGTAGCACAGTCTCACTACACCATCCTGCCCCTAAATGACCTGCAGAGATGTGCTGGGTCTCAAACCCCAGAAACCTCAGCAGTGCCTGAGAATTAGGAGTGCGAAAAGACTGTCCTTCCCCAGCTGTGTCCTTATAGCCCTTCACAAATCCAACAAAAGCGACTAGCCCCTTCTCAAAGCTTAGACCGTCTATTTTGCATGGCATTTCTTAAGAAAGATGTGTAAGATCTTGGGTGGCTATCCCTTTTCAAGAAGAAGCTTCTGCATGTGGATTTGAACAGATGAGGATGGAGCTTACGCTGTTGCTGGAGTGGATCTGTGCATGCAGGGTATGGAAAAGCCCTCTTCAACACATACCATCTATTCTGAGCCTCTGCCAGCTTTCAGCTAGCCCTGGTTTGTTATTGCTGGGTGCACGGTGAAGGAAGAGGTGCTGATGGCAGTGCTTATGGGGAAGTCTGAGAGCTCTGATTTAATCCAGGCAGGGCACACAAGGCAGAGTGGTTTCTCCTCACCTCCCTGCCAAGGAGGGCAGGATGTTTATGTGCTGCTCAGCTAAAGGTACCCGCAGCCTGAAAGCCTCTTACTCAATTTTGCCTGGTAACTGGGATTTCTTATTGGCACATCCAGTATCAATGAACCCAGCTGAAACCTGATGTCCCTAAACAAACCCTGCCTTCAAAGCCCGGCTTGCAACATCCTCCGAGAGGTTTCTGGCTTGACGTCATCCTGCTTGGAGTTTCTTTCAAACAGTCCCTTGTTAGCCCAGGAACAGGGTGAATCGCTTAGATGCACGTTCACGGCCCCCATCGCTGCCCAGGGGCCAAATAGCAAGGGGATTTATGAGACGCGGAGACCAGAGCCCAGAGGAAAATATTGGGTAATTGGAGAAGTGGCCTCAAGGAGGCAGTTGGGCTGTTTATCTCGCCTTCAGCCTCCCCTGGGAAGGCAGCTGCACCGTGTCACCTCCGTCATACAAATCCCTCCCTGGCCTCATTCATAAAATCCCACAAAAGCCCTATATTTGTGAAGGGAGCCCTGCCCAGGCCGGGCTGGGATTCAGCGCAGGCAAACCCTCTTATCGGTGTGGGGCTGTGCCCCACTGGTGTGAAAGCAGGAGAGCTCCTTTGCCCCTCCTGCTGGGATCCAGGCCAGCTGAGCTGGGGGTGTCTCTGTCTCCCCTTGCAGAGTGTGTGTGTGTGTGTGCGCGCAAGGCTTGGCAGCAGCAGGATCAGGGATGCCATAAATTGAAGCCAACAGCATCCTGGGCTACATCAAAAGAAGTGTGGCCAGCAGGTTGTGGGAGGTGATTCTGCCCCTCTGCTCTGCTCTGGTGAGATCCCACCTAGAGTACTGTGTCCACCTCTGGAGTCCTCAACACAGGAAGGACGTGGACCTGTTGGAACGGGTCCAGCAGAGGGCCACGAAGATGATGAGAGGGATGGAGCAGCTCTGCTATGAAGACAGGCTGAGAGAGCTCGGGTTGTTCAGCCTGGAGAAGAGAAGGCTCCAGGGAGCCCTCAGAGCAGCCTTCCAATATCTGAAGGGAGCTCCAGGAGAGATGGGGGGTGACTCTGTCAGGGAGTGCAGTGACAGGACAAGGGGGAACAGTTTTAAATTGGAAGAGGGGAGATTTAGATGAGATACCAGGAAGAAATTCTTTGCTGTGAGGGTGGAACAGGTTGCCCAGAGAAGCTGTGGCTGCCCCATCCCTGGAGGGGTTCAAGGCCAGGCTGGATGGGGCTTTGAGCAACCTGGTCTGGTGGGAGGTGTCCCTGCCCAGGGCAAGGGTTTGGAACTTGATGATCTTTAAGGTCCCTTCCACTTCTAACCATTCTATGATTCTATGATAAATGCTGTTTGCAGGAGACAAGTGCCAACCGCTAGCAGGTAGGACAGAAATCCTGCGCTACCAACCTCTTGAGGAAGGAAGGAGCAAGGAAATAGTTGTCTGGGAGCTGGGAAGCTGCCTGCCCTGAATCAGCTCTGTGTGAGATGGAGGAGGGATAGCTGAGCAATTGAGGTTTTTTTGGTGTGTTGTGTTTTGTTTTTTTTTTCCATACCATCGCACATGGGCCTCTGGATCATTCCTGCCCTGCAGGAGCAGCACAGCTGCAGGTCCGACCCTCAGGCGGTATAAATAAGCATGCCCTGCCGTGTTGGCACTCGGTTTGGATCGAAAGCATGGTTGCCACCTGCCTTCTTTGTTAACTGGATTAGCCATTTACAGGCAGTCGCTCTTTTATGGCTTCCGTGTCTGGTTTTCAAACGTAATTCTTCCCTTCCCTGTCTCAGACTCTGTTAAGTCTGGCCCCTCATCTCTGTAATTGAAATATAAGCATTGCTGTGCATCAGACAGACTGAGGCTTTCTTTCTAGGTTTTTTTCCTTTTTTTTTTTTCTTTTTCCTTCCTAATTTCTTTCATGGTGACCCATGGGAGTATGGCTATAACTTTAAATACCTTCCAGCACCACAAGCTAAAATGAGGTTGGGGAATAGGGAGAATTAAAATATGCTTCAAAGGAGTACACAGAAGGAATACAAATAGGAACAGATAGCCTGAATTTAATCTTTTATAGGGTCTTTCACAGAGCATAGCATCAGCTGAGGAGGTGCTAGTGTCTGTGAAGGCAGGAGGAGACAGTCGTCTGCTACCTCCTCCTCTTCCCAAAGTCTCTGATGGAGAAACTGCTGTGCTCTGTGGTAGGCAAGTGTAGGGGTTTTTTTCAGCTCTCTCATCATACTATGTTGCTTAAGTACTCACCTCGCTTTCTTTCCTCTCAGAGCATGTGTGTGGTCCTAAAGAAGACTAAAACTTAAATAAAAGCCTCCATTGAAATGGCAGAAACTGGTTGTACCCACTGATGTTCTCCAGCCCCACGTGCTTGGGCCTAGCAAGGTACCAACCTGTGCAGTGCAAAGTATACGCAGCCTGTGAAAACTTCCCGTCTGCCTTTTCCTGGGGTGGAAAACCATTCAAAAAAAGCTGTAACAAGTGCTGTAAATTCAAACTGACAAGTTCATAGTTAGGAAAGTGCGTGTTTGCTTCTGTCCCCTTGTTTACTGAAGAGTTATATCTGAAAGGCAGAGCAAATGCCCTTAGCTCCTTGCTGTCATAGATCATGTATCAACCCAGGCAACAGGTCACCTGCTCTCAGAGGGAGCCGCTGCCCTGTCTCAGGATGAAATCAGTTCTGCATCTTGAAAGGACACAAATCATTCAAAGGTAGTCAGGGATGGAAGAAATTGTACAAATACAGCGTTTGGGGCCCTGTCCTGAGACACCTGGAATCAGCGGAGCTGCAGTGATTTATGTGAGTGTACTCTAGGGCATGAACCTCTACACTTGTGCATCGGTTGGAGAGTTGATCTCATCCAGGAGAGCTTGCTAAAGCCATCAAGAAAGGGCTGTGTCCTGAGCAACATCCATCTTCACTGCAGGGGAGGAAGGAGTCTGATGGGATGGCATCCTGGGAATTCTGACGTAGGAAGGCTTGGGTATCCTCATGCCCTGTTGCTGGCTCACCAACCTTTGAAGCTACAGAAACATCTCGAGGGTGCTGCCTGCCATGAGTGATGGGGCTCCATTGGCCTGGGGGATGCAGGCTGACATCTTGCTGAACTGGGGATGGGTTTGAGAAAGGAATCCAAGTGAAAAATAGCATTTGGTGCACTTAAAGCAAGAAGATAAACTGCTTCAATCAGGTGTGTTTACAACTTAGTCACAGACATCCATGCTGACCTCTTCTTTGCCCACAATTCACTGTTCTCTGCATTTAAAACCCTCTGTCCATGCAAGATTGTTAGATTAAATGGATTTATTATGTCCTTTTGTGTATTTGGAGGAGAGTGCTAATTCTTATAGTTGTAGCTTAGCAAGAGAAGACCAAATGTTAAACTGCTCACGACATAAGGATTATTACCATCCGTCTCCAGCTCGCTCATCTTCATTTTTGCCCCTCCTTGAAGGCTACCTTTTTATCCAATGCTAATTCACCAAGTGCAGTTAGTCTTGAATGGAAAAGAAATGGAAAAAAAATGGAGACTAGCATCTCCAAAAAAAAGCTGCAAACATAGGACTGAAAAGCTGGGTGGTGTGGACCGTTCTTGTCTTCTGGATGATCTTTTTTCAGCGCTGAGAAAAGCGTTTACTTCTACCTAGAAACTGCACGGTAACTCCCAGCCATCCTAAATTTAAGCCTCAAGCTCTCTCCACTGAAGCCAATCGTTGAGTTTGCATGAATCATCAGAAAAGGAAAGAGTCTTTTTATCTCTAGCAAGTCTTTCTGCTTAATGCGGTGGGTGGGAGGCTCAGTACCTGGCTGGTGGTTGGTACCATGTATTTCACAGTATAGCTGCAGGTTTGCTCACTGTCAGTTTGCATAGTTTCATGGTTACATCTTGCTCTAAATATAGGAAAAGCCCGGTAATTGCTGATGTCAGGCGGTCCTGTTCCCAGTCAGCCCCCCCCCTCCACCCCCGCCTCATTGACTTGTAAAATGTGCAGGTTTACAATAATAAAAACTAGGAAATAGGGAGGTGTGAAAGGTAAGGCTCAAAGGTAGAACACATGTAATGGCAAACCTAATGCAAAATAAGAAGGACAAAACGTAAGGAAAAAACCTGAAAACAGGCGATGGGTTTGAAAAATGAGCCCGGATATTTATAACAAGTAATATAAATTGTAAGTGTTAAGGAAAATAAAGGCTGGGGAGGAAGGAAACTGCTGCTCTGATCCAGCAGATGCTCTGTGGTAACACAGAATCACATGGGGTTGGAAGGGACCTCTGGAGATCATCTAGTCCAACCCTCCTGCCAAAGCAGGGCCACCCAGAGCGGGTTGTACAGGAGCATGTCCAGGCGGGGTTTGAATGTCTCCAGAGAAGGAGACTCCGCCACCTCCCTGGGCAGCCTCTGCCAGGGCTCTGCCACCCTCAAAGGAAAGAGGTTTCTCCTCATGTTGAGGTGGAACTTCTTACATTCAAGTTTGTGCCCATNAACTGGACCCAGTACTCCAGATGGGGCCTCCCCAGGGCAGAGCAGAGGGGCAGGATGACCTCTCTCAACCTGCTGGTCACACTCTTCTTGATGCACCCCAGGATGCCATTGGCCTTCTTGGCCACAAGGGCCCATTGTTGGCTCATGGTAATCCTGTTGTCCACCAGGACTCCAGGGCACCAGGTAGCACGAGGTATGTGTGTTGCTGTTAAACTTCTTCACACCTTAGCACATATACATAATTTAAAGAGAAAATAATATTAGCAAGTTGTATTTGTAAGTGTAGGAGCAAAAACTGTACGGAGCTTACCTTTGAACATCCTGCTTGTCCATCATCTGTCTAGCAGGATTTGTGTTGGTTTGCAACTGGGGGGGGGGGGCGAATCCGTGCTGCTGGTCTGATTGCCCATACAGCATTTTGGAACTGAGGTTTCTGTGTGCCACTGCTGTACGTGGAGCGAGTAATAGGGAGGCGATGCTGCGCTTGTGTTTGACCTCTGAAGCTCATCTGGGCTGAATTGAGTTTATGGGAGTCATCGGGGCTGCAGGGGACTTGACTCGGGTCTCGCTTGACCCAGGTATGTAGGTACACTTGTTTCATCTGAGCTGCCCTGGTGGAGACCTGGCTGCAGCTTCACCAGGCATCTGATGCGTTCATCACAAGGATATCACTAAGCTCCTCAGCATGGGAATGGTGGTGTCCAGGTCTGGTATGACCCCTCGGATATTGAAGCAAGAGGCAGATTTAAGTGCCTGTTGGGATTTCCAAATGGTTCACCATTCTCCGTACGTTTGCACATACTTTGGGGAAGCTCCTCCCCTTCTGCAAAGCAGAATTAGAGCATAAGCCACTTTGATACTTTGCATGTCCTGTAAATTCTCCTCTTTTGCCATAGACTTTGGAGAAGTGACACCAACTGCAAACTACGTGATTACCCAAACTTGGATAATTTCTGCCCAAGGAGGTGGGAAGGAAAACTGAAAATCTTCTTCGTGCAATTGGGCAAGCTAAAGCCAAACAACACTGTAAAACTGTGTGTCTGATTAGCTCAGGACCGGTTGCTATATATTAACTCTGTCCCTGTTCAGCAGATCTGCCAGTCCATAAACACTCATGGAAGCAAAAGGCTGCATCTGCCTTTAATTGGGATAGATAAACTGCAGGCAAGCCAAATTCCTAGGCATGCCTGCACATGTCCTTTGCAGAGCTATAGTCTCTCTTGGTGATCTCACTTAAACATAGTCAAAATGATTAAAAGGTGCCCTTCCCTTACGTTTTGGAACATCATTTTCGCTTGAAAAAAATAATCACAACCCTACTGGCTGCCACGCAGCACACTCTGTTAGTAGATCTCAAAGCAGTTCACAACAAGGAGTTAAGTATTAGGCAGGGTTAGGATTTAAAACAAAACTAAGCTAACCGATTTTCTGTCTGGAAATGCTGATTTATCACAGCTGAAACTATTTGTGGGAATAGGTATTCCCCTGAATTTAAAAAAAACCAAAAACCCAACAAAAACCCCAACTGTTTTAGCACTGCTTTAAAAGGCACTGCTGTGATCTAAATTTGAAGTTTTATTTTCTGGATAGAAACAATGCTTTTTTCGGCTTATACTAAAAAGCTGGAGAGCATTAAGAAAAGTCAAAATTGAAGCAAAACATCTTGAAATTATTATAGCAGAGTCTTTTGGATAATAGGCTTGTGAACATTTTAGAGATGCAAAGTTTTGCTTGAAGACAGATGCAGAAATATCAAGACCTTGACGGTCCCTCCAGCACAGGAAGACCATTTTGCCGTCATCTCTAGTAGGTACGACCTCCCCATCCTACACTGGGATGACAGAGATGGGCCAGCTCTGGGAATGGAAAAGGAATTTCCAAATCCTAGGCCAACTCCCTACCAGCAAGATAACACCATTCCCTTCCCTCCCTCCCACTGCATCCCCAAATGGCTCACTGGGAACTGCTGACCCCATCGCCCCTCTGGGCACGTCCCAGGCAGGGTGAATCACCCCGTGTGGCTCCGGGCTCCCATCGCTCCTCTACCTGGCTCCTTCCCCTAAGGAAGAATGAAAACGCATGTTTAAATCTAGCCCTGGTCACTTGAGTTAGAAGTATAAAAGGAGTATTTCACAGAGGTATTCACTCATTCATTCCAAACCTGTCCTCCAGCTGAGTTTAACAAATCTATTTCAATTCTTTAATTAAAAAAAAAAAAATTAATATATTTCTTTTGTACCGACCACTATGTTTTTGAAGTAGGTGAAATATTGCCTATGCCAATAATGTTTTCCATACAAATTGCTCGTGCCGTTTTTGAAAGGGGAGAGATTCTTTCAAGCAAGGAGGAGGTTGGTTCAGATGACCTCCCGAGGTCTTCTCCAATCTGAATTTTCCCTGTGGTCCCTTGGCCATGAGCAGTGGTTTGGGCTTTATTTTAATCCTCTAGACAAGTTACAGGTAGATCGTCTCGTTACTTATGGAAATCTTTTTAGAAACCATACTTGTTATTTTAAAGACTTTGATGCCGAAGAGGAATAGATGGGCAGCTGGCAGAAGTTTTGTTTTTGACTTCAGTGGTGTCTGGACTTGCCGTGGTGTTTGTGTCTCCAAAGTCTGACTCAAACCCAGTTCAAGCCAATGGAAAGAATCTCAGCAGCTTAACAGATATAAAGTTGCCGCTCTTGAAAGGATAAACTTTTGGTAACACATCGTTGCATAAATATCTCTTCCTTCTGATCTACTGGTTGGCTACCATCAAACTGGGTTTTTTAACGATGGTTATTCGGGCATACACAAACACATCTCATCCTGCTGGTGCTACCCAGATGACGCGCTCTGCTGCACCATCACAACACATTTTGGCACTGACGCTGTCCCCAGTGCACACAAACCTTCTCCACCTGCTAAATGCTCTCTTCTTTTCTTGGGCAGTGCGCCTGTTTGCCTCCATTTGCTGCCCCCTTGTCTTTGCTTTGGTGTGGCTCTAGCTCTTTGGCTGTTCGCTAGTTTGGCTGCCTAAATCTGGTGATTTTAGTGCTGCTGGGATCCTATCATGTCGAGGGTGCCCAGAGCCTCCATGGCGTGTCTTCCTTTCTTAATCCAAGGAAGACATAAAATTCACCTGAATCTATTACCATTTTGAAAAATGACTGTTCTCCTTAAAGTGTAAGGGCAAGGCTTATGGGGAGAGGTGTTATGTTTCATTAGACCAACTGACAGAAAAAACAGACAAGCTTTTGGCCATGCAAGTCTTTGCTTGGGGCATTTAGGAATAGCCAGTGAGCAGATTTCTCCGTGGCCTCCCTTGCCCAGGTGCAGCTCCCCTATGAAAGTGTCCGCAAGGTCTGCAGTTTGTAAGGCAAAGAAATGTTTCTGATAATCTGTAACTCGCCTAACGAGGACTCCCCATGCAGAAATGGTTGTTTGTCTTCAAAGAAATGCTTTTGGAGAGCTATTTTGTGGTAAGTCACTCAACATTACTGATCCTCATTAGATTAGAAAAGTACATGCTTCCCCTCCAGGAAGAGTATGTAAGTGTTGGGATTTCTAACATTAGAAATGATTGAAACGGAATGGTTTGAAATGGTAATTTTTCCTATAGCTGGCATTTAAAAGATGACAGTTTTCTTTCCCGTGTCCATTCTCATTATTTATCAGAATTTACGGTGTGATTTACATCCATAGCAAGTTAAAATGGAAAGCCTGACTCCTTTCAGGCCACTGCCTCCCATCTCCTTTGCCTGCTGCTGGTCCAGCCTTTACCAAAAACCTGCACTGCCACCTTCTGCCTGTCTTATAGATCACAGCTGAATTTCCACCATGATTTTTTTTTTCCCTCATCCTGCCAAATTCATATTGCATGTGCTAGGAAAACTTGGAATACAAAGAAGAAACCATGTGTGCATATGCACGGTCAAGATGGTCTGTAAATTGATTTTTGTTTCTAGCTTGTCTCTATTACAGATGGTGACTGCCCTGTACATAATTCCAGCTTTGATTTAGAGGAAAGCAACCCTATAGTGTTGCTCCTCATGATCCAAAAAACTAAAATATTTTGTTTCAGCCACTGTTAAGCCAACATAGTGGCCAGTGATTAGCCACAAATGTTTTGACAGGTTTGCTCAACAGCTTGGTTGATGCAGGAAGCATCTGAAAGAACCAGATGGGCCCTGGTAGAAGACTAGGCGTAGACTATCAGTTAGTACAAATCAAGATTTCTTACTTGACTTTGGAGAAGCTACCCTGATTCATGACTAATGGTTATCTGTTTCAAGTTATCACATGAATTGTGCTACTTTTGTCTTCTGCTGTGGCAAAGGAAAAGGAAACCCAAGTGGCGTGTGTCTGTCACTTATGGATGAATTTAAAATGTCCTTTTTTTAAAATTTTTTCTTTCTTTCCAGTTGAAATATGAGTTAAATTTCAAGTCGATTTGAGAAAAAAGAAAAGTATCTGAAAGCTAAGTGAACCCAGATGTACTTAAATCCTCTCGCGTTGCTCATTTAAAAGAATTCTCGGTATTTTTCCTTTCCTGGCTAGAAAAGGGGTGCCAAAGTCACCCTCTATTTAGGAAAAGAAATGTTCCTCATGAACATGCTAATTCCTGCAGCAGCCACCCCCACACCTCGTGGCACTTCCAAGCAGGAGCAGAGTCCCTGGCCCCTGCCCTGCAGACCTTTGGAAGAGAGATGGGCCCACCACTGTCTCACGGAAAGTGCCAGAGCAATTATTTAATATCCAAACCCCAACCTTTAACACAAAGGCAGTTCTTGCAGCCTTGAGAGACTTGATGCATGCAAGAAAAGGTTGGAAAATTTTCCCCTGCCACTGTTAACGTTATTTCCCTCAGCATGGCTAAGGGAACAGTGGCATCTGGTGTTCACTGAGCTCTCTTACAGCCACCGCTTCCCAGGTGGGTGCTGCCAGGCTTTGCTAGACCCTGGGCAGCATTTGGCTTCCCACATGCAGGTATCTAGTGGCACTCGAGACCTGTTGGCTGTCAAAGACATCCGTACAAGCGTCCAGGCGCGATACAGGCCATAGGGGAGACTCAAGCCCATCTGAATGGCAGCTGAGGGCTGGATGGTGCATCAAACGAGAGAAACCTGAACTTGCTTCTAGTGAAGATGGTAATAGCTCTTGTTGGGGGATGAATTCCTCCCACCCAGGACTGGGGCAGTGATGTAGCATCCCCGGGGAGCCTCTGACTTGGATGCTGTTTGAGATTTACGTATTTTATGAAATCTTTATTCTAGCTTTCTCAGTAGAGAGGAATTTGCTCCTAATGAGTTCCCCTTGTCCATTTGGTGAGACAGCCTGTCCACCCAGAGGCCTATGACACTCAGTCTGTGCTGCAACAGCTCCAGGGTGTGATGCTCAGCTGTATATATCCTCTGACTTGTTTTTACCATCTGAACATCTCCTCAGTTTAATCTCATTTTGAGACCCAAACTACAAGAGCCCTTCCCCTCCCAGGGATTTTTAACTTGCCCAAAATCTGGAATGAGTTTCACTGGGAGATATTTGTTTGTGCTTCTTTCCCCATCTTTGTTCTTGGCATCACAGAATCACATGGGGTTGGAAGGGACCTCTGGAGATAATCTAGTCCAACCCCCCTGCCAAAACAGGGCCACCCAGAGCAGGTTGAACAGGAGCATGTCCAGGCGGGGTTTGAATGTCTCCAGAGAAGGAGACTCTGCCACCTCCCTGGGCAGCCTCTTCCAGGGCTCTGCCACCCTCAAAGGAAAGAAGTTCCTCCTCATGCTTAGGGGAACTTCTTCTATTCAAGTTTGTGCCCATTTCCTCTTGTCCTGTCCCTGGGCACCACTGAAAAAAGACCGGCCCCATCCTCTTGACACCCTCCCTTTAAGTATTTATAAGCATTGATCAGATCCCCCCTCAGCCTTCTCCAGACTAAAAAGACCCAAGTCCCTCAGCCTCTCCTCGTAAGGGAGATGCTCCAGGCCCCTCATCATCTTTGTAGCCCTCTGCTGCCCCTCTCTAGCAGTTCCCTGTCCTTCTGGAACTGGGGAGCCCAGAACTGGACCCAGTGCTCCAGATGGGGCCTCCCCAGGGCAGAGTAGAGGGGCAGGATGACCTCTCTTGACCTGCTGGTCACACTCTTCCTGATGCCCCCCAGGATGCCATTGGCCTTCTTGGCCACAAGGGCACGTTGTTGGCTTATGATCATCCTATTGTATGATGATCAAACAGTGTAAGTCCTGCCATATCTGCTGTAGAGACATGGGTACCTTTGCCTGTGACGGAGCCCAAGTGTATCTTTTAAACACCTCTGGCAGGCCAGTATCAATAGGAAACTGGGCAGTATCTGAACCTTGTGGTGAGTGTGTGCTGTCTCAGGGTTCCAGGTGGAGGGTCCTCTGCTGCTGGTCCCCAAGACCCAACCAAAGGCTTGTTTGGAGACAAACTAAGCTGTGTTTCCTTCTCCTGTGAGCAGAGGAAGAAAGTTAAAGATGTGCATCTCCCTGGTAGTTTCTATGCAAATTAGAAAAGGCAAATTATTCTCTTCATTTTACTAACTGAAATCCAGTTTATCAGTCTTTACCCCAAGTGCACAAAGGACAGGGCGCTTCCTCCTGAGATGAACAGAATGATGAACCTGAGCTTGGACCTCTATGGAAACAATTCCTGCTGGTTTCTGTAATTTTTCAAGTTGCAGATTTTTAGAAGTTCTGCATCCTTACGCTTAACCAAAGGTTGTTCTGCAGATATTTGCAGATTCTCCTGTGACCAGTTCTATCTGGGTGCTGGGACTGCCAGATCTTTTTCTGTTCGTGTTGTGATGGGTACATAATTTGATGCACAGGTCCCCAAGCCTGGTTGCTCCTCCCTGCCGCACAGAATGAGCGGCTCCGCTCTAATCCCGTGCTGCTAATTCCTGCTCCAAGGGGTGGTTCTGCAAAGGCGCTGCTTGACGTCAACCTTCATCACCGCAACAAGCAGCACCACAGCTAAAGGATATCTCCTCGCCCAGGAGATTTTGGAACTCATCAGGTGGTTTTATGTAACATGTAGTACTATGAAGTGATAAGATCCCAAGGGCTGACTTTTGGGTGGTGTCACGTACTTTGGCGCGGTGCCCCTTGGGCCGCCGGATCTCTCTGTTCTGCGGCAGTTTGTTCAAGCCAAACCCTGGGGTTGCCATGCAGTGAAGTTTATTTTCTATAAAAACATGGGAAGCCTTCCAAAGTGTAGCTGAACTTTTGCTAACAAAAAAAAATAAATCAATGGGAACTGTGCACCTAACTCCTAAATTCAATTATCTCCATCATCTCCTACAAAGACCCCTAAGGTGGCAAATGGTCCTACTCTTACAAGTCAATGGGCAATTTTAAGTGTGTGGAGAACAGGCCACAGGGGCCTATGCTCTATAAGTACCCCAACCCTTTTGCTATCAGCGCTCGAGATAAATGTTGCTGTCACACTGGGTAACAGAGTAAGAAAGGTTAGTTTCGTAATGTGTTTTGTTTATTAAACTCAGTTTTCACTGATGTCTTGAGTTGACAAAAAATGTTTCCCCAAAAGACTGACAAACAGGATCAGTTCATAAATATATATGTACATATATTTCAAACACTGTAGGTATAAACAAATAAAAGCTCTGGTTTGCTATTTTGGGAGGTCCTGTGAAACCAGCATTTTTCAGCTGGCCAATTAGCAGCATCTGTGTTAACCAGTAAAGAACTTCCACTTGTTTTTAAAAGATCAAATCCAGTGTTTAAAAATTATTGCTCTTTACCAGACAAAAACCCCAAGATATAAAGGACGTTCATTAAAAATCCTCATTAACAGCAGGGATGGTATATATTGACAGCACATGCAGCTTTATAGTGGGGGTTTTTTATGCAATTAAGACCAAATCAGAAATTAAGTTGTTGGGCAACCAATCTAAGGATACTACAGGAGCCAAACTCTCAGCAGGTCTGACCTTGGCACCTTCCTAAAATCTACCTTCTTTTAAGATCTTGGGCTAAGCGCCCCTGACATAAACACCTCCAAACCACTAATGGCAGGGGACACAGCACCCAACTGCGACACTGCTCCAAGGCTTTGCCAAATCCACTGGGACCTGCCTGGTGGGGCTGCCATCAGGATGGTGGGATGAAGAAGGGGACCAGTGCACAGAGAAACACGAGGGAGTTGTAGACAACTGAGGTATTTGTTCTCCCAGCTAGCAGAGCTGAGGGAGGGGACGGTGGCAGGTACCAGCAGAAGATGGAAAGGCAGATCTCCTCACAGCGCTTACAACTAGAGGAATCTCAACTTCAGAAGCTACTGGTAGCAACGCCTTGTGCAGCAGGTTCCCCTTGTGCCTATCACACACACTACTTAGGCTAGTGGTCTCCCACCGGGGCTACGCTACGGCAGTTCTTGCTCCCCTCTGCTTGGGAGCACCTTGGGGCCAGCATCCACCTTCCCGTGCCCTCCTGGTGGGGCACAGCTTGCTGACCACCTCGATCTGCTCCGGCTGGCCCGCTCGCTTCTCTGCTGGAAAACAAGGAGCAGCACTACTCGTGCTAACCCCTTGGCAGAGGAGACCGGTCCTGGAGGGAAGGAAACCCTCTGTCCATCTTGCGCCGGCGAGGCACGCTCTTCAGGGTATCGTGACAGAGATGCACTGCGGGGCCTTCTGGCTATCGTGCGCTCTTTCCCCGCTGGCTCTCTTTGGATACACCATGCTGGCCATCTTGAAGAACTCATCTGCAGCATCCAGAGCTATGAGCCGATCCTGCCAAAGCAACGGGGGTTTTTGCAGTCACTACAGTTCTGCTCTCAGGTTAAGACAGGCATTAGGTCTGATCTTCTCCCCCTTCATTAACAGGCTGCAAGAGCACCCAGTTGTCCAGGCTTACATTTATGGTGCTACAGCTGAAGCTGACCAGCCAAGATACAAGTGCAGCATCTGATGGGGATGCCCCAGATGCCACCGTGTATTTGAGCGTCCTCTGGTGCAGCTCACCTACCCGCTCCCCTCCATTTGAGCTCACTTGCGGAGTCAGGGGCCACGGGGAGGAAAACACGCTCAGAGATACTCACCACCACAAAGAGGTAGCGCTCGGAAAGCTCCCAGCTGGTCGGGAAGATGTTTGTCTCTTCAGAGAGCTTCAACAGGATGTCCCGGGCTTTGCCCATGTTCTGAGAGTCACTGATGATGCTGAGTTTGGTCACCGACAAGAGGGAATCTGCTTCCTTCTGGAAACCTGGGAAAAAGATGTGTTACAGAAACGAGTCAAATACGCGGGCAGGGTCATCCCTGAGCCCTCCAGGCTCTTGCAAGGTTCCTTATTTGCCCTCCACCTTGGGCTGCTACATTCCTACTTGCTAAAACAAACTAGCATTTCTTTGAGGAGCCTTGAGGCTCCGTGTCTGCACTTGGGGCAGGTATGAGCATGCTGGTGGGGGAAAAAACAATCCCCACATATACCCATTCAGAACAAGTTTGTTGTTAGTTTTCCAGAGAAGGCATATGAACATCCACGCCCAGGGTGTTGCTTCAGCTTTTGCATGTTCCTGATGTTGCCAGAGCTTTCAGGGCTGGTGGGACATCCTGAATACCCCAGTGACTACACCTATATGTTGTTGGGAGGTAATAGTGATACAAAAACCTGCAGCAGTAATGGATGCATGGGTAATTGTCCCCCTAGCAGTCAGCATCTCTTACAGGAAGGGTATCCAGGGAAGGAAAGGAAGAGGAGAATGAATGCAGGGATGTTTAAATCTAATTTCTACTATTAACTCTTTGTTCAGCTCCAGGGTGATGCGTCTCACCTGAAAACTCTTACAGGGGAAAAAGTAGTGGTCTTACAATTAAAGCACAGGTCTAGATAACAAAAGATAGCATGTCTCACATCTGGTTGCACATCTAGCTTCGTTAAGGCTAAATGATTCCTGGCCTTGAGCTTCCCCACCCTTTGCAAAATAGCTCCAGAGCCATTGCGGACGTGAGGGAGATGTGGGAGACCCTTTGTTAACGTGCAGTAACAGATGTAAGGGAGTCAAGTGATCCCTCCCATGGTTGGTCTGTGCGGGCTGTGCGAGCACCTGGGTGAAGATGAAGGCTGATATCTATTTATGAATTTATAATGTTCCTCTCATCCAGATGCCAGACCGGCAGGTAGGGCAGGAGCGGCTGAGATACCCATCTCTTTTGCTCCCAGTGATAATACCCTTGAACAGCCCAAGGAGCGTGGTCGACTCGCACATCCTCCTCTCATTAGCTGCCAACCACCTCCAGAGGCATGATGCAAGTCACTGAGCTGATGCTCCAGCTCGGCATCCCTCCTTGTCCCCCAGTGTCACCTGCTGGGTGCAAGGCCATTGGGAAAACCAGGTCCCACCTGCCACTGCCTCAGCCAGAGGAGCAGCAGCTGAGCCCACAGGACCGGCGGGTGCAGTTCATTGTTTGCAGGCTAGGAAACAGCAGGAGGAGGAAGGTCACCCTTGAGCAATTTCATTTCATGAAGGAACACTTCAAATTCGCTTAGGCGCAAACAAAGAGGGGGGTTTAGCTCTGATTGGCTGGCATGGACTAAACAGATGTACCTGTACTTCAAATCTGAAAGGAGTATTTATTTCTCCCTGCTTACCTCTCTGCTTCGCTTTCTACAACCACCTGAAAGGAGGGTGTAGAGAGGCGAGGGTCAGTCTCTTCCCCAAAGTCACAGGCGACGGGACTAGAGGAAACGGCCTCAAGTTGCAGCAGGGGAGGTTCAGGTTGTATATTAGGAAAAATTTTCACACTGAAAGGGTTATCAAGCATTGGAATGGGCTGCCCAGGGAAGCGCTTGAGGCACCATCCCTGGAGGTGTTCAAAAGATGGGTTGAGATGGTGCTGAGGGACATGGTTTAGTGATGGTTTTTGTCAGAGTTACGCTGATGGTTGGACTAGATGATCTTGAAGGTCCCTTCCAACCTAGATGATTCTATGATTCTATAATACCTTGCTTAGAAAAACAACAGGGTGAATTCTCAGGTATCCCGGCTAAGTTTCCACAAGGAAGCTTGAAATGGATGATTGCGTATGCTATTATGAGCTTGAAAGGTTCTCCTGCTGGTCATGGTCCATGGGCTTTTTGATGGGCCTGCAGACACAGCGGCTCCATCTTCCCCTTCCCAGTGCCTGAGCTGCTGGGAGTCTCCTGCAGGCTCTCAGCTGCTGTGTGGGCTACGCTACCTGACACCATTGCTCAGCAACCTTGTCTTATTTTCCTCCCTTTCTCCTCTACCAGCCTGATTTTGTGATTTTGAGCCGTTCCCATCTTCAGCCATCCCAGGACCTCTCATTCAGTACCACACAAATGACATCGTTTTGTCCTCCAGCTTACCTAAATCCTCCAAAATGTGTTTCCACCTGCTTCTCACTTCTTTTCGGGTCTGCCGTAAGGTATAAATATCATAGTTGAGCTTTTGCCATTCCTGCAAAGCAAAGGGATAAGAGAGAGTCATTTGCACGTGGGGAGGGCTCCGCTGCTTTTCTAGGAATTTCAGCTTTTAGAAACGGAGCCAGAGTTGAACTGTTGATGTTGCCACTGAGGGCTCGGTGTGAAGGTCGATGGCCAGGCTGCTGTTGCCCCTGGAAGAAGTTACGTGTGGAATATTTTAGCTTGACATTTGGTACAGTATCTTTGTGTCTTCCCTGCGTGCATAAAACAGGCTCGAGTTACTTTGAAACTGGGTTACAGAATTTAGTTTAGGTGCTCCTGATGAGCAAAGTGGTCTCCTTGGTCAGACAAGGAGAATATAATTCCAGCTCCGTGTTGGAAATTGTAATGCCATAGTAATCCTAGGCTGGAGAACAACATGAACTTCTAAGTGCAGTTCATTTGAGAGACTTCAGTCTCTTTGGTCCAAAGCCCTTTACCCCAAACCTTGACACCCTGCTAATATCAAAACCTGAGGTTGTGAGAATACCTTCTTCGGCCTTTGACAGCTTGAGAAAGCACGACCGCATATTAATAATTACCTTCTGTGAACTCTTGCACCACCTTATTTTCATATCCTTGCAGTTAAACTGGCATGGCGCATTTTCTTACAGCTGCTGATAGCCCAAGGGAAAGCAAAAGTTTGAAAAAAAGTTCCTGCTCTCAGTTTGGTCACACATACAGTGGCTTCTCCAAACTCCTCAGCCCTCTGTTTGGCGTTTAACCGGAGTAGGCATCTTCTCCAAAGTACTTGGAAAACAAGAAAAATAGACTTTTTTTAAAGGCTGGGGTACCCTTTTTAAATAGCAGAAGGATGCACGTGGATGGTTGAGGGCTGAGCTGGAGTCATTTGACATAACAACTATTCTTGGTGCTGCCAGTTGCTGCAGTTAATGCCTCACTTAACTATACAGTTTAAATCCTCGCACTTGACCTCAAGCTGTACATCTGCATAATGGGACACTGTCTAAAGGGGAAGGTTTTGAGATTATTTATTTAAGTTATACCAATTAAACACATCTTTAAGCACAATTAAACACATCTGTACAACTACGCATTCCTGTGGAAATGCATGTATTCTGCAAGAAAACCAGTAGTATTTCTCCTAGCTGAGTTTCATCAATGCACTCACTGAAAGGGATGCATTTACAGACGCATCCACCCAGCAGGTCATAACATCCTTCAGATAATTTCCCCACCCTGAGAACCTTAATTAATCTCATTTCTCAGCAACAGATTACGTGGATGGGCTCCTGTAGAATAAACGGGTTAATCTGTGCCGTTTCCCTGGGATTCTCCTATGTGACACGCTGGGCTTAAAGGCGTTAAACAACATCCATGAAAGCAGGCTGTGCTCTAGAAATCCCACCGCTTTTCTGACACCTGGGGCCTTAAAGAGTTGACTTGATTTGATAAAGAGTTGGAGATTTCTTAGTGTGCTTTTTTCCTGACATGCCACCACTGCAGAGAATTACACGCCGAGCCTGTTTTCTTGTTGTTCAGCGACAGCTGCAGGAACCCTTGGAGATTACGCTTTGGAAGAAGCAGCTGGCAGGGTTAAGACACTGGTGAATTCAGGAGGGCACAGGAGGGCACCTGGCTGCCAGCGCAAGGCATCAAAACACCTCTTCAGCCCTTCACTAGAAACAGGAGGTAGGGAGAAGACCCCTCTCTCTCATGCCACCAGCTCATAGCCGGGAACTGAGTTCCCTCCCAGTGAAAAAGAAAAGGGGAGTTTTATTGTATCAAAGCTTTGCGGGAAGTTTTACTGCAACCTTGAAAGTTTTAAACAAAGAGAACAAAGGCTGCACGATGCCTCGGTCCCCGGCTGGCAGGGATCCCTTGGAAACATCTCAGCCTGCTCCTGACCCCGTGGCATAAGCACGAACGCCAGCAAATCAGTCTGGGCATGCGGTGGGGAAATAAGCCGTGTGTCTCTGCCCTCCCACGGGGACAAACAAGTGCTTTAAGGCACACGATCGATCAACACAGCGGCTGCGATGCCAGGCCTGCTTCACCCCGCTGAATTAGCAAGCCGGGGGGGGGTGGGGTGGGAAAGAGGCTCCTCTCCCCAAAACGTGGCTTGCTGGCACCTGGCAGCAGCTTTCAGGGCTGTGGGGATTTACCCCCCGTGGTAGCGAGCCAGACTCCTCGCTAAGCTAAATGGCGAGCAGCGCTTAGCATGCAGGGAAGCTGCTCCTGATTTTCTCCGGATTAACAGCAGCGTGTTTTCCCCGGTCTATTTTTATTTGAAGGGAATCTAGGTTATGGCTTTCGCGTACGTTGTAGCTACCGAGTTGCATTATGGAAGCGAATACGGTGCATATTTAGTCCCAGAGGATGCCTAACAGTGTCCCGTTGTTGAAGACTTTGGGGCGGGGATGTGCAAATGAGCAGCTTTGGTACAGAAAACGATGCTTAACAGCTGTGTCTGGAGAGGACCTCTTGGTTTGGTGTTTAGCTCCTGAGTGGGGAACTGGGTGTATTAGACTAGAGATTATCAGGGTGAGGATGGGCAGCTCCGGGCTGAGCTCTTGAAGGGACTCATGCCCTGTTCTCAGCCTTAGAAAACACTAAGTTTTCCCAGGCAATTCCTTGTAGCAGAGACATCCTAAATGCTGTGGGCACGGGGCTGCCCTCCGTGTTGCTTTAATGAGGGAAATAAAGTTAAGAGCATCTTTCCATCACCAAAATTAATCTAAAAATCACCTCCCTTTAACTACATAGCAGAGGAAGAGGGAAGCTAGTCCTGCCTGTGTCTCTGCATAGGAATGGGCAACATCAGAGACTTTGGGGAGGGTGTTCCCCACACACATCCCGTGAGTCACCAAGATGTGACCTGGGGAGGGATCCGGGCGGCATCACGAGGCCGAAGCTGCTCAGCACCCGCTGCCGGGTGGCCCCAGGGCAGGCAGCCGGGACTCCGGCCAAACCCCACTGTCCCTCAGACCTTGCTGCTGCTGCTGCTGTGATATGGACCACCGGGACACCAGCCAGCCACAGCACAGGGTACGCCGGTCCTTGGGCAGCCCTGGGCAGCCCACCAGAGCCCCCTCCGAGCCCATATGCACGGGACAAGCAGCTCGCTCCCAAAACTTCACTTCTTTTTTGCACCTTCTGTGCACCTCCATTCCCTGTACCGCCTCTTGCAAAGTTAAATGTAACTTCTTAAGGATTATCCAGCATTGGAATGGGCTGCCCAGCGAAGTGGTTGAGGCACCATCCCTGGAGGTGTTCAAAAGACGGGTTGACATGGTCCTCAGGAATATGGTTTAGTGATTTTTTAAATTTTTTTATTTTTTTGTCAGAGTTAGGTTGATGCTTGGACTAGATGATCTTTAAGGTCCCTTCCAACCTAGACGATTCTATGATTCTATGATTCTATGATTCTGGAGTGGTGAGGGAGCTTCTCGCACACAGTGCCGGGAGAGTACAGCAGGAGTCTGCCGTTCACCAAACCCCTTGGTGTTTCTAAAGGTCTGGGACATCCCAGTAATGCATTCAAAATCAATCCCGTAAGAAAAATAGCATTGTGCCAAAATCTGAATTAACCACAGGAAACCAAAGCAGGTTGCAGTTCCTGGCCCTTTTTTTATGCAATCAGCTTCGGCCTTTTTATCCTATGTAGGAGGGCACAACATAAACCAGTGGGGGCTTGAGAAAACCCTTTGTCCATGAGACAAGAATATCCCGGTAGCAGCAGGGAAACCCTGCTGCCTCTCTCCTCTGGGTGCTCAACCCTTCCAATATTTACCTGGAAAACTTCCCTGGACTCCGTAGCGGGCTGTGCTAAATCTGTAAATGCCAAATGGAAGTGAGGAAATGCTGGGCATGAAATACAAGGCAGGCTGGTATATAACAGAGCTCTGGGAAAAAAACGCGCCAAGAGAACGGACAAGCAGTGTCCAACTTTTCATCCCTGCTCGTATGGAAATTTCCTAATTAGTAGGTAGCATGCTCCATGTTGCCAAAGCAATCCTCTACCAAAGCCTTCTCCTTTATTCCCTTGAAAGCGATTGGTGTCACCGTTGTGTTCAAGAGTTATTTTGGAAATGAGGTCAAAACAGAGTTATCAGGGAAAGACTGCAAAATACCGGTGCAGGCAGGTACCACACCACAGCCAGGGATGCTCCCACTCTGGCTCAGTGACTGGCCCCACTGGAAGTAGCCGAGAAAATACAAGCTCTAGATCCACCTTCACACATTGAACCACTGACCAATGTCTCATCTTAGAATAAACTTAAATTGGATTCAGTTTTAAGAGAAGCATGCAGGAGTTCATAGATAATTTTTTGTATGTATTAAGTGGGTTGGTTCTGGGCTCCTCGACCACAATCCTCAACCCTGGGCAAATCCCATCACCTCTCTATGCCCCAGCAACAGTGTGTCACAATACTGACCTTCTCTGTATTGTGTTTAAAAAAGAATAATCTTGCAGGAGAGCTGGAGGAAGCAGAAAAATAGGCCTTGTCAGTCTGCTAGGGGGCTTGCCAGGAGGATCCTACCAGTGCAGCTCTGCCAGCCAGGCCCCCAGCAGAGCTGCAGGCTGAGGAACTGCCTTTGCTACTGGGGTTCATGATCCCACCTTGTCCAAGGGAATAAGGGAAAAGAAGAAGGAAACACTGCATTTACAATAAGCCGTAAGAACAGTGGTTTTTTTCTCGGTCCTAATGCAAAAACCCACCTTTAGTTTCCATTCACAGACCCGCAGCACAGCTGCCCTAAACCTGGCTCCTTCTCTAAAGCCAGTATTGGTGCAACAGCTCAGGCTCTCTGCCCACAGCTGGGCAACTCCAGGCACCCCATCAGAGGACACTGAGGCCACCACAAACTGGTCCTCGTGGAGGGGGGCACCTGCCACACTGTGCACATAAGCCAAGGAAGCCCAGCTCTTGCTCTTAAGATCGGAGGCACAGTAGTCCCCCTTCCCCGTAAAACGCTTTTCTCCCTATTTAGCAGGGTTCATGCTGGAAGAGTGATTTGGCCTGTACCTATGCAGCATCTTAAATAACATCCTGTTTTCCTAGAGGTCCTCATTTCACCTCCAGATTTGGGGTTTTACTTCCCACCACAACAGGTTCGATGATGCTGCAGGGCAGGAGTAGGAAAAGAAACATTTTTTTCCATATTTGAAAAGTTGACCTCAGCCTTCAAAAGCTTTGACAACAACTTGGATCTCCAAAGGCTGCATCAGCTTTACCAGCCCCCTAAAGCCAGCCCTTCAGCCACGGCTTTTCTGGTTTTCTCTTAAGCACACCCTCCTCTGCCCCTACTTCACTTCCGAAAGCGCATCCCAGCACATCACACTCATTGGCCTCGAGCAGAGAGAAATGTGGAGCTGGAAGTTCCTCAGCCCTCGTGGTTTTAGGAGACTCCGGCAAATCTTGCCTCACCTACCCATTGCACGGTGGGTTTTGCAACTGCTGAGTGGTCCAGCAACGTGCCCTTGTGGCCAAGAGGGCCAATGGGATCCTGGGCTGCGTAGGGAAGAGTGTGGCCAGGAGGTGGAGGGAGGTCATTCTCCCCCTCTGCTCTGCACTGGGGAGGCCACAACTGGAATCCTGCGTCCAGTTCTGGGCTCCCCAGTTCAAGAGAGACAGGGAACTGCTGGAGAGAGTCCAGCGTAGGGCAGCCAAGATGATGGAGGGATTGGAGCATCTCCCTGATGAGGAAAGGCTGAGAGAGCTGGGGCTCTTTAGTCTGGAGAAGAGAAGGCTGAGGGGAGACCTTAGTAATGTATCTAAAGGGTGGGTTGAGGGAGGATGGAGCCAGACTCTTTCCAGTGGTTCCCAGGGACAGGACGAGGGGCAACGGGCACAAGCTGGAACATGGGAAGTTCCACTGAAATCTGAGGAAGAACTTCTTTGGGGTGAGGGTGGCAGAGCCCTGGAAGAGGCTGCCCAGGGAGGGTGTGGAGTCCCCTTCTCTGGAGATTTCAAGCCCCGCCTGGATGCCGTCCTGAGTGATGTGCTCTGGGCAACCCTGCTTTGGCAGGGGAGTTGGACTAGATGATCTCTAGAAGGTCCCTTCTAACTCCAACTCGTGATTGATTCCTCCATGGCCAGAGGCCCCCCGAGCCATCACTCCCAGCACCCAGCAGGATGAGCAAGTGGGCGTGAAACGGGGCACACCTGGGATGTCACAGCGCTTGCCTTGAAGAGCTGGCTGCCCTGGTTTGGCGAGGAGCAGGGTGGAGCAGCCCCTGTCATCCTTACACAGGTTAAGGTCACGCCGAGTTTGGGCTGGAGCTGCCAAATTTCCCAGAGCGGTGCTGTTGGTGAGGGTGGGGGCAGGGAGAAGAAACGGCTCCGCATGGATCGGGTGTGGGTCCAGCCCCATGGTGGGAGCAAGGAACTGACCCCAAGGGAGGACACCAGCGCTGTGAGTTGCTGGCAGCTCCACCGGGAATGATCTAATATGCAGAAAATTGACTGAGCTCCAGGGTGCATTCAGAGTCGGAGCCCCTGGCCCTTCACATCCAGTTTGGCCTATTTATTCCCAGTGATCCATGGCGGAGGGGTGTCCAGGCCAGGAGAGAGCCATCACGGACCCTGCCTTCTCACCTCCAGCACCGTGCCGGTGCCACCACTCCTCCTGTCCTAGCTCACAACACCTTGTCGCCACATGAACAACCATTTTTTTTTTACAAACAAATCCACAAAATAGCCAGGAAAGCAGCAGTGGGGTAGGCAGATGAAGGAAAGCTCGATACTGGTTTGAGGCAGAGGTGCCGCACGGATAAAGCACACATGACGTAGAGCGACCTGCTCTTTGGAATCCTTCCAAAGGTCCTGTGCGAGGAAACCACAGAGATAAAGGTGGGGAACGGCAGAGCACACAGTAAATGCACAGCATGCCAAAATTTCTTTGCTAAATGAAGGAGCAGAAATAGAATCATAGAATTGTCTAGGTTGGAAGGGACCTTCAAGATCATCTAGTCCAAACATCAACCTAACTCTGACAAAAAAAAAAAAAAGGAAAAAACCAAAAACCATCACTAAACAAACTCCCCCAGCACCATGTCAACCCGTCTTTTGAACACCTCCAGGGATGGTGCCTCAACCCCTTCCCTGGGCAGCCCATTCCAAGGCTTGATAACCCTTTCCGTGTAAAAATTTTTCCTAATATCCAACCTGACCCTCCCCTGGTGCCACTTGAGGCCGTTTCCGCTTGTCCCGTCGCCTCTGGCGTGGGAGAAGAGACCGACCCCCACCTCTCTACAACAGGGAGTTGTTCTCCTTTCAGTCCGATTTTAACCAAGAGGGAAAAAAAAAAGAGCTCTGGTTTCGTAACACTTGTCCACTGTGTAAGAGCAAGCCGTTCCTCCATCCCCTGTCCCACAGCATCGGCACACCCTCCCCAGGGACTCTGGGAGCGGAGCAGCGCCCAAAGCAGATTATGGCTTTTGCAGCCCAGTGTTTTGTTTTTTTTCTGCAACTGGACTTTTTTTTTCTGTCTCTCAGGGCTGAAGCCTCATTAGGAGGGGAGGGCGATGCAGCCTGGCCTAGTTTTAAAATGCTCACTGGAGTTAAGAAGAGATTTCAGCACGGGGGAGGGCGAATGCAGGAATGTTGGCTTTGCCAGCCAAGATCACATACCCTGCCTCAGTTTCCCTGGCGGTAAAAAGAGAGGCAGCAGAGAGGCTGGCAGTTGATAGCGGCAAAGGGCACTCTGCCATAAGTCAAATCAAGCGTATCCTGCGTTGGCTTTCTTCAAAGTTAGCCTGATGTTGTACTCCTCAGGCTTTTTTATTAATTGCACTGCATAAAAAAAACCCAGGGTATGTGATGTGATTCACTGTGGAGAGGAAACCCCATGCCCCATACTTTTCTTTTCCGCTGTCAGGCACAGCGACTGCCCAGACCCGCTAAAAACCCTGAAGGCAGAGAGAAAGCACTGGATTTAGGACAAACAGGCACATTGGGTTTAGGACGAGTGGGGACAGGAACCTTCTCTTGCTCACCCATAACTCATGCTCTCCTCTGCAATCCTCAGCAAGGCTGACACGCAGTGCTCCCTTGCCCAAGGAGCCATCTTTTTAGCAGCCCATCCACTTATGATACTGTTTTATAAATAATAATAATAGCTTTTAGGAGGCCTGCCCCATAATGAGCCCTAAATCAAGTCAAAAGGCCACTTGACTGGGCACGGGCTGAAATGAGGAGCTTCCACTGAAAGAAGGGCTCATTACGAGCTCGTTATGCCCTGAACTACACTCAGCTCTGAACAGCCCAGGACCGGCGCGGCTCCCGAAACAAGAGTTGTCTTCATTTCCTTCAGCCAGTGTGGGCTGGATGAAGCTCCCTGTTTTCTCTAAGACAAGCAATCACAAGATAGAGAAAGCAGCGGTGGGGCGGGAAGAGAATATCTTCAGTTACAGCTGCAATAGCTGTAAAGGCTATGGGCAGCCATGAAAACGGTGTTACAAACCCATCCGTTGTAAACACCACAATTAATTCAATCCCCACCAAAAAGAAAAAAAAAAAAAAAAAGAAACATTAAATGGGGATTCTGGCCATTAGGATTGCATTGTCTCTTTTTAAGTTCTAAAAATGGTAATTTTGATCTCAGCTGTACCCCTGGAGTTCAAGGCTTCTCCTGAGAGCTGAGCTGGCTTGTGGTTTAAGGGGACTATTGCAGGAGGAAGAGTTACAGTCTTGCAGCCTCTCGGATGAAATGGGATCGTGTTGAAATCAAATGTGAAGCCTCCAGGCTTTCCTGCAAACATTTTGAAGTCTTAAAAGCAATCAGAAGGGGGAAAATATGTCACTATTTGCTACAGCCTGCTCCTAATCAGGCCACTGAAATCTCCTCCGCGCAGAAGTGCTTTAGCAAAGGAAATCAGGGCTGCAAAACAGCCTTTATGTAACAGCAATGATTTTTTTTCCCTTCTATCCAAGAGCTGTGCCAGCTCCCCGCTTCTCGATAATTGCCGTACAACCCATTAGAGGAGTATTTAACTTGACGCGTCGCTGGAGCGGCAGCTCAGCTCCCGGTGCTTCCACTGCCGGGCAAAAGGCACTGCAAGCAGGGCTGATGCCAGTCTGATCATGGAAGGGCCAAATCAGGGAAATATTGGGAAAAAAAAAAAAAAAAGCAGCCTATAAAGCCAGGAACTTGAGCTGGGGGTCCCAGTGCTACCAGCAGGCATTTGCAGGTGGTGGTAGAGGTGCTTGCGGGACATCGTGCATCCCAGCTCAGGGTGGCTCTCCTGCCTCAGCCACCAGAGACGTCCCCGAGTTTTCCAGGGAAGAGATGGCTGCAGAGACATCCCCGAGCTTTCCAGCAATGAGATGGCTACAGATGCATCCATACCAGAAATAGGATAAAATCTGGAGAGCGATGGAGCAGGTGGAAGGACCTGATGCCTACATGAGCAACGCTGGGGGACTTCAGGGTCTTTCTAGCAGCTTACTGGGTGCTTAAATAAAGGTACTGCCAAAGCATGGGATAAAAGCACCAAGCCTTGGCCCACGGTGAAGTTGAGGGCAAGGAACGGCACGGCCTCACCTCTGAGTCCTTGTCCAGCTGGTTCCTGACCACGATCATGTTGTACAGCACCCGGTCATCATCTGCCTCTGTGTGGGTCACGTCATGTGGGGTGCTCCACAGGTTCTGCTCCTCGTCCCGTGCCAGCGTGGCTCCGAAGGAGGCGTAGGGGTTGTTGTTGCTGCAGAGAGGGGGAGAGCGGAGGCACCGTGAGCTACTGCAGCATCACGCCGCCTCCTTTTACCTTCCCAGGGCGAAGGGTCCATTGCTGTGGCATCTCCTCTCGCAGCCCCACGTCCTGCCTGGGAGAGGGAAAGAAGAGGAGGAGCAGGGAAAGGGGACACAGACTTTTTTACCATAGCAAACATCCTGACCACACAAGCCACAGCTCAAACTAGGCAGTGCTGCCAGGAAAGACATCAGAAACACGAATTTGATGAAGACATCAGATATTTTTTGAGCAGCTAGGACAGAGGAACCGTGGGCATCCATCTGCGAGGAGAAAAGGCAGCATCTCCCCATTGCTCCCTTGCCCTGCTCCCCATTGCACCTTCTCACCGCAAGCCCCCCTGCCTCAGCCTCTCTGAGCTTAATGTGGGAACAGTTCTAATTAACTAAGACTCAGAAATCCTGGTGGCTCCAGAGTGTGTTTTCTTTCTGCCCAGCTAACCCTGCAGCTGTGCCAAGATCCCAGGAGGCACGATCTGTCCCCAGGGGGACTTCATGTTCAGAGGAGCACGCCTTGAGCAGCGAGCAAGGGGACAGCCACGTGCAAAGCCTCTCCCTTGCCTCTTGGCCAAAGAAGCAGCTTCTACCCATCTTCTACTCAAGAGCAGCGCCGTTGGGCACGGTTTTATTTTGGACAAAACACACATCACCTCTGCTGAGGGAGATGGGGGTGCTTAACCTGGGGAAGAGACGGCTCAGAGGGATCTCACCCACGTGTGGAGGTACCTGATGGGAGGGAGTGGAGGAGACAGAGCCCCATGGTGCCCCATGACAGGACAAACATTGAAATATAGGAAATTCACTTTAATCATAAGAAAAAAATGTCGTGTTGCAAGGGTGGGTGAACACTGGCCCGGGTTGCCCAGAGCGGTTGTGGAGTCTCCTTCCTTGGAGACACTCAAAACCCAGCTGGACATGGTCCGGGGCAACCTGCTCGAGATGACCCTGCTTGAGCAGGGGTTGGACTGAATGTTCTCCAGAGGTCCCACCTCCGCAGCCATGTTTCTGTGTGACCTCACAGCTCTCTTTTCTCCCCAGCAGCCCAAACCCTACCGAATCAAGCAGATGATCCCTGCAGGGGAAAACCCACCCTGGCAGCTCCCTCCTGAGAGACACAGCGATGCACCGAGCTGCGCAAGGACCTGTGCCAGGGCGCAGAAAGGACGTGTAGCCCCATCTTTATTTCAGGGATGGAAATGTCCTCAGCCTGCTTGTGAACTCCAGGCTTTATTTGCTTAGCAGTCAGCAAAGCAGAGCGTCATCTTCTGGGAAGGCTGTCCCCACTGAGGTAAGGAGCTTTTCTTTGCACTGATGGCAGTTCTGTGTTTTATGACTTTATGTTGCTACTGGGATGTGTATTTTTTTTTTGTGTAGGGTTACTTAATTCTGCCAGGAGAACTCTTAGCAGAGTATTTCCATAATGTTTCTAATCAAAATGTCCAGACGCTTGAGCAGAAGAACACAAATGGAGAAATATTTTCAGCCTTACCCAATTGTCTCACCAGCTGTCCTGTGGCAATCCCGGCTCACTTCGTGTTAGAACAACCCACTGTTTATTCTATTTGCTACTCAAAACCCCAGTCCTTCGCAAAGAACCCATCCAGCAAAACCTCAGATGCCACTGCAGGCATGTTAGCCGTGATGCCAAGCCAACAAAAAGATGCCAAGAGGAGCTCCAGCATATAGATAAAATGGAAAAAAAAAAATCACATCACCATTCCTGCAGGAAGGCTAATTAGAATTTCAACAAACCAAAAACCTGAGCAACAGGTAATAAGGGGAAAGATAATCTCTTACAATCTTTCATTAAAGACAAGCAAACAAACGTAAGGTGGAGGGCGTGGATGGCGTAACTCAGCCGTTCCTACGCTGGATTCAGCGCGGATTCACTCAAACCGTTTTTTAAACACGGAGCAGACGGGATCCCGGCCTGGAAGAGAATCTCTGAGGAGCCAGCCGTGCTATCAGCATGAGTTCAGTCCCATCCCGCCTTGCACAGGCTTCTTCCTTCTCGGTGACTTAGGGTACCTTTAACATCTGACTTAACCTTAGAAAACAGTGTTTGGCAATAAGGCTAACACGCCTTAGCTTTTATGAGCCGCTCCCTCACGGCTTGCAAGGCACTTCCCAGTTCATCCCTATTTATGGACCACGGCAAGGAGCATCCAGCAGCCTGCGAGGGACGCAGGCGGTTCCCAGGAGTCAGCAAATCCGTACGAGCACGGAGAGCTCTGCCAACAGCCAGCAACCCCGGAGCGTGCTGGACTTCCAAGCAACAGTTCAAATGAGCAAATGGGAGGGGGAAAAAAAAGGAGCACATGAACGGCAGCCTGCTTTGCAGGTTCCAGGAGTCTCCATGGGACCTGAAGGGACTCAGACCATTTCACACTCGGGGATTTATCTGGGCTCCCTTAATTTGGCTGGGGTTTCTTCTCCCAGCCCCGCACTTAGCGCTGTGCCGAAATCTGTGCTCCCTCCCCACCTCCGCGCACAGCACTGGCTGCTCTCACCGGCCTTGTCACGGGTTACAGCCGGCTTTGTATACACCCAGGTAATATATGCACCTAGTTATACATATATTACCTCCTCCTCACTGCTTCGTTCTTTGACGCGTCAGCTTTTTGAGGCCACAATCACTCTGCTTGGGGAAAATAAGGTGAAAAGTCATAAAGTCGACATTTCGGTAGCAATACCAGCTCCCAAAAACTACAAGATCTGAAACCTCAAGCCAGTTCTTCACTTTAAACAACGCTGTGATAAAAATAAAAATACAGCAAGCGCGCTCTTGCAAGATCCCCGCTTTGAAATAAAACCCCAAAGCCTCCCGAAGAGGGACAAAGCCAGCGATTAGGCTGTTAGCTTAATTACGCCGGCGCTCTTGTGCAAGAGCGGGGGTGCCTTTCGAATGCATTTATACAGGCTTTCCGACTTACAGGGAGCATTAACTGGATCGCCAGCGGAAGGCATGTTACTAAAGAAAGGTGCCCGGCGAGGGACAGTCACCCCAGCTGGAAGGAGCCTCCCCGCACGCGTGCTCGGCTCTCGTTAGGTTAATGCCAATTTCCTGAGCTGGAGGCCCCACACTCAAGGATTATCTGGTTATTATTTAGGTAACAGCACAAAAATCAGGACATTTCGAGTCCTGTTGCCGGCCCTGCTCTACCCCGATACCTCATGCAGGCCACGCTGGGAACATCCCACCCACCCTCCTTCTTGAAACGCCCCTGTCCCACCGGTGACACCGGGAGGGCATGGTCCCTGCCCCATCCCAGGGTTGGGACACCCACTGTGGGCTCTGGCGGTGGCCAGGACTCCGGCTGGCAGCCGGGGAAGGAGGCAGAGGTGCCGCGCACCCCGCACACAGACGTTTTGCAACGTGCAAAACCCCCTCGCGGGGCACACAGCTCTTTCTCCGCCACTCGGGGAATTCACCTTTTTGTGCCCGAATCCCACGCTCCGTGCGCAGGGCAGATGCGGCCGGCGGCAGGACAGGAAAATTGCTCTCTCTGGAAGACCCGCAGGCGTGCTGCTTTCGCAGCAAGCCCGCTCCAGCAGTGCCGCCGCGTGTCCTTCCCACCATCCCCGGCCCGGGAACACAGCTCTGCACAGCACAAGAGTTGCCCAAACGGCAAGACCCACAGCGGGGCGACGCGGGGACCCCCTATTTTTTTCTTCAGCGCCCCGGCCTCCCCTATTGAAATCCCCCCCGTGGAAAAGCAAAAGCCGGAGGGTTCCTATGGGGAGGAGCGCACGGGAAGCACCGAAGAGACGTCGCTGTGGGTTGGCTCCTTAAAACTCAAGCCCGCCGTGGGGTGCTAGCAGTTGGGTGTGCATCCCGGTGTCGGAATGAAGCC